>LPNX010083124.1:613575-674077 GCA_001517045.1 Pseudotsuga menziesii
AACACGACGAATAGGCGGTGCCACTGCCTATCTCCAATGGGGCACATGTGGTGTCGACCATGGAGAACCTAAACAAATGATATGGGTAGAAAAAACTCATTCTTTTTATTTCCAAAGACTCAAGGATGATTCTAATGCATACCATTGTTGTTTTGGGCAGGTCTAGGTGACTCAAAACATGGTGATATGGAAGGAAAGAACACATGATAAAGAGGACGCTGCAGCTGAAAGAAATGTGAGTTGCATTGCCTCACTTCGAGACTGTGGACTCTTAAAGTTCTTCCGGACTCCAAGCATGGTGTCCCATGAGACATTACTAGAACACATACTATAGATGTGGAATCTAGAACAAAAGTATTTCGAGGTGGGGGCACATATACTTACAGTGGAGGTAGAGGATATCTACTTCCTGACTGATCTATTGATACGGGGTGCCCCCATATCACTGACAGTTTCTCGTGGTGGGGACATCACCACCAGAGAGCTTATAGATTGGCACTATGTACTAGGTACAGGTACATCGGGGAAGAAGATCCCCATTAGGGTAGTGATATATAGGGCTCTACATATCGTTCTGTTCACCATTCAGAGGGTGGCCAGGAGCCAGGATGTGCATCAAGCTTCCAAGGAACACATGCTGTATTCCATAGAGGATATGGCACCTACGGTGTTCAACTGGGTGAAAGCAATGCTTCCAATCTTCAAGGATCAGCTGACTAAATGTTGGCAGGGAGAGCTGAAGCAGTTTGGATTTGGTTCCATCTTAGCCTGCATCTTCTTTGAGCACGTCTCACAGATGAGGCCCTAGGTGACTTTCTAGAGTCTGAGAGCATGGGAACCCCATATTATAAGGTGGTTCCAAGTCATGGCTCACACAGAAGCGGGTAGGGGCAGAGGGAAGTTCGGTGATCCGTTCTTCAGATGGCTGTGGGATCAGATGCTCATGGTCGAGGACTATGCCTATGCAAGCATGGACTTTACAGGAGATACCGACCTACCACTCCCACCTGGAGGGAAGTGGGGTGACATCGGTAAGAAGCAAGAAACCCTAAAATGGACAATGTTTTTTTTTAAGTTTTATATTTTTTATGATAAGTGACAAGACCTATTTGTTCTCAAGCAGATGTTGGAGTAGTGAGGTCTGGAGGAGCATCTCCATTAGATAGGAGAGTTGAAGCTCGCTTCATAGCATAGGGTGATGATATCACTGGGGAGCTAGAGGAGAGCCTACAAAGGTTGAATCTGGACATCCCAGATGCTAACATAGATGACCTCCTCACTAGATATTAGAGATCTACAGCGGGAGTACCGGGCAGATTTAGCAGGCTGCTATGTAGGGTGGCTCGAGCAGTGATGTTCTATCATGAGCACCATTAGTGCCTGAGACATGTATACTAAAAGATGATAGCTTCAATATTTTGTATGATGATTTTTCCTGAAAGCTTACATGCTTCAGATGAGGTCTCGGGACCTATTTTTTGTAAAAAATTATATATATATACAGAATTTTACACGGTGTTTATACATTTCAAATGGACTAATGCATTTTATATGAGTTCTATGTGTCTTCAAATGTTTATTTACAATGTACCATGTTTGATTTAATGTCATGAATGGGAAATATGCCAATCTAGGATGTAATTAGCCAATGAGTCAGTAACTACATTATGTCCCCTAGGGATATGCCTATAGGTAATGGTTCCAAATGATCTTTCTAATAAACATACCCTCCAGAAGAGGTGGAGGAGCACCAGGTTCCTAATGGTGTAGACATGGTTCAAATGACAAACCATGAGCTATGAGTCCATCAAGACTACTAGATCACAGACATCCTGGGAGGTAGCTTCAGTGAAGAGACCGATGACTACATATTCGGCGATGTTATTAGTAGCGGGACCTATGCAAACCGCTCCTGAATTGACCAAATCTTTAGCTAGGGAATAGAGAACCCAAGCAGCCGAGGCGAGATTCAAGGTGTGGTGGAAAGCACCATTAGCGAAGCCATAGAAATCCATCTGCATGACCAAAACATGGTATAAACAGATGCGGACACTAAAACTCAAAACCATCTTGAAAATACTAAAAGCACACTGAAAGTCCATCAATATACATATATACAAGATACTACCCAAGAAGACCTAGGCATAGTACCTTTTTAGGTACAACCCATTGCGAGGTTGCCCCAAAGGGATTCCATCATAATCAACGACCTCGTAAGCTCCTTTCTCTAACGCCTTAGAAATAATGAAAGGTCCACACCACATGAACGTGAGATTACCCTTCCCTAGTTTGTCATCTCTCTGGTCATAAGTCAATACTAGGTCATCCTCATTGAAAACACGAGGCCAAACAGATTTATCCTATTTCACCTTGACGCGTTTCTTATGCACCTCAATTGCCAAGGCAACATCTCTGTGAGTCTCATCAAGATTATTCAAATACATAAATCTCTCTTCCTCTGTGGAAGTGTTCGAGAGAAGCTCGATGGCAAGTTGTAAAGATGGAATCTGACATTGGATCGGCAAGACAGCTTCAAGTCCATAGACAAGCTGGAATGGCATGAAACCAGTAGCTATTTTCACGGAAGTCCAATAAGCCCAAAGAGTGAAAAAAAGAACGAGGTGCCAATTGGATTTATGATCTCCAACCATCCTACGAAGCATATTTTTCAAAACTTTGTTAATGGCCTCTACCTGACCATTAGCATGTGGATAATACGGCGTAGAGTTTTCATGGCAAAAACCTATCTTGGCACTTAGTTCCTCCATCATTTCATTACAGAAATGAGATCCCTGATCAGTGACGATGGACTGTGGAACTCCAAATCTAGCTATGATATGATTGAACAAGAAGAGAGTGGCAGTCTTACCATCTTTTGCATATGTAGGCATGGCCTCAGCCCATTTTGTGAAATAATCCACAGCTACGATGATGTAACCATGCCCCCCGGTTGAGGTAAGCTTACAATGCATGAATTCAATCCCCCATTTGGCGAATGGGCCAATGGTAATGAAAAGGTGAAGCAGAGTAGGATGGGTGTGCTTTTTAGGATAAAAATGTTGACAAGGTGGGCATTTCTCAACAGCCTCATGACAGTCTTTGAAGACAAAAGGCTAGAAATAGCCAACGTGAAGGATTTTCAGGGCTGTAGCCATCCTAGATAAATGAATGCCACATGCTCCAGAGTGGCAATCATTCAACACGTGTTTAGCCTCATCATGGGTGAGGCATCACCGAAGAATGGAGTCAATCCCACGTCTATACAAGGTATCATTCAAGATAAGATAGTACTTCACATGGTGACGGATACGGCGACGATCATCTCAAGATAAATGTAGCTGAAAATGCTGGGTCTGGAGATAAATCAGCAAATATCCATACCAAGGGTCAGTACTGCTAATCAGGAACATGAATTCATTCGGAAATGAATCACTGGGCTCATATTCCATTGTAGCACAGGGAAGATCACACATAAGCTCTGCAAAAAACAAGGATTTCTTTGATGTGGCCTTGGCAAACTCTAGATCAAACTCCTGAAGGATGATGATCCAACAGGAGGACTTTCCCCCAAGTACCTGACGAGTCAAAATGTAATACATCGAGTTCTGGTTTTCCAATATGATGGTAGTGCGGAGCATAATGTAGTGATGAAACGTTTGCACAACAATGACCGTGGCCAAAGCTGACTTCTCCACATGTGAATAATGGGTTTCAGAATCAATAAGATTCCTACTGGCGTAATAAATCACATGCTCCTGACCGTGGAGATTGTCCTACACTAAAACCATGGCGATGGTAGTAGCGAAGGTAGCAATATACAAGAGAAATTCCTTTGAATAATCTGGGGGGTGTATCACGAGTGAATGAGTCAGAGCATGCTTAAGATTATCAAAGGCACATTGGGACTGGTCATCCCAAAATAATGGAGTGTTCTTCTTGAGGAGATGCATATAACCGTGCATTTTCTCTGTGAAATTGCACATGAAATGGAAGATAAAGCTTTCCTTCCCTTGCAAACTTTGGATTTCAAGGAGGTTGGTTGGGGCTGGTAGATTAATGATAGCGGCAATCTTCAAAGGATCGATCCGGATGCCATCTTTGGATACCACAAAGCCAAGCAGATGTCCCATCTCAACACAAAAAACAAATTTATGTGGATTGAACCATATATTATAATGACGACATCTTAGGAATATGTCTCTAAGATGACCAGGGTGGTCCTCCCGTCACTGTGAATGAGCAGGGAGGTCGTCAAGGTACGGTTCAACAACATGTTTAATGCCATGAAACACATAGGACATTTCATGTTGGAACGTGGCTTCAGCATTTTTCAAGATGAAAGGTAACTTCTTATATGCATAGGTTCCCCATGGGAAAATGAATGTCGTCTTATGCTGATTGGAGGGAAATATCTCAATCTGATTGTAGCTAGAGAAGCCATCCATGAATGAAAAGATGACACTTCCAGCACAGTTGTCGATAATCTGATCGATATGCAGGCTAGGAAAGTTGTCCTTGGGACAATATTTATTCAAATCCCTAAAGTCGATGCAGACTCTAATGGTTCCCTACTTTTTATTGACAGGGACAACGTTTGATACCCATTCCGTCAGAGGTATAGGATAAATAAAACCAGCTTTCAGAAGTTTCTCAATCTCAGCTTTAATAGCTACAGCCTCTCGAGGATGGACTTGCCTAAGTTTATGCCTGATAGGTTCAGCCATGGGATAAGTTTTAATCTCGTAGACCACGATGGAAGCGTCAATCCCTGACATCTCTTCATAGGACTAGGCAAAAATATCATAGAATTCCTTGAAAAGTGCCTTATATGCTTCAGATTCTTCTGCAGAGAAGTTCTACCCAACATGAATGTGCTCGATAACATCAGGCTTGGCTGATATGTCAATTGGGTTTGTCTGAGTAATGTTGCAAAGGTTTCCTTTAGAATTTCTATCTTGCAACAATATAGGACTTTGCGGAACGTTGGCAATATCAGTAGGAAACAAGGATGCAAAATTATGACTGCCCGAACTGGTGTTGGGGAGGAACATGGATCTATGGTGGTGATCCTCCCAAATGGGCTCATCCATGTTCATGATCTCTATAATGGACTCATCGGAGGGAAAAGTCTCGGAGAGATAGTCTAGAACCATAAGAGAAGGTTCTAACTAGTACGGTAAATGGTAAGGATCTGAAGCCACTAGATTAAGGTCATCAGTGTGATCATCGAAAAAGGTTTGAATGGTGTCATACATAGCTTCATGAGGACTCAATGAGGTGGACTTAACAACATTTTTGCCCTTAGGCTCATAATAAAATGAGGCGATCATATGTACTGTCACGGTATCCATGCTAGGAGGAGTAGATGGGAAAATCCCCATAAGGGATGAATCCTTTAGCATGCCTACTCCAATCGACTGGTAAGGAGGAGGGGACTGACCTAACATGGGTATGTTATTAGCCATGGAGGTAGTAACATCTGGTGTACAGAAATCAAGCTGATAAATCATAACAATTCTCCCTAGATGTGGGAATTGGACCATTCAAAATATTGTTGAAGCAACAACAATCATGGCATAGAACCAATTCCTTCCTAAAAGGAGGTTGTAATCTAAAGGGGCATCTACCACTTCTACTTGGATGGAAATGGTTTTTCCCCCCAGCTCAACCGCGAGGGCTGATATGAGACCATGGGGCTAGAGACCCCATCCATTAAAGGATTTAAGGGTTGTAGGTGATGTAACAAGCTCAAGAGAGCCAAGAGCTTTCCAACAAGTCAGAGATAACATCGAGGTTGAAGCTCCTTCATCTAGTATCGTTCAAAAGACTTTCTTTCCCACTACTTTCATAATGATCTGAAAAGCAATCTTATGCAGTAATCTAGGTTTATAATTCTCAACGTTGAAATGAATCAAGTTAGTGTTGTCTGGGTCTAAAGCTCCTAAATTGGTCAACAAGTTCTTGCACTGTGTGGGGCAACTTTGGAGTACTTCTAGGGTAGACATGGCACAAGGTTCCTGAGCGAGATCTTCAACCACATTATAGAATTGAGCAGCTCAAGCATTGGGATTAAAGACAGCCTTCCAAAGAGTACTCTTAGGTGGGAAAAAAATCATGTTAAGAGTAGGCTTCTCGATAGATAAAGGGACAGTAGACGAGGATTCCGGAGAACTAGTAGAGGGAGATTTCCCTGAAGAAGATTGATCTTCTTTTTTATCTGTTTATCATAATTCTAAATTCAAGTTTGCAGATGGATGGTATCTAAAGACGTCATACGAATTTCCTCCGATGAACTAGAGTTACCTTGGTTAGACATGTGGTCTACCAGTTGTAGTTGAGAGGGAAAGGGATCCGTAAGTACTGCGGGTGTGGGATTAGACTTCAGAAACTGGGAGATTTCATCCCGAGGGGGACACTCCTTTGAAAAATGGTCACCACCACATAACAAACAGGGATATTTAGCCTTCTTTTTCCCTTTGTCATTGTCATTATTGGTTGGTAATGGAGTCTCCTCTTGGTTTCCAGGTTTTTTATTTCTATTTTTACCTTTCTTTTTATTTCCTGAGGTTTGAGTACTTTGAATGGAATTGACCTCGATGGAAACCTTAGGAGTTGAAGGAGTAGCAGTTTGGGTCTGCTTGGCAGGTTTCGTTGTGGATGGGGACTGGATTGAACCAATAATCCCATCAACAGGTACTTCTGCTGGTGGCTTAGCAGGGTCAGTGCTGGGGCGAGGAGCTTGAGGAATCAGGTCATAAAGAGTTCCAGACTGGGAATATAATAAGTTTAGCTACTGAGCCTGACTAATAGCCTGATCTTTGGTAACGACACCGCCCATAGCCACATCGCAGGCAATATGAGGCAATAAGGACTTAGTGAACCAATCAACTAGCAACTGATTCGGAATAGGGGCCTTAATAAGCCTTCTTCACCTTCTCCATTCATGAATATGAATGGAAATGTGGGTGGATGTGTTCTATCATAGAGAAGTTAAAAGATCAGTGCCCATTTTATAATGAATAGGGAGCTGAAAGTGTGTAAGGAACACGGTTGCCAATGAGCCAAAATCCATAAACGAATGTTGTGGGAGTTCAATGTACCACTTCGTGGTTGTACCAGTCAAAGTTCACTGAAAGAGTCATAACTAGATGGAATCATCCATGAGGGAGTTCGAAGAACACCATAAATTAAAAGTCATAACATGGTTCTTCAAATCGTCTCCCTGCTTCCCATCAAATTTCAGAATATCTGATGGTAACTTTACCGGAATGGGAGGCCATGAGGGATAATGTCGAATGGGATCATTAATCAACTTGGATAGATCAGGCAAGTCCAAATTTTCTAGGAAAGGTAACTGTCGGTTGGGCTGCACATATTGGTAATATTGATATGGCATATAATTACCAGTAGGACCATAGGTAGACTGATAAACAGGTTGCTGTGAGGAAGAACCATCGGAAAATCCACCCACAGGGGGGTTGATTTCTGGAATTAATATCACTAGGACCACTAGGGCCTCTAGGAGGAGGATCGCTAGGGCCACCGGGACCACCAGGATCACCAGGGCCTCTAGGAGGAGGACCGCTAGGGCCACCGGGACCACCAATACCACCGGGACCACCAGGACCACCAGGAGGCGGACCACCAAACCCTCCATGCCTCTAAGAGGTGGTAAACCTTTAATGCCACCAGAACCAATAGGTGTAGGGCCACTAGACCATCCAGAGCCAAGAGGAGGAAAGCCACCAGGTCCCCAAGGACCACTAGGACCACCAAGACCATAAGGAGAAAAGTTTCCAGATCCTCCGGGACCATTAGGTCCCCCAGGGGGAGGACCTCCATAAGGCGGTCCTGTTACACCTCCCATAGTATGTATAGGTATCCCTCCCATAGCTGGCATGTAAGACCAATCGGGTTTCCCCCATGGCATAAAAGTGTTATTAGGGTATGGAATTCCAGTATAAGGCATTCCTGTAGGATTAGATGGGGGATTACCTATAGGTATTTGATAACCATAATTTCCAGAAGACTAAATGATTATAGGTTGTGCCCCAAAGGGATGACCTGAACTAGATGGGGGATTTACCACATTAGTATGGGTGGGAGGGACAAAAATTGTAGATGATTCTATGTTATAGGTCTTCCCTTGACTAGGTAAAATTTCGGCATCAGATAACGTAGGTCGTTCTGGGGGTTCCCCCCCGGCATTAGAAGGTACTAAAGAAACAAGAATTGAAGGTTGGACCCCAAGTGTAGAAGACCTGGGAATATTTGGAACAGACATAACATGAGAGGTGAGAGGGATGGTAAATTGAATTGGGTTGTGGGTTGTTAATGGACGATCTATAATCGGTTCAATGGGTCTCATAAAATCGTCCAGTGAACGATATCCCACAGGAAGAGATGTGGAATGTACTGGTGTAGTGCCTAATAGGTCATCAATCTACTTTTCTACCTCTTGTGCACAAAGAATAGCAGCATGGTATTGCCTGCGTTCTTCTTCATCATCGGAAGTACTTACACGGGTGCCAAATGAGGAAATGGCTTGTCCTATAGGTGTCTCCCAAAAAGAAGCATTGGAACCAAAGTTCGGACGTGCTGTATCATCAACATGACCTTCTAAGGGAGAATGGAACGATGAATTTCCTTGAGAAGGTTGTTGGACCAAGGGAGGCGAGTGTGAAGAATATGGTACTCCACTTTCCAGCACCACGTTATCTCCCACTTGGGAGGTGGTAGCAGCTCCTTGGTCGATAGCTTCCATTGGATTTTCTCCTGAAACAGGAATAAAATTAGGTGGCATCCCCATACTCTCCTAGACTGTCTCAACTTGGCCAGTTTGTATAGTTCCTATCTAACCTAGGGTCTGAAAATATAGAAAAAACACCAAAAGACTTCCCTACACAAACTATAGGTCAAAACAAGCAGACTTAAAATGATAGGAGGAGTTCAAAAGTCAGGTCTCTCACTAGGATTGTCAAGAAGGTGCCACTCGTGATATACCTCGAGGGTACATGCGTAGTAATCTCCCCGAATGCTTTTTGCGGTGTATGGCTCCAAACAAGACCACCAAAGGGATTTTCTCAGATAGATAAGGTACCCTAGTGGGGTCTCCCGATATACTCAAGGTACGTGGGAGCTCGAATCACTAGTAGTGTTTTCTAATGCATAACCATACACAAGGGACATTCTGATATACAATCAAGTATGCTAGCGGAGTCGTCAGATTTGTTAGCTGTAATATTTCACCTCCTGCAGACAGCAAGGTGTTCCACTAGTCTGAATGGCTCAGATCCAGAACAAATAGAGGATAGAGGTTGAAGACTCTCCCTAGACACTGTAGATATCTGGAATACAAGGATTTGATAGTCCACCTGTCTACCTGCAATCAAGCTTAACACGAATCAGATCAAAGAAACCAGAATATGGTCTACTAATCTATGCTAGTGACTAAGGAATCTAGCAACATATATGTGAAATCACAACAACAACAACATATGTGGGACAGAAATCAGCTTGCATTAAAGAATATGAAGAAGTTTACAACCAAGCCTTAGTGTTGACATGCATCTCCATGAAACCAGACATTCTCATCCCCAAAAGCTCCGACTCTAGCTCTCTATGCTCTCTCCAAATGATCTTGGGCCAATGGTAAATCCAACAGCATAACAATACCTCCAATGTTCTCTCCTCGACCATGGATATAAGCTCTTATTTATACGGATTTAATGGATAGAGTAGGTTGATAAATTAGTGGGTGAGGTGGCTTCTAATATCCTAGGATGAGGGATCTCAAGCTCAACCAACCCACAGTAGTAGGGATAAGGCAGGACATGAGGCTTATCATCTAGAAGCCTCGAGAAACTTCTCTTTTTCCCTTTTTACCCAAGGTACTGGGTTTCTCCTTCTATGACAGAGAGGTTCTGGTAATAACCACTTATGGACCAAGGACAATAAGCGGTGGCACTGCTTATGGGAAATAGATGATGGGCGGTGCGAACAGGGGTACCGCTACTGGATAAAAGGGCATGCATGGTGCTGGGAATTTGTATGAAATATTGATGAAAAACCATTTAGTTTCCACTCCAGAAGCTTGGATTTAGGGCAAATAGGTATGTCAAATGTCTTATGACATGATGGTGACAGGATTTTGGTAAAACAAAACTCCTCATGAAAGTCATTGGAAAGCAGCAAAAAGAATACTTCAATATATTCAAGGTACACTTTAGTTTGGGATTCATTACAATACAGGGGGGAAACCTTTGTTGGTTGGTTTCACTGATTTAGATTGGGTCGACGATCCTGATGATTGAAAGTCTGCTGCAGGTTATGTTTTTAGTCTGGGATCTAGACCTGTCACTTGGGCTTGTAAGAAACAACAAGCTCTTGCTCTTTCTTTAGTAGAAGCAGAATATCAAGCCGTAGTTAATGCTAGTCAGGAAGCTTTATGGCTTCGACAGATCCTTTCAGAGTTTGGATTCGAGCAGCAGCAGCCTACTCTAGTTTGGTGCGACAATTAAAGTGCCATTAAGCTTGCCAAAGATCCAGTTCTACATCAGTGCAGCAAACACATTGAGCTACACATGCACTTCATCAGAAATCTTGTTCATGATAGTGTTATTGAAGTTCTCTATTTCCCTATAGATGATCAAGTTGCAGACATCTTCACCAAGTCTCTTATTGAAGTGAAGTTTTCTAAACTTCAATCTATGTTAGGAGTTTAGGAATGTGTCTTTAAGGGGGGATAGGCTCTAGTGCCTCCTTCCTTCTCCTAATAGTGTCACTTTTGTAAATCCTTCAATCCTATCCCAAGTTGTTCTTAAGGGGTGATGTTAGGATATTTAGACACTTAGGAGTTAGTTAAGATCAACTTGTGTAATATATCTGTAAGGTAAAAGTGTGTTTCTTTAGTATGCATTAGTATGCATTTGTAAATATTCTAATCTGATGGACACAATATGTTCTAGACATAGAGTGATCCGACGGTTCAACTTCTCTTAGATCATACCTACCATTGATCCGTGGCTTAACACCCGATTGGTCTATGATCTCTATTTAAAGAGCATAGAGGGTCCTTGGCTAGTTGATCGATTATGAGAAGCTCATGTAACTTTCTTTCTTTTTCATAATAAATTGCTCCAAGTAGCTATTTGGCTGGGTTCATGGAGTGTTTCCCTCTTGAGGGTTTTAACCACGTGACAAACATCGGTGTGTTGATTTGTGATCTATTTGTGTGAAGTGGTTGCTCAAGGTGTTCAGTATTTTGGGAGTACCCTGTGTACCCAAACACTATCCATCGGTCTAAAGATGGTAGGACATGCTGAAATTGAACTTTGTACCCAAATCTACAAACAACCCCTTCCAAAAATTGGAAGTGAACTTGACATCTGTGTCAAATACTATTGCCTTAGGAAATCCATGCAATTTGAAAATATCCTTCATGAATATCTTTTCAATGTCATCAGTCTTATGTGTAGACTTAACCAGTATAAAATGTGCTACCTTCGTCAACTTGTCTAGCACAACCATGATGGAATCATGTTGTCTCCAAGTCATTGGAAATCTTGTAATAAAATCCATGGAAATAACTTCCCATTTCCATTCTAGAACTGGAAAAGGCTGCAACAAACCTGCTGGATGTTGATGCTCAACCTTCACCTACTGACACTTCATGCACCTTGAAATATATTCAGCCATGTCCTTTTTCATTCCTAGCCAAAATTACTTCTTTCTAGCTGTAGCAATTATCTTTTGATATCCCGGGTGACCAAAATATGGAACTAGATGGATCTCGTCCATAACAACTATCCTCAAATATTCTACATTTGGAATATAAATACTATTCTTATAAGTAAGAATTCCATCTTCTTCCAATTTGTATCCCTCATACTTCTTTTCAAGGATTTGCTGCTGCAACTTGTCCTTGACGTGTGCCTACAATTCATCTTTAGCAACACGATTAGCAATCTGATGCCTCAAATCTGTTTGGAAAATACTAATGGGTTCCACATGAATTTCTTGTACCTTCCTTCTGAATGCATCATCTACCTTATTCTCTTTTCCTTTTATGTGCTTTATTTCAAAATCAAACTCACATAAAAATTTCAACCATCTTGCTTCTCTAGCATTCAGAGTAGGCTGATCAAACAAATACTTTAGACCACAATGGTTTGTCCTTAGCTCAAATCTTCTGCCCATCAAGTAATGTATCCACATATTGAGAGCATGTACTATGGCTGCAAGTTCTAGATCATGAGTGGCATAATTATTCTTATGCTCCTTCAATTTTCTTGACTCATAACATATCACGTGGTTGTCCTACATAAGAAATCCTCCAAGACCTTGGCCACATGCATCCGTACACACCACAAAATATTTCTCTGGGTCTGCAACTTTTAAGAATGGTGCACTTGTGAGAAGATACTTCAACCGCTGGAAACTTTCTTCACACTTCGAGGTCCATTCAAACTTTATCCCCTTCCTTTGCAAAGAAGTGATAGCATGTGCAACCTTAGATAATCCTTCAATGAATCTCCTGTAGTATCCCGCAATCCCCATGAAAGATATTACCTCTGTCACATTCTTTGGAGTAGGACAATTCTTAATAGCTTCAATCTTGTCAGGGTCTACATATATACCCTCCTCTAAGATAATGTGACCCAAGTACTAAATTCTATCCCTATAGAAGTCACACTTGCTTAGCTTTGCATACAACTGATGTTATCTGATCAATTGCAATGTTAGTCTCAAATGTTCTTCATGCTCTTATTCATTCTTAAAATAAACAAGAATATCATCAAGGAAAACAAGAATGAATTTGTCCAAATACCTGCTGAAGACACTATTCATAAGGCACATAAATGTTGCTGGTGCATTTGTGAGTCCAAATGGTACCACTACAAACTCATAATGTCCATACCTTGTCCTAAAGGTTGTCTTATGAATGTCTTCGTCCTTGATTCTCACCTAATGGTAACCAGACTTAAAGTCAATCTTGGAAAATACCTTTTCTCCTTTCATTTGATAAAATAGGTCATCAATTCTTGGAAAGGGATGTTTGTTCTTCACCGTGACTTTATTCAGCTTCTTGTAATCAATACACAATTTCAGTGTACCATCTTTCTTCTTTACAAATAGAACTGGTGCTCCCCAAGGAGACACACTTAGCCTGATATACTTTTTATCCAACAATTCTTGCATCTACATCTTCAGCTCTAACATTTCTGGTGTACTCATTCTGTAGGGTGCCCTTGATAGTGGTGCTGCTCCTGGCACATGCTCAATTGTGAAATATATGTCCCTCTTTGGAGGAATTCCTGGAACCTCATCAGGAAAAAATCCTTGAAGTCTTGCAACACAGGATAGTCTTCCAAGCTAGGAGTTTCATTATCTGTTGTCTCCTCAATATGGGCTGCATACAACTAACAACCTTTTCTATAGAAATTCTTTAACTGTATTGCTGAAATATTCCCTATCGAGATCACCTTTGTAATGCCTCTTACAACTACTAGGTTCCCTTATTCATCCATGCATTCAAAAGTCTTATTATAATAGTCAATTTTCACTTTGTGAGCTTCTAACCAGTCCATTCCAATGAGAACATCATAGGAACCAAGAGGTAGAAAATTCAGATCTACACAAGTGACCAATCCATTCATCACCAATGGACATATCTCCACCACTTCCTTAACTTTTCTCTTAGTTCCAGTGGCTAGCTGAACTAACCATGAATTGCTATGCTTTTCTTTCTTAAGGGAAAAAACCTCCACTACTCTAGGAGCAATATAACTATGAGTAGAATCAAGGTCAATCAAAATAGAAATAGATTTCTCAACAATCCTACCTGCAACTTCAACCACCGTTGATTGGTGATCTTCCTGGCAGTCTTCCAATGCTGCATATCTTCTAGGTATGTCCCTTGCTACTTGTTCCACTATTTCTGCCTCTTGAATATTGTATGCTGGCCTTGCATTCTCATTCTCAAGTGGACAACACCTATGCATGTGGGGTCCTCCACATTTCCAACATTGGAGTGGTCCTCTATTATGCTGTGGATATTTTGGCTTCTCTCCCGTCGCTCTAGATGGCTACTTATCAAATTGTGCTAGTTTCTTTTGTTGATTCCTAAAGTTAGAAGGTTTTAAACCTTTCTTCCTTTGATCAAACTTCTCACTCCTTTTGTCCTTCCATGTTTTCTGGTAATCTGGATTGTTCTTGCTTTGCAAGTAGCAATACTTATCTTTTCTTATTGCTTCTTTTAGAGTTCTAGGTTCATAGAACTCAATCTTGTCTTTGTAGGACTGAGGCAGTCCACTCAAAAAATGTTGTATATTCACGTTCTCATCATTAATATACCTGACATACATCAACAATTCCAAGAATTTGTTTGCGTACTCTTCCATAGTCTGTTGTCCCAATCTCAGCTCATGGAAATCTATAATCTTATCATCATAGTACCTATCAAAGAGGTACTTCTTCTTGAAATACTTCTAGAACTGCTTCCACACAATATTTATTTCATTGATCTTCTTTACTTGTCTGAAATGCTCCCACCATATGGATTCTCTTCCAGTTAAATTGAAAATGGCTACTTTAGCTTTCATATTCCCATAATAGTCTTGGACTTGGAAATATTTCCTTAGTCCCAGAAGACAAGCTTCAGCTTCTTAACTAGTCTTTACCTCACCATTAAAGGTAGGAGGCCTTGCCTTCTTAAATTCATCTCGTGAGTGGTTCTGGTAGCACCTCCTTCTCTAATTCTCGTGAGAAGAAGAACTTGGATCTCCAGTGGATCCTTCAGAGTCATATGACTCACTAGGTGATCTCTTTATTCTTCTAGTAGTGTTCTTACTCTCTTCTGGATTTTATGTTCGGTCCTTAGAGTTCATATTTCTCTGAATATCTGTCAAACTTTGTAGCATGGTTGCATTCAGCTGATTCTGCTTCTCCTGAACCTTAACCAATCCCATTAGAGGAAATTTGAGGTCTAAAATGGGCCTCCTAAGGAAAATAATAAAATAATAGTTAAAATAATAAAATAATAGTTAAAATAAGAGAATAATAGTTATTAATTTTGGAGGAAGAATGAAAAAAACTACTTTTTGTGTTCATATTTTCGACATATCTCCCTGTGTTTTTACTCAAATTTCAAGTGGGAGAGTTCATTGGATGCGTAATTTAATTATGTATCCAACGAATACACACACTTCATACTTTTGACAGACCCCACTACCCCAAAAACAAGAAATACCTGAAAAAACGTGATGATGACATCATCGTCACATTTTTTCAGGTATTTCTTTTTTTTGGGGTAGCGGGGTCCGTCAAAAGTATGCAGTGTGGGTACTTGTTGGATGCAGAATTAAATTCCACATCCAACAAGCTCTCCCACTTTAAATTTGAGTAAATACACAAGGAGATATGTTGAAAATACGAACAAAAAAAGTAGTTTTCTTTTATGACAAATATGTGAATTCAACCATTATGGTTGCCTTAGTTTATTGAAATTCTATTGGTTCTTGAATTCCAACTCACAAAATTTATTGTTGGCGCGTTTTCTTATAAGGCCCATTTTAGACCCCAAATTTCCTCTAATGTTCATTATCTACCTTGTAACCATTGTATCTCTACCATTAGGCTTCTCATGGTGGCTACAAAATCTGGGGGAGTCTCTTGCAATCTTCTCCCATTAGATTATGTCTCAACATTTCCAACTTGGACATTTTCCCCCATAGAATATTCCTCATATGCATTGGGGTTTCGTACATCATCTTGCATGTTGTCGGTTCTCATGGCTAAACCACAACTCACTTTACCCAAATGCACTATCTGGAATGTTGCTTTTGAAGGTGACTAGAATTCTGCAAAATGTGTTAATAACACTGTATGTTAGATACACAGTAATTCAAAATCAAAACCATTTTACTTACTGTCACCTGGCCTATCTAGGCCCAATGCTGTAACCGACAGCTTTGTGAACTGACTTTCGGCCCATCTAGGCCTAATGCTGCAATCCGCAGCTCTGATACCACAATGTAGTGTACTACCAGTTGGTATCAGAGGGTACTCTTGACATATTTCCGTCCCATCTAGGCCCAATGCTGCAACTCGCAGCTCCGATACCACAATGTCATGTACCCATACCCCGTTATCATGTGGAATTAAAAATTTCCTACTAAACCGTTGTTGTTCTTTGAAACATAGGGCATGGCCGTGAAACACTCCTCCATTAGAGGAAATTTCAACTCAAAATGGGCCTCCTAAAATGAATTAATAAAATAATAGTTAAAATAATAAAATAATATTTATTAATTTTGTAGGAAGAAAAGAAAAAAACTACTTTTTTGTTTGTATTTTTGACATATCTCCCTGTGTTTTTACTCAAATTTCGATCGGGAGAGCTCGTTGGATGCAGAATTACATTCCGCATCCAACGAGTACCCACTCGACATACTTTTGACGGACCCCGCTACCCCAAAAAAAAGAAATACCTGAAAAAATGGAATGATGATGTCATCATTCCATTTTTTCAGGTATTTCTTGTTTTTGGGGTAGCAGAGTCCATAAAAAGTATGCCGAGTGAACGAGCTCTCCCGATCGAAATTTGAGTAAAAACACGGGGAGATATGTCAAAAATACAAACAAAAAAAGTAGTTTTTTTTTTATGATACCTATCCCCAAATTTATATTAAAAAAGTGTTTAAGACCTATACGGTATTTCAAATTTAAACCAATTTCATTGGCTAACACATGATGACATGGAATTTGAATAAAAGTTAAAAGGCCCATTTTGAGTTGAAATTTCCTCTAATGCACCTTCCATGTTCTGATACCACACGGTCATTGAATGCTACATGTAAATTCTCCAACTTCCCAGTAGTAGAGAAAAAAGATCACAGAGGAGATTGGATGGCAGAGAGAAATTGCAACGGAAACCAACAATCACAAATGGTTCCGCATCCGAAATCAAATCAACGACTCGGGATCATCTTGCAAGAATTGACGGTGCAGAGAGCTTCACTCACGGAATCGAAAACATATCAAAATTTCATTCTTGCACCCCGCATCCTGCATGCATAACAGTCGTTGCGGAGATTGGAATTGCAGAAATCAAAATTTACCATAAGTCATTTCCGCATCCCGCATCCCACGAATTGCAGAAGGGAAATTGCAGAAAGCAGATTTCGCCAAACGACATTTTCGCATCCCGCATCCCGCATCCCATAAGTTGCGGAAAGGGAATTGCAGAAGGGAAAATGCGGAATCCAAACTTCTGCAAAGCATATTTCTGCATCCTGCATCCCGCATCCCACAATTTGTGGAAAGGAAGTTGCGAAAGGAAAAATCTGTGGAAAATTGATCTATTCAAGAAAATTTCTACGTCTAAAACTGATTTTGAGCATTCATGCCATCACCAATCCGGTCAATCTAGTTCCATAACAACTTAGAAAATTCATTGAAATGAAACTACATACACATATACATCATTCATGAAATATAGAGCTGCATTAAATAATTCCATTTAAGAATTCATCATATTCATATTCATTTATAAACACGTACAATTGTAAGGATTGAAACACAAGAAATACTTATCTTTATCAGAAGCGTGTCCCGCAACCAGCTATGTCGCTGCAACATTCCACCCAACCATAGGCTAGTGTGCTCCTTAATCTCTCAGCAACACTGCCACCCACGAGCTGGGCATGATCTTCCCCAAGGAATAAGGAACACTAGTAGACTTTCCCCATAGCCAAGGATGCAATAAAAATCAGTCAAGCCAACAAAGTTGGATTTATCAAACTTACACGTGCAGTGGTTTACACTTATCCAAATTCACATGAGACACATTCAAGCCAACAGATGGGTTTATCAGGCTACCAGCCAAGCCATCCTTCCAGTTGGGTTTATCAGGCTGCCAAGTAAGTGGAAAGACAGACTGCTAAGCTAGTGAGATCAATCCCAAAGCTATGAACACCCACACCGAATCTAGCTTGATTTCTAAAAAATTACACACCCAACACAAGGAAGCATTCCCTTCTCTGCTACACAGTCCCTTAGGCCATGCCTTCCCTTCTAGTGCTATTCAGGGAATGCAAAGAAGAAAACCATCCTTCTAGATTAGTCTATGAGGTTCTTTCACACACTAGGTTTATCAAGCAAGTCTAGACTTAATTCCCATTCCTTCAATCAATTCAAATGCCATATGTGGATGCACACATGGTGATCTCAGTCCTGGTATTTATAAAAATGTAGCAGACGCTAGGGATTACATACACACATAAATTTACGAATTTATGAACATTGTCGGTGCCAGATTGATTGCTGCAAATTACCAAAACAAAAACATTTGCCGATATTTCAAAACAAAGACACCAAATCAGATTCAGGGCGATCGTATTTAGGAAAACAACTATCAAACTGGAGAAACATGAAGAGAAGCAATCCACAAAGGGAAAACCCAAAACGTGAAGGATCCAACTCGCCAAACAAAAGAAATTCATGAAAGGTTCAGACTCATAATCCTTTTTTTTGCTTGCTTGCTACTGCATGAATGCTCAACTGGGTTTCCAAAAATGTTTTGTTCAATCCAAATTGTGAGGGAAGGTGAAACGTTGCCGCATGAGGGAAAGGTGGTCATTTTTGGTGTTTCTTTCCCAAGAAATTAAAAAAAACGTTTTTCCCAAAGTGGGGCTCCGCCCAATTCAAATTTCCCCACTCTTCCAATCCCCCACTCCTCCTCCTTAGGAAAAATCATGCCCCCATCTCCTTTAGTTGCGTTGACATATCCAGCTGTGGGTTTTAATTAAAAATTGCAATTTTAACATAATCTCTAGATTTTTAATAATTAGCTAGTATAAAAAAATACCATCAGCCACACCTTAATTGTCGAAACATACGTACTAAATCAATGGTGGGTCTTTTTCCTAGCTCCACACCATGCTTATTTACATCATTTATTTAAATGCAATAGGGTCAAAACCAGGGTGTTACAACTACAATATTTTACTTTGTGTTCACCTACGAGCTCCCAAGTTTCCTACCAACTTTTCAACATGCATTCTTTAAACGTGCCTAATTCAGTTGATGCAACTTTTGAAATGTCAAAATTTTTAAGTAGGCCACTTACATACAAAAGAGGTGTGATTCCAATGATTCCCTTTCATCATTTTGTATTTTTATCAAAATATATGTTGTTGACTTAAGTTTTTCTTTAGTTGAGTTTTTTTGGTTAACAAAAGATACTCTTTTTATTAGCATCACTTTGTCTTTTGTATATTCTACTAATTTGTTGATTGTTATTCATATAATGTTTTCAAGTGCTTCCCTAACATAGTTTAGGAGATACTATTCCTCCACAGTGGCTTGAAGAGCCTAAATGTACAATGAGTAATTTATCTTTCAATGTTTTTTTTTTCATATATACATTTATGTGTGCATGGGTTGCACTGTTTTTTTATAATTACTTCCTCCTTTTGATGATTGAGGGACATGGTTGGTTGGGACATGTAAGTATAGAACATATGGTTTATTGAGATAGGTAATTTCTCAAGAATTATGTCTTTTGGCATATTCCAAGCACAAGTTTTAGAATGTAGCATATCAAGCCATATTCAATATTAGCATACTTCTATGATCTAAATTTCCAACCATGTTATCTTACTTGTTCAAAATTCCCATCATATAACTGATGTACTTTTAATGCTTGTGGAAGCAACTTCAAACTCTTTGCCAACTTTGTTATTGGGAGTTGGAATATTCTTCAGATGATGATGAGATATTCCATCAGTGGAGAATTATTACATGGTTGGTTAGGGGGTTAAGTGTGATGAACTAGTTGTCACTGACCAGATGTGGGATTCTGTCTTTTGTATAAATATCCCATGCCCAAATTTGGGATATATCATTGTATGTGTTAGCATCATTTATAAAGTATTATTAAATACCATTTATATTATATTCTCCCCATGTGTAATGCTTTGAAGCCATGCAGATATATAGTCTTTTCCTTTAAACTAATATAGATCAAATATGGCAATTAGAAAATAATGACATCCAAGTCTTGTTGTTGTATTTAGAATTATGAAGCTTAAGGAAAATATGGATTTATGGTCCCGTGTAATTGATTTTTGTTGTTAAAATTTTCTATATGGTTAGGTATAAAATGAATTCCAAGAACTTTAAGAATTCAATTTTATTCATCCATTTATGAGACAAGCAATTCATGAAATATCTAAATCATGTTATTCCTTTGAAGGGAATGGTTTTACACCTACGACTGCAAGTAATTGAATCCATGTTTTTAGTTCCCAATTTGCATGCAAAGATAGGTGATTCTAGTCCATGATAATGAATGTTCCATTTTTTTCTTATTGTATCATGTACTATGAGTTTTAGTTAAGACATTGTTTGCATTATGAACATAAGTTATGAAGGTGTTCATATTGACGCTCTGCTCTTGGATCTGTTAAAGTTAATGAAGCATAGGATCTTCATGCCTGCATGAATTCAATGAGAAAAGAAGGTTGTAGAAGAGAGAGAAGAATTCAGTAAAAACTTATCAATAATTCATGGAAAATTAAAGACACGTGAGACCAATAATTGGAAGAATAATATTACATTCATTAATAAGTATGAAATATGTAATACAATGGTGTTACAAATAGGAGAATTTGAATGCTTCAGATAGGATTCAAATCTACCAACCTGGATTGACTCCAGAGCTAACTCAATGTGGGAAAATCAACACTAGAGATCACTAATGAAACTCCAGATCACTGATTCAATCTACAATAAGTTAACTAGAGAGGGTACATGAGTAAATGCGCCCAACCTCCCTTGAATCATGCAAACTGGCACTAGAGTGACTGAGACTGAACTAACTAATGGGAATCGGAACATAACTCAACATAACTGAATACCTACTACACTCAACTAAAGGATACTATTGGTGGCACTCAGAGTGGGTTTCTAAATTACAGGGGTTGGTCCTTGGAGCTCATAAACTCATGCAGACAGGTGCCGTGAATGGTATGTGTCCCCTAGGTGTGTCTCCAATGAACTAGTGTAGTGATAATGACCTCCTAAGCTAGAAAATGGATAAATAGACTATGTGGTTGAAGGCAGGATTAATTAATCCTAACACACCCCTTTAATCCAAAGTTTGGACAAAATGGGCCTTGGAAACTAAGGACATAGGTCACCTATACAATCTAAATGAATAAAAATGGCTGCTTAACAAACAAGGAAATGGGTAAAACCTCATGGGAACACCCCCGCCCCCTCAAAATAAATAGGGAAAAACTAGGATCAAGCTTTCATATCAAGAGAAAACTTATTCTTGAATAAAAAAATTGTGAAAATATTTTTGTTTAACCTACATATTTGTGGAGCATTAATGCAGTGTGATGGTTCTTGTGTGTACTAGTTTCCTAGTACTGTGCATGTGAACCTGACCATATTCTTCCAATCCGATGACATATAGGAGAAGTAATGTTTCCCTTCTCCCTTCTTTTCTGGAGGAAGAATGATATGATCCCTTTTTTTCTTAAGTGAGAAGAATTGTTGATCAGACTTTACCATCATGAAGCATCTCTCTGGGAGTTTGTAGCACCTCTCTGGAAGAAGTGAATTTGCTTGGAATAAAACAAAGCTCTCTTTTTGAAAATGGGATATTTATCTTCTCATGTTAGATGACTCTCTAGTCATGTTCGGAGCTGCCACAATAACCTTTTGAGCCTTCTTAAGCCTAGGATTGGGAGTAGGGACTAGATCTCGATTTGGATTTGATTGGAATTCATCTTCAATTCCATAAACTGATTCAAGTTGGTTCTTTGCTTCAGATTCTGAATCTGAAACATTAATGGAAACATTGTCATATGCCAAAGGTTTATGTAGGATGATTTTACCTTCCCTTTCAAGTGGCAGCTGAGATGGGATTGGATCTGAGTATGGCAGAAAGTGTGAGAATTCATAGGCCTTGGAGGTAAAGTTTGCAACACCTTTCACTATAAGCTTCCCAAATGACATATCTGGTATCTCCACTAAGTCAGGAACAAATAACACTCGCTTTGGTGAGCCATTATGTGTCATCTAGTATAGAGACAATATATTTGTAGCTAAGGAGGGTACATAGAGGAAATTCTTGAATTATCCATGCTCTAACTTGATTGAACCCTTTCCTTCAACTTTAATTTGAGTGTCATCGCCCATATGAATAATCGAACCATTAGTAAGTTATAATGAAGAGAACGATTCTTTGGATGCAACCACATGATTGGAAGCTTCTGAATCAATGAGGAAGGCACATGATTTTGAAAAACCAACCTTTAGTGCATGGCATCTCTCATCATGATCTTTAGTCTTTTTTCCATAATCAACCTTCCTTGCACCTTCAAGGAAGGAAATATTGCGTTTCTCAAGGATTTTTGGCATATGATCTATGGTCATGTTCATACAATATTTCTCTGTATGGTTTCCTTTCTTATAGTAAGAGAACTTTCCTTTGTTAAACCTATGATGTCTGTCCTTCTTAGAGCCCGAGGATTCATCCGATGGATCAAATTATTCCTTAGGTTCAAATTCGGTGTTCCTTTTTTCTTTTCCTTTATGCTTCCTCCTTGCTTGTGCCATGGGGGATTCACCATGTTGATAAATATATTATCACGTTCATTCATAAAGGGGGGTTTTTAATTGTGAAAAATAAGGTCAATATATTGTAGGTATTGGGGGTCGAGGAATAGGGTATGGGGGTTTTATAGGTATTGTGGGGGTATAAAAAGGGGTTTCTAGTAAAAATAAGGTATATATTGTAAAAATAGGGATTTTTTAACTGGAAATATGTATTGGCAGGGGGACTCAACAAAATCATTTTTGTAAGTAATTACCAATATCTAGTGAAATTATGGGTTTATTTAATATCCCATAAAGGAAGGCTCTATGACACGGTTTCATTAAGTGAAGACCCTATGGATTGCATATTCCTTGTCTCACCAACCAAGAGAGATTTATTTGGAGAGTATTTGAGAGCTCCCATTTGTATTAGCTTGACTTGTTCCTGTATTAGAGACTCTGTGAAGGAATCAAGGGATGGAATTCTCCAATTAGGAGTAGTCAGTATCCCAGAGTGATAGGTAGATACAAACACTGAGAATTATGGGGCAATTTTTCTCAGAATTGAGAGCACCAATTGCTCATCCTTCTTCTCAATTCTACATTGCTTGCATTGCATGACCAATAATTTGAATCTTGAGAAAAATTGTTGTATATTTTCAAAGCTAGTACTGGGCTATAGTGCTACGAGCTCATTCTCCAGAATATTTCCTCTTGGCTCATCTTTCTTTCCAAACAAGGATTCGATCTTATCTCATACTTCTTTCAGATTTTTCAGTCCATCAAGATGGAACATTAGCTCCCTAGATATGTGGATGCACATGAAGCCAAAATATTCATCAACAAATTCTTCAAGAAATATTTGAATATACTTGCAAAAACACCACAAAACACTTCAATTTTCTATCAAACCAAATCAAACACTCTCCACTTCAACATGTGCACTTTATTTAGATGCTTCATACAGGGATAGACTTATCTAAACAGAATCTAGAGGGAGTAAAGCAATAATTCCAATATTTATGTGGAACCCAATTTCTTTTGGTGCATCAATGGAAGTTTTTGAGGTTTGTTGGCCTAAATACCTGCTCTGATACCATGTTAAATTTAATGAAGCATAGGATCTTCAAACCTCCATGAATTCAATGAGAAAAGAAGACTACAAAAGAGAGAAAATAATTTAGTAAAAAGTGATCAATGATTCATGGACAATTAAACACACATGAGACCAATAATTGGAAGAATAATATTACATCCATTAATCAATATGAAATATGTAATACAACGTTGTTACAAATAAGAGAATTCAAATGCCTAAGATAGGATTCGAATCTACCAACCTTGTAGGGATTTATCCTTACATGTTGGATATTTATTTATAAATATATATTTTGATAAAATGAATTGATGACTTTAAAACAAAAATGGCCAAGTATAAATATAGCCTATTGGTAGTGACATGTATCAATAGACATTGTCTCTTAATAATTAGTAAATAATTATCCTAACTAATAAATGCATTATGAATATTACTCGTAATAACCAATTAGGTTTATTACAATTCATTTGGACTTGAAAATATTTGACCATGAATCTTGTATAAAGAGTGTTCAACTTCAAATTCTTAGATTCTTTATTAGTCGTAACTTCAATACAAGTGTTGTGCTTGACGAAATTTTCCTTAAGAAGGGAATAGGTGTGGTTGATGTTGATAAGGAACTCTTGCCACAAATAATGGTACCACAGTTTAATAATTCTTGAAATAGTTGGTCACATTTCCATTCAAATATATTCATGCATATAATTCTATAGATAAAACCATAATAACTATAGGAAGTATTCTTTTGATTTTCCAATCTCATGTCTTCATGATGAACTTGTGTCGACAAGTTGAACTATAGTATTTTTGCATGCCTTGGTATGTAACTAATTAATATCTGGAATATATATTCTTTAGTGTCGATCGATGTATCTTTAAGCATGGTTGGATATTCGGTTACATTTTTTATTCTCTTCTTATATGTCATGGAAACTACCGACAACCTACGTAATTCAATCTGATTGGTTAAGGATTCTTCATTTGCAGTTTCATCACATACTTTTAATGATGAAGCACCCTTTAATGTATTTATTTCATCCATTGGGGTTTGAATTAAAATATTTAAATGACTTATATTCTCTTCTTTATCTGATGATCTTGTCTCTAGTTGTTCCTTGGGAGCCAATTTTACTGATTTTATGGTTGTGTAGGATGGAAAATTTATACGACTCATTTCCATTCCTTGTATGAAGGAGCAACAAATTTCTGGAACTTTTGCATGATTATGCATCTTATTTTGAGTCTTGTACTTTGAACGGTAGTTATGGTTAGGCATTGTTTTTTTGTGTCTTATAGTTCAAACGATGGTTCTTATCCTTCTTTACGTATGATTCCCTAAACCTTCTGTGAAATGTAGGGCATCAATGTATGTGTTTTTTGTTCTGACATAGGTGCATGAGTAATTTTCATTTTTCCTTTATCAATATATTTTAATGTTTCTTCCTACTCTTCCATGCTTGAAAATATATATGGTGTAACTGCTTCTTCCTCTTATAACTGACTTGAGGGGTAGGATTGATGTGTTTCTGGTTTTTCTTTCTCCGCATGCTTCTTAGGTTCTTCTTCTGGTCATTGTGTTATCAACATTTTCAGTTCTTCAACTAATTATTTTATTTCTCAATGAAGAACTTGCGTCGCCATGTCGATAGCCAATATTTTCGCTTCAAGCTCTGCACTTTTTATTTCTTCAATCTCCCCTTTTAATTCCTTTTTAACTTCTTGAGTTGGTTTATCTCTTTTAAAAAATCCATAAATGCCTACATTGAAGACCATTTTTTCTTATACAAAATATTCAAAAGAATGATGAAGATTGATAATAATAAGTATTTTTAAAGATTAATAATAATACATATACAATTTTGTTTTCCCAAAATATATACAATACTTATTATTATTTCACAATAATAATATTATTCCGATCGGAATGAGTCTAGGGGCCTTTGTTTTTTGAAAATTTATGAAACAATAATAATGTTTATTATTTTATAATAATAATATTATTATTATTATTTTATAATAATAATAATATTATTATTGGCCGCTTTGTTTTTTGTGAAAAAATATGAAACAATAATAATGTTTATTATTTTATAATAATATTACTTTATTGTAATAATTTGTTTTTTGAAAATTGGCATGGAAGGAGAGCATTGGGATGAGCCGAGCATATTGGTGAGGAGTAGTGTGGAAGGGAAATATGGGGAGCTGGGCAATTGGGAGCAAAGGGAGTGGTAGCGAAGGTGGGAAGTAGTGTAGGCGGGCAGATGGGGGATGGCAGTGTAGCGTGAGCGTGAGCGTAAAGCAGGTGAGAAGGAAGGGAGTGATGCTAGGTAAGATCTATCTGGCCTTATTGATCCAAATCAGTAGAAATCACTGATTAAAATCTTCTTCCGTAATTTAGATTTTTGCAAATCTGTTTCCGCAGACTATCTTTCTGCAATTGCATATTGCGAATTGCGGGTCAGCCTTTTGACTTTTCTTTGACCTGCTTCCACAATTCGTGTCCCACAAATTTTATTCCACAACTAACTTTCTGCATATTTAACAAGCTTGCACCTTTGCATTGCGTAAACCATTCTCGTTCATTGATATATTGCGGCTTCTTCCTTGTCCATTGATCTGAGATCAAGTGCAAAACTTCACTTTAACTTTGTGGTTCTATTATCTCTCGTACACTTTTCTCCTGCAGAATTCCTTCTTTTCAAATCTACTCTCTGTTTATATTTTCCAACACTTTCCTGCAATTTATTTTTAACATTTTTCTATAGCTCATGCATTCTGAATGCAAAATCTTCACCATATGCACTTCTCCTTTCTTGTCCTCCCAAAATTCGGAGTTCATATAATCCTCTTGGGTGCATCCCATACACAATATGAAAAGGACTCATACATGTACTGAATCATTGCAAGAAAACTGAGCTTGAGCAAGAGCTAAATCCCATTGTTTTGGATTCTTATAAACAAGACTTCTCAATATATTTCCCAAGCTCCTATTTACCACTTCAGTTTTACCATCATTCTAACCATCAGTCTGAGGATGATAAGCAGAGATAAAACTAAGCTTAGTACCCAATTTATTACATAAAGTTATCCAAAAATGACCAACAAATTTGGTGTCCCTATCTGATACAATGCTCAAAGGCAGACCATGTAACTTCACAATTTCTTAAAAGAACAATTGAGAAATATTTGTTGCATCATTGGTATTCTTACAAGAAATAAAATGAGCCATTTTTGAAAACCTATCTACTACCAAAAAAATATAATCACATTCCCCACTGAGTTCTAGGAAATCCTAGAACAAAATCCATATTGATGAAATCCCAAGGCCTAGTTGGAATAGGTAGGGGTTGATACAGTCTAGTATTTTGTGTCCTCCCTTTGGCATGTTGAAATATCCTACATTTTTTGACCAAATTCTTTACATCTTGTTGCATTCCTGGCCAAAAATAAAAATCACTCACCTGAGCAAATGTTTTGTCCTGTCCAAAATGACATGACAAACCTCCACTATGTTTCTCCTGTGTCATATTTTCTCTCATAGAACATTTAGGAATGCACAATTTACTATTGTTGAATAACAATCCTTCTTGTAGCATGTAGTCCAAGAATTGACTTCTATTGTGGGAAATTGGATTCTCACAAGCTGCATATGCATCCTTAAAATCTATGTCTTCCTTATACATATTAACCAAATTTTCAAATCCCAAAGTACAGACCTTAATTTCCTGCAAGATCAAATTTACTCTACTCGGGGCATTAAAAAACTTATTAGATTTTCCACTTGTATGCTTGATCACAAAAGGTAAATCTCTGCAAAAATTTCACCCACTTGGCATGTTTATGATTCAATTTAGGTTGACTATTTATAAACTGCAAAGCATGATTATCTGAATATAGTACAAACTCTTTGGGCATCAAGTCATGTCTCCATTTCTTGAGAGCTTGTACAACAACATACAATTAGTTATCATATGAGGAATACTTTTGTTTTACCTAATTTAACTTCTCACTGAACTATGCTACTGGTATCTATTCTTGACTCAGAATAACCTCTATTGTTGTCCCACTAGCATCTCTCTCTATTTGCAAAATTTTGTCAAAACTTGGTAAAACCATAATAGGCTTCTCAATGATCTTCTTCTTCAACAATTTGAGGTTTCTATCAATGTTTTCTATCCACTTGAAAGGTTGTTTACTTCCCCTAAAGGTGTCTATTATGGGTGCACAAATTTGACTAAAATACTTTATGAATTTTCTATAAAAACTTGCAAGACCATGAAAACTTCTTACTTCATACGCGTTCCTTGGATTTGGCCAATTCATAATTGCTTGGCTCTTCTCTGGATGCATTTTTAAGCCTTCTTATGAAACCACAAATCCCAAATAAATCAATTCTTTCTTCTATAAACTACACTTTTTCAAATTTATCAGTAGCTTCTCTTGTTGCAGTGTTGCCAACACCAATTTAATATGTATCAAATGTTCTTCTTTATTATGACTGAAAATTAGAATATCATCCATATACACTATCACAAATTTTCTAGTGTATTCCTTCAAGACCTCATTCATCAATCTCATAAAAGTGCTAGGTGCATTAGTAATCCCAAATGGAATTACTAACCATTCATACAATCCATTGTTAATCTTGAATGCAATCTTCCATTCATCCCCTTCTCTTATTCTTATCTGATGATAACCACTTTTCAAATCTATCTTTGAAAAATATTTTGAACCACTCAAGAAATCCATCAAATCATCAATGCAAGGTAAGGGAAATTTGTACCTGATAGTGATCGTGTTGGTTGCTTGATATTCAGTGCACATACGCCATCCACCATCCTTCTTTGGGATACACACAATGGGTACTGTACATGGACTCAAAATTTCTTTCACCAAACCTTTTTCCAATAGCTCTTGTACATGTTGTTTGATCTCTTCATTCTCTTGAGGAGTCATTCTGTAGGTTTCCTTATTAGGTAAAATTGCACCAAGTATTAAGTCAATATGGTAACTAATACTTCTCACAGGAGGTAAAGCATTTGGTAACTAATCCACAATAATATCAACATAATCATCAATTAAGATTCTAAGTTCAGTAGGAAAATCATCTAAATTTGTAGAAGTTAAAATTACCTTTGGTTTTCCAACAAGGTAAAAATCCATTTCTTCTTCTTTCTTGACTTTTTGTAACAGTTCCTTCCCAGTCATCAACAAAATATTGGGTTCTGAACCTTCTTGAGATGCTTCATCTTTCAAAGGTGACAGTGTATGCCTCTTTCCATCCTTTTCTAGAGAATACGTGTTTTTCCTGCCATCGTGAACAACATTTCTATCATATTACCATGGCCTCCGTAAGAGTATATGGCATACATCCATAAGCATTATATCACATAATACAACATCTTTATAAGTACCAATTTGAAACTCCACATTGCACTGCTCAGTCACCAAGGGTTGATGTCCTTTCTACAACCAAGACACTTTATAAGGAGTGGTATGTTTCATCCTCTTCAATCCAAAATTATTTACCATATCAACAGAGGCCAAATTATTTGTACTACCACAATAAAAACCATCTTACAACACTTCCCTTTTGACTTGCATTTAGTCATGAACAAACTTTTCCTATGGGCTAGTTCATGCACTTTCTTCTCTGTTTTCACTAAAAATATCTTCATCATAAGAGATTCTCCTTCCTCAGTAGGATTATTCATCTCTGCTTCCTCATCGAACTCCTCATGAGCCTCAACAATATTTGCATTCCTATGAGATGTAGTTTTATTCTCTGGGAATTCCCATGACATGTGTCCAATTTCTCCACATGTATAGCATTTCACTTCTCTGTTTCTGCCTCTCCCTCTAGCATTAAACCTACCTCCCCTAAATCCTCCTCTTTGGGGTCTTTGGATACTAGAACCTTCTACCTCATCCTTATAGGTCTGAAAATTACCTCCTCTGTTTGGAGATCCTTTTCCTCTGGCTGTATTTCTTCCTCAATTCTTCTAGTTATGTCTTCTTAGTGGCTTCTTTTCTACCCTTGAGGATGCCTGATAAGAATCTTCAATAGTCTTCAAATTCAACAAGCTGATATCATCTTGTATTGCATATCTTAGTCCATTTATATATATGGGCACTCTTTCTATGTCCCCTTATGCCTTTCCAGCTCTAACATGCAGCTTAAAGAATTATTTTGTATATTCTTTAACAATCATATTTTTTTGTCTAAGAATCAATAATTGTCTAATGAGAGTCAACTGATAATCCTTAGGCATAACTTGACTTTGATTTTATCTAACATCTTATCCCAAGTTTTGATTTTGGACTCACCTCTTCTTTCCTTGTGGATCTGAAGCTCACCCCACCAAATAGTTGCATGTCCCTTCAATCTGCTTGCTGCATATTTCACCTTCTTTTAATCCTAAATTTCTCAAAAGAAAAGTACTTTTCTAGAGCATTGATCCAGCCCATGATTTCTTCAACATTCAGATTACCTTTATACATGGGATCTTCAACTTTAGGCATGTTACTATCTTTCACCAGCCTCCTCAATACTTTTACTTCATCATCAATATCCTCTTGCTCTTCTTTAGAGGATTCCCCTTCATTGTTGGTGTCCATACTCTCTGAATTTCTTCTCTCCATACCCTCCATACTAGATTGGAGTTCGCTTGAAATTATCTTTGTGTGTTTGTCATTGTAGCTTGTCTTCCTCGACCACCTCCTACTAGGACTCCATGTGCCCATCCTCTCCTTTGTGGCATCTTTCCATAGGCTTTGATATTTTTCTCTGATACCAAAACTGATGCCATGTAAGATCTTGCTTTCCTTGTTGATCCAAATTAGCAAAAAATGTTGATTAAAATCTTCTTCCACAAGCTCAATTCCACAAGCTTATTTCCGGAATTTATATTTTTGTAAATCTGTTTCCGCAGCTTTGTTTCCGCATACTATCTTTCTGCAATTGCAAATTACGGATTGCGGGTCGGCCTTTGAATTTTCCTTGAACTACTTCTGCAATTCGTCTCCCATGATGTTTCTTCCACAATTAACTTTTCGCAGCTTTAAAAATCTTGCACCTTTGCATTGTGGAAACCATTCTTAACCGTTGATCTATTGCGACTTCTTACCTGTCCATTGATCTAAGATTAAGTGCAAAAATTCACTTTAAATTTGTGGATCTATTATCTATCGTACAATTTCCCCCTGTGGAATTCATTTGCAACTGTAGATCTATCTAAGTCACAGGTTTTTAACTTAGACTATTAAAATCGAATTGATCCGAGAAACGATCAATTTACTTCCCATTTCATTCACATGAACATATATCCATCTTCATGTATTCTGTAAACATTTCTATCCATACTGAAGATTCATAGACCCATAGAACTTAAACATGTTTATGGTTATTGAAAATAAGACAAATAATTTACAAATATCCACGTAGAAGCTATTACTTTGTTCTTCATTTCATTAACCCTTAACTACTACCACACACACTCCCATACACACCTACTCATATTTCTGATTATTACATTCGACACTTTAATATAGAACTCTATCAAATCTTCAGATCCGAATGGGCGGGATATCAACTCCTAAGAAAGTAAATCTACAACTAACCTATCCTCGAGCAACCTCTTGAAAGATTCAAGGACATCAGTGAAAAATTGTCATTATTACAATCAAACAAATCCTATCTATAAAACAAATTTCAAGTAATCAACAACTAACCCTATCCTTCTAGAATTGATTATATGGAAGCAAAAAAATAACATTTCTAGCTCAATAAAAAAAACAAAGGACTTTGACTCGATGCTCCTACATCAGGGAGTCTGCGCAGGTGGAGAAGGGAGAAGGTGGGGGAGGAATGGTAGAATGGTTTGGAGTGGGCGTGAGAATTGAGGAGGGGTAGAGAGGGTGTGGTGTATGGGAGGAAGCATGGTCTAGGAGGGAAATGATAGTCGTAGTGAAAATGGAGGGAAATGTGAGAAGTGTGGAGTGTTGGATACTTGCAGTGGAATGGGGGATGGCAGTACAATGTGAGCATGAGCGTAGATCAGGAAGGATGATGAGTGAGATCATGTGGGATTTGAGCAGAGAAGCATTAGGAATATTTGTGGTGGGAGAGAAAATCGCATGGAGGGAGATGCGTGTGTGTGGGAGAGTTAACATATGGGAAATCAGAGTAGGTAAATGAATCAGAGGGAAAGTGTGGTAAGAGCGAGCATGGAATGGAATGGAGTGATAAGGGAGAGGGGACTGGTGCATGGTAAAGGTGTGAAGCGAAGTGGGAGAGGAGATGACTGTTGGGTGGGGTTTGAGAGGTTACAATGGAAATGAAGCAGTGTGAATGGAGGTGGAGAAGCACGTGGAGCAGACGAGTGATGGGCGTTCAACGTGTGGGTGATGGGAGTTCGGTGTGTGAAGACGTGGAAATGGAGAATGAAAGAGAAGATGAACGCAGAGAAGATCTTGAGCGCTGAGTGAACCTCGCTCTGATACCACTTGTAAGGATTTATCCTTACATGTTGGATATTTATTTATAAATATATATTTTGATAAAATGAATTGATGACTTTACAATAGAAAAGGGCAAGTATAAATATGGCCTATTAGTAGTGACATGTATCAATAGACATGTCGCCTAATAATTAGTAATTAATTATCCTAACTAATAAATGTGTTATGAATATTACTCATAATAACCAATTAGGTTTATTACTGGATTGACTCCAGAGCTAACTCGGTGTTGGAAAATCACCACTAGATCCCATTAATGCAATTTTGTATCACTTATTTAGTCTACAATCAGTTAACTGAAGAGGGTAGGTGAGAGTGAATCATGCAAACTGGCGCTAGAGTGACTTAGAGTGAACTAATTGATGGGAATGAGAGCATAACTAAATAATTCAATACCTACTAGATTCAACTGAAGGAGACTGCTGGTGACACTTAGAGCAGGTTCCTAAACTATAGGGATTGGTCCTTGGAGCTCCTAAACTAATACATACATGTGCACTGAGTGGTAGGTGGCTCCTAGGTGTCCCCCATGCACTAGTGTAGTTATAATGACCTCCTGAGCTGGGAAATGGACAAATATACTATGTGGTCAGAGGGAGGATTAATTAATCCTAACATAATGAAATCAACTACATCAGATAATGTCAATGGTGAATATTAATTGCTAGTATCTATTCTTGAATACAATGGATCAACTTTTGTTATTTCTTGTTTGCCTCTTTCTTTTCATGAAATGTTGTTCTATGTGATGGATGAAATTAGTAGGTAAGTACCCAAGTATATTCTAAATTCTATGTTCTTGGTTTACTATTTGTTTAATTATGCAATTTGTATTGAATACTTAGACACTATTTGCAATATTGTGATCAAATGACATTATGTTAATTCACATGCATTCTTATATTATCTTTTTTAGGCTAATGGGGACCACCAAAAGATTAAATTTACACATACATAATACATCTTATCTAATGTTTTTATGTGATGTGCTTAATTAATTATTGTTTCTTAGTTAGTAATTTTATAGTGTAGGATATTATGCAAACAAAAAATAAAAGAAACGAGTAAACTTTGCATCTCTCTCAAACATTTTGTACTCATGGTATTCTAGTTGGAGAGTTTAAATTCTACATTTGATTCTAGATTTAAATATGAGGTTTTATGGTTTTATCTAACTTGGAATGAAGCTAACACTTGTATGTATCTAGATTGGGAATTATGCTAAGTATTTTTAATAAGATGGCTTTGTTATGGCACAAAATCCATTGTTGGGGAAGTTCAAGGTAATCATGGAAATATAAACATTTCATGTCCCTTTAAGGAAGTATAAATGGTTTCCATTAGCCATGGTATTGAACCTTTTATTTCTTTTATCATAAACATAATGTTATTTGTTGGTGTTTTGTAAATCGACCTTTTGATTATATTTTTGTTTGATCAAGTCTTATTGTACCATTATAAGTGCCTCATGAAAGAAAAAAAGTCAAATAAAATGTGATTTATATATTTAGCTAAACTTATTTTTTTAGTGTGAACATTGATTCAGTGTGAACTTTGACTCTTCTATTTAAGGGTTTTATCTCAATGAAAGAGCATCTTCCTTACAAGTAGAAAGTTGGTGGTTCTATTCCTCCATGCCCTATCTACATAAATCAATGACTAATTAAATGACCAATCAACAACAATCAATGACTAAATAAATGACAAATTAACAAGAATCAATGACTATATAAATAACCAGTTAAGTGCACTCAATGAATAACTAAATGACTAGTTAAGTTAACTGCAATCAATGACATAATAAATGAAAAATTGACAACAATCAATGATTAAATAAATAATCAATGACATAATAAATGAAAAATTAACAGCAATCAATGATTAAATAAATGACCAGCTAACAACAATCGCTGACTAACTAAATGACAATTTAGTCACGTATTCACTGGCGTTATAAGTGACTAGCAATAAATGACTATTAGTCACATGACTAAATTTAGTCATTTATATATAGTTTTTAGTAGTGTTTTTAATCATTTACCTCACTTTTTCTAATAGTGTTGAAATCTAGATTTATTTTCCAAAGAAAAAGAATATTTTTAATAGCTAATAAACTAATTGGACAAATGTTAAAACTACTTGTAACTCAGAATAATGTTATTGTTTTGACCTCCAAGAGACAAATTATATATTACTCTCACTAGTTTCAAATTATACAAAATCATAACATACCCATAAATCAACAAATTATATAAAATCATAACATGCCCTTAAACCCCTCACATAATATGTAATCCTTAATAACATATTTATAAGTTGAATACATCATATGCTTAGTGTAGTTGATTATATCTTACATTTAGATAATCAATACTAGACCTTATCGCATTAGAATGAAGTTTAAGTTATATTTTTCTTTTAAGTTGTGTTTCATAAAGCAATCCTTCTCTCGTATCTCGTATGCTCCCCATCGCATTTTTCTTAGATTCAAATATATATGAATCAATCTTCCTCAAACACAACAATCAATTCTTTTTCGTTTCTCTGAATCTATTTTCCACATAGATCAAAGAAAACTATCAAGTTGATCATTTTCTCAATTTGAATTTTCTAAAAAGCATAAGGCGGGATAGACTTATATTCATTTTTAGTTGAGTAAAATATAAGTAAACAATCATTGGCGCTCTATGCTCCATTTAGAGAAAAATATCGCTTAGATAACAACTTAAGGGTATATATCTCAGAAAACCAATATGCACCTGGAAATAGAGTGTTTGATGCTAATGCAGGGTCTGACATATCTAAACCTTCCGTGCGTTTCAGTTTCCTGTCAAGAAATTTATGGTATCCATTGTTTGAGCAGTCGTGCCCATCATCCATTTATTTTTATTTAGAATTCAAAATAAAATGTTTTCTCCAACATCTCATTTACGCATATCTCATTTATTAATTTCCTTGTAATGAATTTGTTGCCATTGGTTGGTTGTTTGTTTTGGACAATTAACGGAAGCAAAGATATGCTCAATGGATGCGAAGAACGTATGGGATTGGAGCAGGCGACAAAACTGCTCAATGGATGTGTGAAGCATACGCTGTAACTATATTTCTATACTCCAGACAATTTATTTTTGTACCTATATTTCCATCTATCTTACCTTCAACATGATGCTTGAATGTTATTAAATCTTATATGAATCTTAGCGATTACTAGGATTTAATGACCTATCATTTCAAATGGAAATGGCATACATTGTAATTGAGCTTAACAAGTTATCCCATTTCACGTTATGCAGTATTTTTTCATTGACTTGAAATTGAATCCCTGTCTGAAATTTGGTGGTAGAGCTCTAGCAAGGAAACCATGGCGAATATCTTGAAACCATGGAGATTATCTCAAAAAAATGGAGGAACATCTCTCGGTTTGAACTGGCCAAAGTTTCTGCGATCCATAATATATTCTTCGAAAAAAACTATGTACTTGCATATAAACTATGTACTTGCATATAAAAAGCAAGGTCGACGTTCCTTTTGGGTCCTTCGGCTGATTTTGGAAGGTTATTTAGTTATTTCGTTAATTGCTGCATTTGAACAAAAGATCATTTCTCTTTGTATTTTTACATTTCTTTACTCCTTTGCAGGCACAAAAAATCGAGGAAGTGTATGTGTTACTCATATTACAGAGAGATCCTCTCATTGATCCAATGTCAACATGTGTGCTCCTTCACATACGGGTGGAACATTGTTTGAACGTATTGCTAATATGTCATAGGCGTTGTTTAGAGAAAAATTTCTATAGAAAACGCGCAAGAAATTTGGGGCTTGGGGCTTTGTTTAGAGAAAATTCCCTATGGAAGACGCCCAAGAAATTTGGGGCTTTGTTCATACAAAATTCCCAAGACTCACAAGAGATTTACCAAGGAACTAATAATCTCTTAGATATGCCTATGGTCATATGTTGAAGTGAATGTTGTTGGAAAAAGTAATTACTCGCAGATCCGTACCTGACTCTTAGTCAACTATGTCAGAATCTGTATCATTCAAGAGCTTGTCAGTGAGTCTGAGGGAAGAGCCCACGATTTGGCAATGTAAACCAATCGAATTTATTTCTGAAGCTAAGTTGTTAGGTAGATAGTTATTAGTCTTTAATGGTGAGTCACTCGACCCATGTAGAAGCAATCTTTAGGTTGCCTATAAATAGAAGAAACAAATTGTAAATTAGGTTAAAAGAAAGTCAAGAGAGACAAGAGACACAATATAGAGACAGAGGAACTCAAGGTGAGAAAGAGAAGTCGAAGCTGAAGCTTCTATGTAAGTGATTCAGTGGAAGAGCCGAGCTCTGTAAAAGGATCAGTCAATGAGCCGACAAGTCTGGACCGACCGACAAGTTTGTAATACTTTGTTATTTCTGCATAGTTAAATATATGAAATAGTTTATGGTTGAATGCATGATTATTTGGCGGCACATATTTCCAGATTTACTTAGTTAAATGTCTTTTACAATTATTGTTAAGTAAAAGATCAAAGAACTCATAAATTTCTCACCGCTTGAAAGTTCCAGGGTTTACACGTGTTTTACCGCACATTGGTCGACTCAAGTCTTCCTACATATTTGGGCATATGTCTTATAAGTTATTTGGATTTGTTAATGTGTCCATTTTTACTTCATCTTACTCATAGGTGAAAAGCATTTGTAATTTCTTAAGTGTCTTAGACTAAGAAACATACTCTGTAGATTTCGACCTTGAAACGTCGGTTGAGTAAGCTGACTTGAGAAGTCGAAGAGGTGAGGCTACTTGAGTGGTCGAAGAGGTGAACAGAACTCGAGAAGTCGAAGAGGTGAGGCTACTTGAGTGGTCGAAGAGGTGAACAGAACTCGAGAAGTCGAAGAGGTGAGGCTACTTGAGTGGTCGAAGAGGTGAACAGAACTCAGCGGACTTAGAACCGACAAGTAAGTCGAAGTTCACTCGGGTAGAAAGTCCTACCAAAGTTGATAGACTTGTCTAGTCGAGAGATAGAGAAGTTTCATCCGAGAAGTGAAAAGTAAAAAAAAGGTAGGTGTGGAGAGAGAAAATTAAATTTTTAATATTGACTGAGCCGTAAACTCAAGTTTAGTAAGCTTGGTTTTGGCTAACAAATGCCACCATTTCTAATATACAAATTACTGTTATATAAAATTATAAAATATTTTACTGAAAAGATCGCAGACATTCTCGTTTGTTTTAAATTCTTGTTACATAATTTATTGATCGTTCAATGTTGCATTGATGGGGCAGAGTTATTATAAATTTTATAGCACTGTTATATAATTTATTCATCGTTCAATGCTGCATTGATGGGGCAGAGTTATTAATTTTATAGAACTGCTTATGAATTAGAAGTTCTGATCGCTATTTAGTTTCTAGATCCTGGAATACTGAGCCATGTATGTTGTTGTTTTTTAGACTTTTCAGAAAGAATGTGATCATGTTATATGGTTTCACAGTTGAATTTCAAAAAAAGAGTCTTGTATATATCGCAATGCTTAGCTAGCAATATCAATATTGTTTAAGCAGTATAATAATGAAACATAGTGTGGTTGTTACAACAGATAAAAGTTTGGTTAATGGATTTGTTAGAGTTACAATTCTTTTCTGCTGGGATGGCATCAAATATATGTAATGTAAATAGACTTGAGGTTAACTGAATGTAGAGTGCATCGAATCAATACTTTCGGTGACCTATTTCAAACTTTATGGCAAATCTAACAATGGCTATCAGATCCAACTTGTGGCAACTGAAGATCTTTTCTGATTTATCAACGTCGTCAAATGTTTTAACTCACATATTGAACAGTTTTTTAATAATGTTTGGAATACGAAAAATAACATCTTTTATGATTTATCAACATCCGTCAAATGTTTTAACTCTCATATTGAACAATTTTTATACCTGCCTCAGGCAGGCAGTATATTGTAATCGATCACCTTTTGACTTTGGTTGACTTTGCTATTAGCTGGTGTTTTTTTAGGCCGTTTTAAAAAATCAAAACCTGTTTTGCAAAGTATGACTTAGGGGTTTGTAAAATATTTTCTTAATTTTGTTAAAAAGCTATTTTTGTAAACAGCTGATTGGTGGATAGAAGATGATGTCAGCCTTGGGATTTGTTATCTGGATTATCTAGATTTGAATTGACATGTGGCAAGATGAAGTCATAATAAAAAAAAATTAAAAATTATATCCCATTGCCGATATTGGTCATCAGATTTAAATTCGTCGGTTTCTGACAGAGATTTTGCAGTTTCCTGGGTCATAGGAAGCAGATGCAATATACCCAAAGTTTCTTCCAAAGCACCGAACTTTTCATTGTCTTTCTCTTGACAGCAAGACGAATTGAACAGTGAGGCCAGAACGAGACTCGAACTCGACTCCGGGATATGCACCGTCTGTTTCCCTCACTCTCCCGCGCAAGGGATCGCAATTTCTTCAATGCATTAATGCCTTTAATTGATGGAGATGCCTTTAATTGATGGAGATCTGCGTGCAGCTTCAAGTAACTTGGAGACTTGATCAGAGTCGATGGGTGGCCTGGACGTAGGGATTCGCTCAACGCCCTTGGAACTATTTGCAATGCACCAGGTTCAATTGGCTCTAGTATATCGCATCCTCGCAACCATGAAGTGAATCTTGGAGGAAGTTCAACAGAACCTGATTCTGGCAACGACTTAAGTCGTGGGGGCAGCTTCACAGAGCATGACTCTGGTAGTGAAGCGAGTCGTGGAGGCAACTCAACAGAACTTGATTCTTGCTGTTTCGGGCTCTTAAACTTGTGTCGCTGTTCTAGCAATGAAGTGGAAGTTAGAGGCTGTTCAACAGGACATGATTCTGGTAATGAAGCGAGTCGTGGAGGCAGCTCAACAGAACTTGATTCTTGCTGTTTCGAGCTCTTCAACTTGTGTTTCTGTTCTAGCAATGAAGTGAAAGTTGGAGGCGGCTCAACAAAACATGATTCTGGTAATGAAGCGAGTTGTGGAGGAAGCTCAACAGAACTTGGTTCTTGCTGTGGGCTCTTAAACTTGTTTTGTTGTTCTAGCAATAAAGTGAAACGTTGAGGTTGCTCAACAGAAGTTGCTTTGCACTGATTCGGATTCATAAACTCGTTTTGCTCTTCCAGAGATGAAGTGAAGCTTGGAGTCAGCTCAACAGAATTTGATTCGAGCCGATTCGGATTCCAAATTAACTCATGTTGCTGCTCACGAGAATGAACAGTGTCCATTAATGAGTACAACTCAGGTGTATGAGTGTCATTTTCATCCGACGGAGCTGCATTGGTCTTTGACCTGTATGCATTCGGATAATCGGATTAACCAGGAGGTCTCAGTACTCTTCATTTATTTTAAGGATCAATACTTCAAAAATTATTCACCTAGCTTGAGGTCTATGCACGCCGATGCGCTGGGAGGCAGAGGGTTCTTCCCAAATGACGATGCTTCTTGGCGTTTGTTTATTTTGTGAGATATTTTCTCCTTGCAGCAGTTTCTGTTTGAAACAGTAAGCAATTAATGGCTTCATAGTTCAATTGAAAGCAATATTTTAGGTCTGTAAAATGAAGTACAAAGGAGAAGCACTTAGCTTTGGAAAAAAAAATTACAAGACGGAAATCACCTGTACTCGGGACAAGAAGCCGCGTGCGTTATCGGCTGTGTAGAATTGCAGAGCAAGTTTCGATTTCTCACGACCCTAAAGCAGATAAATGATTCCTCTCAATGGCGTTAACAGATGTTCTTGAAACTAATTCCATTAAGATTTCGTGAAATTTTAAAAGTTTGAAAATTTCGACTTGCGCCAAATCTTTATTTAATATTTCCAATATTAACAGAAAGAATTTGTTCTTTTCACAAAAAACCTGGAAGATTTTCGCTGAATTGCTTTATATTTGAAGAAATGAAGATTTTGCTCAAAAAACTTGTTCAAATTTTGTGCAGTGCTGTAAACAGGTTGGAGCCTTGAAGCAAATGTGGTGAGTGGAGCAAAACGTATTTATATCCTGATAAAAAATTTCTGCCTGAAAACATATATGTGGTACCAAACGCTTTACTTTGTGTGGACATTGCTTGTAATAAGTGCCAAACACTACTCTGCTTCCCTTTGTACCGAAGTTTGCCTGGCACGATAACTGGAGCGAGGTGAATTTTAACCTGGAAATCAAATGCTCTTCCTGGTTCAACTTCAAACAGGTTAGCTTAAAGAACACGGCACATTCCAACGTACAAATCATCGAAATTTCAATAGTTCATGCCGGACTATAAATTTTGCTAAGCTAAAATAAAAATGTTGATAACAGATTGAAACACAACCTTAAGTATGGAGCTGACAGATTTAACAGTTCGGAAAAATATCCGACAATATCAAGCTGTAAGGTCTCATTTGAGCATTAAAGGTGAGAAAGAGGAAAAACGCAAACTGTGAAAGCTTCAAGCAAAGGATTTAACAGATAGATACATCTAAATTATTGTCAGGCGCTAAATCTTTACTTAATAACTGTGAAAGCTTTAAGCAAAGGATTTAAAGCTAGAAATATCTAAATTATTCAGTCACAAGTCGCCAAAATTTTACTCCCTAAATATAGAACGATTTATGAACGATTTCATAATTTGGGGAAAAATTTAGACAAGGCAAGCCGCAAGACCATATTCTTGAGCGTTTTAGATGAAAAACAGAAAAATCGCACATAGGCTTTCAAGCTTTAATTTCTGATATGGCAGTAATGTATAAAGATCTACATACGTGAATTTTCCCGTGAAGTTTTACACGGAGTATATTTTCGTTGTTGTCACTTGAAATCGTAAGAATGGCAGGACTCCCAGAGGAAATCCATGCTCCATTAAATGTCTTCCACTTCTTGGCCCTGTGGAAAACGGATAAATTTTTCTTATGGCTATGCAAAGAAGGAGGCGCGACAAACTGCGCTAGCTGAACTTTCCATTCATTGCCAGTGCAATTGCAGGGAGAGCACTCTATGAATCCTACCGCCATTGTTTTCCAAAATTGAATTCTAATCTGTAGTGCTTGTTTAAATACTTGTAATATTAATTTTTTTATATTATTCCTTATTATATATTAAATGCTGAAGCCCGAACTCAAATTCGAGGTAGTTCTTAATACTAGTTCATATATTTCAGTATTTTTGGGATGTTTTAAGGAACGGCTTTTAAGACACGTTGTCTCTAGTTAAAAATTAAACCCCAATATGTCCATCTCTGGTTAAAAATTTAACCCCAATATGTCCATCATTGATTTTATGTAAAAATAATAACAAATCATGGTTTTTTCTTTGTGACCTTGTTGCTTCTTTTTGGCTTTTACATTTAAAAAATGCAATCTCGTTAGTATTTTGGTTAAATTAGATTAGCGTTTCTGGCGGAAACGAAGCATCGAGTAATCTCGTTACTATTTTGGTTAAATTAGGTGATTGTTTCTCGCAGAAAAGGAAAAACAGCATAGTAATTATAAAATCTTAAAGGAGAACTTAATGACTTGTCAATTCTCGAAACCATAGAGAAATATTTCACTGTTATTGTTATTATAATTTTTTTTATATGATTTTTTTGGTTTGTAATGGAAATTTGTCCATAAACGTTTATTTTAAAATTATTTATATAATTTTGTTTTGAGTTTATAAAGGAATTTTGAAATTATAAATTTTTATTTTGAAATTATTTATATAATTTGAAAAAAGAAAATTGGTTTATCATGAAAATTTGTTTATAAATGTTTATTTTAAAATTATTTATATAATTTTAAAAAAATTGGTTTATCATACCATTTGTTTATAAATATATATTTTAAAATTATGTGTATAATTATAAAATTTACTTATTCACTAATTTTATTTTTATACTTCTACTTTAATTTTGCTTAATTTTGTTTACCTTTGTGTTGTTAATATGCTCATCCATTGTTGATCATAGGTGTGATTATATAACTTTGTGGAAACCAAACTTCATTGAAATCGCGTCAATGATATAAAAACACTCTTTCATATAAATATAAAATATGCATCCAAATAGGAGAGGCTTGTTTAATAATATTTAAAATATGAAAAATAACATGAATGACAACGTTAAGCAGGGCGTATAATGATATATTGACGATGAAATGTGATTAATTTATTTTATCATTAATTTGGTCAAAGTGGATTATAAAAAATATGGCTAATGAAAAGAGGTTGAAACTCCTTTATGATTTATCAACGTCCGTCAAATGTTTTAACTCTCATATTGAACAATTTTTTAATAATGTTTAAAATATGAAAAATAACATGAATGACAACGTTAAGCAGGGCGTATAATGATATATTGACGATGAAATGTGATTAATTTATTTTATCATTAATTTGGTCAAAGTGGATTATAAAAAATATGGCTAATGAAAAGAGGTTGAAACTCCTTTATGAAATGATGTGGACAATTATGAAAAAGTTATTTTTACATTGTGTATTGCTTATTGTATAGATTATTAAATTACAAATTTGTGAAATTTTATTTTTATAAAATTTTATTTGAATTTTATATTTGATAAATTTGTAATTTTTTTAAGGTTTATTTGAATTTTACCTTTATTATTAGATGAGAAACTTGTAATGGTTTATTTGAATTTTACATTATGTTAAAAGGAACGGAACCATATTTTAAAGGCCGAAAAGTATTGAGATGTTGGATTTTTTAATTAAAAATACAAGGTTTAAATTTTTTCACATGAAAATAAAGTAATGGTTTTTTGGTGGGGAGATATAACATAAATATAGATTTATGGTTTGTTTCTTTGTTTTGTGAGATAGATATATGATCGGGAATATAAAATATTGATTATATGCTTTTGCATTTATAAAGGGGTTATGAGTTGTATATTGTTTTTGTTCCTTTTATTTTTCTTCACAAACTTTGTGAGTGGAGTTATAAGGTGTTTTTTCAAAGTATAAGGAGAATCGAATTTGAAACTAAATAAAATTTATTTAATTGTCTTGAGTCTTAGACTTTCCCAAAATTTAATAAAGGGGTTTGACTTTCCCAAAATTTAATAAAGGGGTTTGAGGAAAATGTGTGGGCAACATGGTGTTTATTGGTCTATATGATTGCATTAGTTAAAATATTACTTATATTTTTCTTTCTCACAAACAAACCCACTTGCATAAAGTAACATAAGACAATCACATATAGGAAATCCAAGGAACAAATAGTTTGCACTTAGTGTTGTATTTGTCATCATGTGGTTGACATACATATGAGTTATATAAGTTATAGGAATTGGAGTTGTTAGATTCATGTATTATCTTTACCTTCTTGGATGGAGCTTCATTTATACTTATTGTTTGCAATGGATTCATGTGGAATTCTTTGTTTGCATTCATATGTTAGGAAAAATGGACACCAAAATGTCATATCCTCATAATTTATCTAAATATGTAAAATTTCCTTAAGTAGTTTTAATAGCTTTAATAATTATTATATAACATTGTAGATTTTTTAATGAAGAAGTTAAAATATGGTTTTGTACTTGTGTGAAGTAAACAATAAACCTTGTTTAAGTGTGAATATTTGTTGTAATTTTTGTGAAAGATTTATGAATATTTGATGAATTCAAACTTTGGAAAAACCAACATTAAAATGTCATATTTTGATAATCTATCAAAATATGTAATTGCTTAAATATTTTCAATAGCCTTAACTAACCATTAAATTTCATTATCGGTTTTTTTAATGATGGTTGTGTACTTATGTATTGTAAAGAATAAATCTTGTTTAAGTATGAATATGTGTTGTAATTTTTGCCAAAGATGCATGAATATTTCATGAATTGAAACTCTGCATTGAGATTTTATAGTATCTTTAAATTCAAAGTTGATGTCAACATCAACTCATGAATAATCTCTCAACTCAATGTTAATTCAACACCAACTCTAGCTTAAAACAAACCCTTGATTAATCCTACAAATTTTATGAAGTTTCAATTTCACTAAGTGAAATACTTGCAAATTCTACAAAATTTTAAAATTACACCATCATTGAATCTACTTTAACATTTTATATGTATGTATAGAGATAGGGCATTTCATTGCAATTTTTTATTTTTATTTTTATTATTCGAACATTAATATACGAATGTAATTTTCATCAATTGAAATATACAATTATCTATCCGAGTTGTCTAAAGAGGGGACTTTTTGACCTTTGTTTCCATTTGGTTTTTACTAGTTTTTTGCCATGAATCTTCACGAAATTTTCAAAACTTTTGAAAACAATACTAGATCTTACAGAGTGTGGGTGATGGGGGTTTTCTTGTCACCTAATTTCATTTCTGAGCTTAAAATTGCCCAACAAACAACAAAAATTACAGATTTTGTAGATTATATTCACCGAATTCCAACAGAAAATCAGCTTGAAAGTCAAAAAGTCCCCTCATTAGACAGCTCCTTATCTATCAATTGAAATATACAAATATCTATATTTTTATATGTATATTATAATTTTTAGTAAATCATGGTTCACTTCAACTATTTTTGTTTTAGTATTAGATTAAAAAATTTCACACAAAAAGGTGTTAATAGAACAATTAAGATTTTAATCAATTTAAAAAAAAAAAAGTACTATTTATGACTAACATATATGTGTGTGTCTAATATGTTTAGGAAACAAATTATTTACATAAAATCATTATGAAACATAAGAGACTATGGTTATCCTTTTATATATATTTTAAGGATATAATGCAAATAAAACATAGACATGTGCTATTAAATAAAAAATATTGTTTTTGGAAAAAAATATAAGTATAAAGGTAAGAAGATGCTCTACAAATTAAAAATAAAAATAAAAATTGGTCACTAATTACATCTTCCTTAAGTTAGGTATCCAACCCCTTGGTCCTAGTGGTGAGATTGGTGGTGCAATTGTTCCAAGTATTTTAAGAATTTTAAGCCCATAAATGGATATCAAATGACTCAATCCTAGACTTGTAGTTGGGAATAAATCAAACAAGCTATGGAAGGTGGTTTCTAATAAATCTACCCAATTTTTTCAACTTCACTCTATTTGGGAAACATCCATTGAATAGCAAGGATATCTTTATGTGGTCCTTAATGCCTGCTAGTACAAAATTCTCTCTCTCTCTCTCTCTCTCTCTCTCTCTAGCACCACCATCGCATGCCAAAATACCACCATTTTCCAATGCCTACATCAAGGTCTTCCACCTTATGGTTCCCTAACTACAATGATGTGATTTTTACTCAAGGTCCCCTCAAGATCCAAGCTACCATGCCACTAGCAGTTGGTAGTCTTGTGGTCTACTTCAATGATGACAGATGGGCGTGTGAGAAATATTTTTGCGCAGATACATCAAGAGTAGTATGTTCGAACCGATCTTGTTGTTCACTTCCTCTAACAATATCCTTGCTATGGGATCCCCCATAACATTCTTGCTCGAGCAGATCAGAGGTGTAGTTTGTATGCTAGTTACTAGTGTATATGATAGTTACCAATGTTTACACTCTCGGTACAATAGTGTATATGCTGGTACACTACCAAGTCTATACACTAGTGTATATGCCTAGTGTATATACATCAATGTATATAACTAGTATATATACTTAGTATATACACTAGTGTACATATACTAGCTATATACACTGGTATATCACTATAGACTAGTTATACTATACCAATGCTCATAGGTACAATATACATACCCTAGTATATATATAGTAGTATATACACCAATTATACACATTAGTGTATGAACTATATACCTAGTATATACATGACTATATACATTATTGTATATACACTAATGTATATACGTGTTAGGTATATATACTAGTAGGCCCTATAGAACTAACGAGACATAAAGAAGAATACGGGGAAATGAATGAAAAAGAAAAAGAAGAATAAAGGAAAGAAAAAAAGAAAAGGATATGAAACAAAACATAAAGGAAAAGAAAGTAAGCATCGAGGAAAGAATAGAGAAACCAAGGAAATGAGAATGCTCTTATTCTTGACAATGATATCAATAATAAATGGATCAACTTTGCGATGGTGCTTTAATAAATCTTTTAAGGGGTTTTGAAAATTGGCTACGAAGAAAAATAAATATAATTTTAGAATTTTACATTACAAACTCCATTTGGGATAACTATTTGAGAGCACATTATCTTGTTATAAAGACTCTTAAATATCGTTTAGTTTTATGCAAAATTGAGTTTCAGTTCTTAACATCATTACTAGTATTTTACTAGATGTAATGGCATTGGAATTATGATAATGTAATTCCTTTTGCTCAACATGGATTTTATATGTAATATTTAAAAGTATTAATAACAAAAAATATATTTCAATATTAAAAATAAACAAAATAATTCAATATTCAATTTAAGTAAATAATTTCTATATCAATATGATATATATAAATATAAATAAGTAATTGAAAATAAATAAATAAAAAACATTTTTGTGATGTTCTTTAAGGAAGACATGAAAGACTAAGATCCCAAAAATATGAAAGAGTACATTGTTTCATAATGTCTTATGGAATCATGCCTTTTATTCAACGTCACTAATTGATCCTAAGTAACACAATCTAACTAGCAACAAAGTAGTTGCCTCACCCTAAAGGTGAACGTGAAGAAAGAAGGTGAAGAAAATGTTAGAAGGTGATTCCAAAGCCAAATTTATACTATCATTGTTAAAAGTTGAAGGTGACAAATTCAATATTTTTTTGTTTACTTTGCCTAAATGTGTGAATTAACCATTGAAACACGTTGATGCTATTTGAAATACACCTCGCTTTCAAAATTATTTTTTTACATCTAAAATTAGTCCTCAAGGACTTATTGGCCAGATTTTCTGACCTGAACAACACGGAGAATCAGCCCACACAAGTCACTTAGTGCAGCTTCCGATATGTTTGAATTAGCTGGTTCTCGCAAGTTATGGTCTTGCTACCACCTAAGTTTTAACCTTCTTAAAGAAAGTTCTACCACTTGAACTTAGAAAAAGTAGATCCTAAATTATTACTAAACTAAATGTTAATCTAAATCCTAAACAATAAAACTAAAATTAATGTTATTTATTTGCAATTTATACTAAAAATAAGAAGTCTATTTAACAGCTATTCAAAGAAAACAACTATTAAATCTATTTTATGCTCTCTTAATGAGAGTCTCTATTTTAGGTTTGTTTTCAAAGATCTAATCATAGATTGTTTAATAAATAAAAGAAAGCTACTTGACAACTGCTAAACAAGAGTTAGTGAAACTAAAATAAAAATTGAAAATTAATCTAATCTATGCAATCCTATCTTGGCCAAGACCGAGCTAAAAGTTATTAACACCTATTGCATTGTAAATTATGATATTGAAAATATAATATATTTTCAAGAGAAATCTTATCAATACATCATAGTTTCACTAAAATCTATAGGAATTTGTGATAAATAATAATATTAAACTATTATTATTATAACATAATTACTCACACAATACAATAAGTTTTAATCTGTTCAACATTTGAAAGACGATAGTAATAAATAGTACTGAATAACCCTATACAAATAGATGATTAAACAGTAATATTACATGAGTATTGACATAAAAATTATATCAAATAATGAAAATTATTTGATAATAATTATAAACATCATTCATTCAGATATATTAACAATGGAATTTGAAAGTGAAACGTGATCAATACCAACACCATACAATGTGTAAGTAAATCGAAATATATAAGTAAACTATAAGAGGAGTGAATGTATATTTGTATAATTATATCAAAGAAAACATGTAAAAAACATTACCAGTCTTCTTCAGATAGCATCAAATTATATGCCAGTGTAAACATCACCCCGACATGGCAATTAGTTTCAGGATTACAAAATGACATCAATCTATCTTACAGGTTCTGAAAATCATTTACAGAACTTTCTGGAGTTCCTTTCCCTATGACAGCGTCTCCCTTTCCTTTGCAAACACCAGATTACATTCAGAAACATAATATGGAAAGTGATAAATTCTTTTTAGATCTATGGAGACCCCCCCTTCTGCAAACTTCTGAGGTTGAATTTATAGAAGAGAAGATCAGTGGAAGGATTAGATCAAACCCCAAACCTCTAGTTCGTTCAGCTAGGTGCCAAACCAGCTGCCACGAATTTCTGAAAATTCACCTCCATTCGGGCATGAAAATATCCAAATCTGTTTAGACATTTTCAAAACGGCTCTCAATTAGGGGTAAAGGACCCCATTTGGGAAGTGGGTTTTCATCGGTTTGGCCATATTCATCCTGGTTTGTATGAAAATTGACCCCAAATCCTTCAGCTCGTGCATGATTCAGCTTCTTGACAGTTCTATAGCTGCGTGCAGTTTTGTTTGATGATGTGGCTTGGATCTTTTTCTGGTACTTTTTGTTGTCCTGGTAACTCAGCTCCTTTTATCTCCTGCGAGTGATCCGTGTTTTGAGAAACAACTTCCTGGCAAATTGTTTATAATATGATGCCATCGCATACGTGAAGTCCATGATATCTGCATCACAAATATATCTTAAGCAGCAATCTGAAATATTGTGTAGAAAAGCATCGATTAAAAGAAATGATATTACAGTTTTTTCAAATATATAATTTTCATAGAAAGTAAAGCAAGAAGGGAGAATAAAGAGTTCAAATTTGTGAAATGACAAACTTCCTTAGCGCTATAAATTTTATGAAAATGCAATAACCATTTTGATGATGGGTGAAATTGTCCTTTGAAGAAGCAATCAAACAAATCGACGGGAAGCATCTAGATGTTTGCATATGTATTCTTATTTGCTACCAATCTTCATCTTCTCTATTGATCTGACGACGTTTTTTATTAATTCTTGATTTCTTGCAGGTTATGCTCATATATTCTCTGCTTACAATCTAGACGCCATAATGTGAAGTTCCTTTGCATATGGGTGGTTACAATGTACAAATTTGTTTATAATGATGTCATTAATTTCTTTAACTAGATTGAGGAGCATGGAAATGATCTCTATTTCGGTGGAATCATAATAATTTCAAATATTTTACTGGCAGCTTAGTAGGGCTATTATTTGTATGGCAATTGGATCCTGGATATGCCTCGTAAACTTGGTTTGAGCTCATGCAAACTCGAGCGTGATTATCTCCATCTTAAAAATTGGTGCATAAGACAAAATATCTCATAAAATTAAATGATCATATGAACTTTTACGTGACAAATTTTCACCAAAATATTATTTCATGTGAAAACGATTCAATGAGAACTTTTTCAAAACTTAATATATTACATTCTATCTTTTAATACACATATAATAACATAATAAACTATTAGTTTTGATAAAGCGTCAATCTTAAAACCCGGTGATGAAGTTTTTTAGATGTGCCATAAATAATTCAAATATTGAAAAGTTTATATGTAAATCTTTTGGAGTTGTATTATTCTTTTTGAGTTTATTGCCTAAATACTCTGGAATTACAAATAATGATAAAGTCAATGAATTTTATATATTTGTAAAAAGATGTTATTATACCTGTCTTAGCAGGTATATTGTAATCTATCGAAGTCAAACTCTTTTGACTTTGGGTATTAGTTGGTGTCTTTTGAGGCACTTATAAAGAATTAAAACCTGTTTTCCAAAGTATGACTTAGGGGTTTGCAAAATAATTTTTTTAATTTTGTTAAAAAGCTATTTTTCTAAAGAGCTGATTGGTGGATCAGAGATGATGTCAGCATTGGGATTTGGTATCTGGATTTGAGTTGACATGTGGCAAGATGACATCATAATGATAAAATTAAAAAAATAAAAATTATGCCGTCTGTTATATTGCCATATGTTATAGCTCTCCGTTCCCAAGTGTGGCCTTGTATACTTTTCCTGATCCACCACTTCCAATCACATTTTCCTCGTCTATGCAATCCAGAATTTCAAATTCTCTAAAACCTAATCGGTGAAATGAGGTCAGCATCGAGGGAGACTTACTAGTTCGCCACAAATCTTTAACTTTAGCTTTATTGTATTGACGGTATTGTCTGTAAAACTAGGCAAGTCCCAACACAAAAATGACCTCGACCAAAGCAAACAATGTTGGGAGTAGCCATGCCCAACTTTTTTTACACTTCCTTCTTCTGCCATCCTCCATGTCAGAACAGGATTTGAGCCCTTCAAGACCATCATTGCTACAAAGCCCAGGATTTCCCATTAAACTTGAGTTATAAAAAATAAGGCTGAAAGCAGAAGGAACAATGCCTGTCAACTGATTATCTGAAAGATTGAAGATATTAAGCTTCAAATTGCCCAATTCAGGAGGGATTGCTCCTGTCAAGGAGTTGACAGAGAGATCGAGATATGTAAGAACTGGCAGCTCCCCTAGCTCTCTAGGAATAGGGCCCGAGAATCTGTTATTTGACAAACTTAGGTCTACCATTTGATTCCATGAGAGTATGTCGGTAGGAAGGCTACCGGAGAACTGATTCTGTGAGAGATGTAACTTACTCAATTTATTCAGCGAACCCAAAGTGGCCGGAAGAGGCCCCGTGAATTGATTGTCGCTGCCGTTAATTACAGAAAGATTAGCCAGCAGCCCAATTTCAGAAGGCAAGCTACCGAAAAAATGGTTACTGGATAACAAGAGCGATGACAGATTCTTCGCACTCCTAATTTTAGACGAAATAACGCCTTCAAACTTGTTGTTACTGAGCTCGAGCAGGAAAACATGAGGGAGACCCCAGAATCAACTGGGTATTTGTCCCGTGAGCTTATTGTTGTGCATTCTCACCCTTTCGAGGCTTAAACATGCGCCGTATTTCAAGGGAACCTACCCGGAGAAGTTATTGTTAAAGACATTGAGAGTCTGCAGCTTTCCTTGCTTGCAGATATCCGGCGGCAGCGTGCCACTCAGTTGATTTCCTGCAATATCCAACGTTTGTAGGCCAGAAAAATTGCCCAAATTCGCACGCAAGCTACCAGTCAAGTTATTCGAAAACAGCTTTAGCTCAAACAGATTTGGAGAATACCCAATAGCCTCCGGGATGTTGCCTTCCAAATTATTCTCAAACAGACTCAGAGACGAAAGTGGCAATTTTCCCAGCTTCTCAGGAATGGTCCCGTTGAGCATATTTGTCGAGGCATCAAAGCTTCTGAGAGAACTAAGATTAGACCAGTTCTCAGGAATCCTTCGTGATAAGTTGTTATGATAGAGCTCAATCTGTGTTACTTGATTCAACTTTGTGATGCTCTCTGGAATAGTTCCTGAGAGCTGATTCCAGGACAGATCCAGGTTTCTCAAAGCTGCCAGATTGCCAATAGAATCTGGAATCTCTCCCACCAGATTACATTTAGGAACCCATAGATTCTACAACTTTGATAGATAACCCAACTGAGGAGGAATCACTCCAGGAGCAAAAAGATAATTGTATGCAAGCAATAACTGCTCCAGACTGCTGAGATTGCCAAGAAATGTTGGGATTGTCTCGTTCAGAAGGTTGCAGCACAGGTTCAGTACTTGAAGCCGTGGCAGTTTCCCAATGCCTTTCGGAATCAAACCAGAGAAGTTGTTCGACGAGAGATCCAAGTACTCAAAAACAAATCCAAACCTTAAGAGTATTGGCCAGCCAGCCTCCTGGCTGTAACAGGAAATGGACAGAAGCCTTCCTAGTATTCAACCACGTGTCATTTGCATGCACATCGACACATAAATCAAACGTGGCACAGCTCTTTTGGCGCTCAATGAAAGAAACGGAAAATGTTTTGACAACAAATTTTAATTTACAAACTTGAAGCTTTTGGAGCGAAAATGTCTGACCAGCCTATTGTCTTTTGTATTTCTCGTTGGTTTTACTATATATATGAAAATTATTAAAATTATAATTATAAATATTAGTTATTAAATTTATATAATTTAACTACAATAAATATATTTGAAAAATTACATATTTTAACACAAAAAAATAAATATGATGCTTATAGAGACTCGGTGGATTATATTTTTAGTGAAATTTATTTTAAAAACATTAAAAACTTAAACATATTCATTAAAATTTTACTTGTCATTTAAATATTTCTTAGAGGCAGGTATAAGCAGCATTGCTGCTATTTCACTTGTTTAAACATGACTTATGTATATATATATTGGAATAAATAATTTTTAAAATTTGGTCACAAATTTAAAAGGAAAATAATAACAATGAGAAGAACTTTAGTAATTTGGATATTTTGTTTTTAAAATTCTTTTACCAAAACCATAGAATTTTGACTTATAGTTATATTAATACAATTAAATGAGTCAAAACAATAAAGTTAAGAGTTTATTTAAATTTATTTATTTTTCTGGATTGAAAATAATAATAAAATTTGTAACCAAAAATATATATATATAAATTTAACAAAAATTGACATTTTGCTCAAATTGGAAATTACAAGTTTGTCTTGCATCTTTGATATAAAAGTCTCTGGAACATGGATTTGAAAAATTTGAAATTGAAATGTTTAGTCAAATTATTCCAATATGCAACGATACCCTTTCAACTCATTGACACAATGAAGATCTAAAGTTTGGAAAGGTTTTCTTAGAATCAAAATGGATCAATTTCTTCCAATAGAGACATGTAATTAATTGAGCTAAGGCCAAACGAGAGCGAGGAATTTGTAGCTTCACCATCGAAAGGCAAAAGGTATAAGCGACATAATGATAGTTTTCCGATAAAACAATTAGCTAAATAATATAATGAAATGATAATGAATTTTCACTAACTGCTTAGATCGCAAAGTTATTACCATATAGCAAAAAGCATCAATTATGAAGAACTCAAAGCCAAAAATTGAGTAAAAAAGCAATCGCCAAATCATCTTCCATGAAAACCAAGTCAAAGAACAAGCATCACAAAAAGTGAAGGATCAATGAAAGAAAGCCAAGAACCCACCTACCAAAGCAAGGAAACCGAAAATAAAATAAAAAATACTTACAAAATTTACATGGGGGGCCCCTTTATTTTGCATAAAATGAAGGGGAGTTGTTGGGGTGCCAACAAATGGCGACATACTAGGTGAACCATTTATCTCTTTAAAGTTACCTAAAGATTAAAGATATAAGAAAACAAAATTAAGGTTTTCTCGAAATATCAAATTTCACACCACATGACTTTATCACATCACTAGCCTATATAGTAAAGTTTGAACTTCAATACCATCACAATCAAATGAATTATCACAACTATTATTCAGAGAATTCGTAAAGATGAATGACTTTTAAATATATGCATAGCAAATAAACTTCATCAAGAATGCTTTCTTAATGGCTAAAGATAATTGAATAACACCAGCATAAAGATATGACCTCCATACCTTAAGAAGATATTTAGATAAGTTCCCCATCCATTAGATATAAATAACTGAAAGATAAATTTTTATTTATTTTTGGAACAAATTAATTATAAGTTTATTTAAGACTACTATCCTGGGTTGGTAACTAGATATTGATAGCATCATTCACAAGAACTGCCAGAGATAAACAAATCGGCTCATGATGAGACCTCTTGTCCCTTGATCTTATGACCAAGAGCCATCACCCTGGTGATCAGAAATGATGGTATCCCCGACAGGGATGATGATCATGATTAGGTCGGCTCGTGATGAGACCTCCTATTCTTCAATCAAAGTTTTGAAATTAGATTTATAAAATTTGTCTAGTGGATGGGAAACTAATCCAGATAATACTCCTATAATAACATGGAAGGCCTAAAGATGGCTAATGTCATTGATTCATAAATATTTTGAGAGAAAAGTTCTCAACGGGTTAACTTGCTTAGCTAATGATATCATTCTCAAAATAAAGTCCAAGAATAATAAATGTGAGTTCAACTAACTGATTAGCTAAGTTCATAAGAAATATTTCAAGGCTAGGAGTGATTTAGTCACAGTAAGAACATTTGATATGGCAAGAAACTCCTTACAATGGTTTCCCTTAAAGATATCAGGTTGATTAGTAGAGAAACATATGAACACCCAGCAGTATGCCATCATAGTGTTATTTATCTACAATGCTCCCTTACTAAAAACAAAGAAGAAAATCAGAAAACTTAGAATATTAAAACCATTAAAACTTAATCAACTAAACAAATTTAAAATTAATTGAACCTAAGCATCTAAAAATTTATATAAAAGAAATTCATCCAAAGGTATGTATTAAAATCCAAAATAAAGATTTATCGAAACTTTAACTGAGAGTTGAAGAAGATAAATAAACTCAAAAATCAAAATTCAAGATATGATCACTTTCTATGAGACGAGCTATACAAAATAATGTAAAAATCATTAAATAATGATATGCATAAGAAGGACGATCAATCTCCCAATATGTAATTTGACCAAGATATGATAATACAAAGGATTGAATTTTTAATAATTTCATCAAAAGGTCAAAGGAAAGAGAGAAAAAGGAAGATGGTGATATAATATACATATAGGAAAAATATATGATAAAATATACAAAATTTAATAAATTCGTCATAATGTTGAATTTTGAGCTCATTATCACAAAAATGTTTCAATTGTAAAATTTCTTCTTTTCTTGAGATTGTGATTAAGTTCAAATAAATGAGATCCTTTATTCAATATTATTTACAAGAAGAAAACAAAAATGAAGAAAATTCTAAACGATGGAGTTTATGATTATAATTAAAATATGAGCGAGCTATGTTCGTAAAGTTTGTAAGGAAACATTATGAACATCATCTTCAAATTTTCTTGCTTTAAAACTTCAAATCATCATTTATGAGGAATTTGTAATTAAGTTTTAATAGTTGGAAAATAAGGCTTACAATGAGATGATTAAAATTGTAAGCAAGACATGTATTTTATGAACAATAGCTTATCCTTATGTTGAAATCGATATGTCGCTTAATAACTGCATCTTACTAAAAGAAAAACAACCTACTTGTGATAAAAGAAAACAAATTAACAAAACTAAATCTAAAGCTAGATATGTACATATGCACAAAGGGAATACAATAAAAATCAAGTGAAATCATATAGCCAATGTAACGAAACATGTAAATTCAAACTAACAAACATATGTACATCGAAAATAAATAACAAAAATAACAAAATATGGAAATCAAAATCAACACTAACTAGAACTATTTCTAACAAGCGCAAGATCATAAAATTATTAATTACAAGGAATCTCGTATGAAAGGAATCTTCTAACCAAGCTTCTATTGAATCGCGATATATACAATGATCAATATTTACATGTTGAGATAAATCTACAGTGAAAGGATAATCGTCCTTAGAATTATTTCTTACAGCAATCCCTTGTTCAGATGTCAAAGATGGATAAGGTATAAGACTAGGACATTCATGTGAAGAGATTCGATTTTTCGTTAATTCTTCATCTGAAGTTTGATTTACAAAAGATGAATTTGAAATTTGTTCTGATCTCTTTAATGTATGATGTGCAATCTTTTTCTTACGAATATTCTCTTGTAAACAAATACATCTTTCATAAATATTATCAAATTGAGACACAATTTCAGTTAAGTCATCATCAAGAGTACTTGTTACGTTTTCAACATTGGAAGGAAATAAACATTCAGGAAAAATTTGTTATGTATAAAATTCTTGTGAGCAAATTGGGTAGTTATAGAAATTTTATAAATCAGAAAAAAAATTATCTCCTAAAAATTTCCCCTCACCATCTTCTAAACATTGTTTTATGGTGAGAAGGTTACCATTATTCAGTTCGTGTTTGTTTAAGACTTGAAATTTAGATTCAACAGAAACTTGAGTTTTAGGAGTATGAGATATTTCTGCTTGACATTCGTAATTATTACCCAATGTCTCAATAGTATATGCATTTGTATAATCATTTAATAAGTTGTCATTACTCACATAATCATATGAAACGGAACTTTGGTTTGAAATTGAAGAGTTAGATTGAGAACAACTCAAGGATTGATTTGATACTAAAATGTTATAATTAGATTTATCAATAGAATTTAGAGCTATCTCTCTCCTAGACGTTGAATTTTCAATATCAACTTCAGATTTGTAATTTGAATCAAGAAAAATTTGATAATTTAGGGGATTAGATTCTAGACAAGTTCCGACTCTAGTAAAAGATGAATCACGACATGGATTAAGTTCAATATTATCTAGAATATGAAGATTAGTTTGTAAATCAGTTTCATATTTTTTACAAGGTTGATCAAAATGATTAAAGAATGTATGACCTTCGATTAATAAATCAAAAGAACTTGAATTATTCTCTATTTCAGTGACTTCAGATGTGGATTCAAAACAAAGAATTTGTCGTAAGGCATTCCTTATATTCAATTTCAGGTGGAGGAAAATGACAATCAAGGTTTTGGAATGAATTTACAGTTAAGTTATGATTTTCTTGCAAACCTATTGTCTTTGTATGTATAGTTGCAATTTTTCCTTTATCATGCATGATTGATTTACTTTTTTTATTATGCAAAGATAAAATTTCATTATGCTAAATCTTAACTTGTTCATTTAAACTAGGAATTTCAGATTCATTATCTTCTTCAATTTTATTCTCATCATCATTATTATCGGAAAATAAAGAAGAAAAAGGGTCATGAGAATACCTCTTAAAATCCTTCTCAAGAGATTGTGTGTGCTCGCATGCTTGATTAAAATCAATTATACCCTTTTGTGCAACAAGCATAGCTATAGATTTGGGTAAAGAACGCACATACTACTCATGTAGAATGTCACGTGAAGGTTTATGATTGTCTTTGAGTCGATGATAAACCTGTCGGAAGCATGTGTTGAAATCACATATGGATTCACCTTATTTGACCTGAATCTCATCCAATTCAATATATATGTCAGACGCATTAAAATTATCATAAGCACTTTGAAAAATTCTTTTAAAATCAGACCAACCATGAATAGTGTGAATGGGAAGAACAAAGTACTAATTTGATATGTTACCTTCAAAAGTGAAGGGGAAAAGCCTGCATACAACATCTTCATATGTAATATCAAGTAAACGTAATACATACTCATATCTTCTAATATGTTCAAGAGCTGTTATATTCCCTTCACCATCAAACTTTGGCAAGAAAGTAACTTCCTTTCTAGGGAGTTCATGCAATGGTCCAAGCAGACTCAATGCCGTGTTGGACTTCCATGCACGAATTTGCGAATGAGATTTAATAGATAAAATGTAACAAAATTGACTCAAGTAGGACAACTTGCCGACTAACCATCCCTATGATGCATATATGACAGCATAGAAGAATAAAATATAAGATACTGAAATAAAAGAGCTCGAGGATAAATGGTTAATGAATCATGAAATAATAAAAGGATAAAACAAAAACCATTCATTTTAACTCATGGACCTCCTTCTAGTGCCATTTGTTGGCAGAATTTTCTGACCTGGACAACACGAAGAATCAGCCCACACAAGTCACTTACTGCAGTTTCCGATATGTTTGAATTAGCTGGTTCTTGCAGGTTATGGTCATGCTACCACCTAAGTTTTAACCTTCTTAAAGAAAGTTCTACCACTTGAACTTAGAATGAACTTAGAAAAAGTAGATCCTAAATTATTACTAAACTAAATGTTAATCTAAATCCTAAACAATAAAACTAAAATTAATCTTATTTATTTGAAATTTATACTAAAAATAAGAAGTCTATTTAACAACTATTCAAAGAAAACAACTATTAAATCTATTTTCTGCTCTCTTAATGAGAGTCTCTGTTTTAGGTTTGTTTTCAAAGATCTAATAAAAAATTGTTTAATAAATAAAAGAAAACTACTTGATAGCTGCTAAACAAGAGTTAGAGAAACTAAACTAAAAATTGAAAATTAATCTAATCTATGCAATCCTATCTGGGCCAAGAGCGAGCTAAAAATTATTAACACCTATTGCATTGTAAATTATGATATTGAAAATATAATATATTTTCAAGAGAAATCTTATCAATACATCATAGTTTCAGTAAAAGCTATAGTAATTTGTGATAAATAATAATATTAAACTATTATTATTATAACATAATTACTGACACAATACAATAAGTTTTAATCTGTTCAACATCTGAAAGATGATAGTAATAAATAGTACTGAATAACCCTATACAAATAAATGATTAAACATTAATATTACATAAGTATTGACATAAAAATTATATCAAATAATGAAAATTATTTGATAATAATTATAAACATCATTATATTAACAGATGGAATTCGAAAGTGAAACGTGATCAATACCAACACCATACAATATGTAAGTAAATCGAAATATATAAGTAAACTATAAAAGGAGTGAATGTATATTTGTATAATTATATCAAAGAAAACCTGTACAAAAACATTACCAGTCTTCTTCAGATAGCATCAAATTATATGCCAGTGTAAACATCACCCCGACATGGCAATTAGTTTCAGGATTACAAAATGACATCAATCTATCTTACAGTTCCTTTTCCAATCGAATTCCTCAGGAAAAACAAGAAGGGTTCTGAAAATCATTTACAGAACTTTCTGGACTTCCTTTCCCTATGGCAGCGTCTTCTTTTCCTTAGCAAACACCAGATTACATTCAGAAACATAATATAGAAAGAGATAAATTATTTTTAGATCTGTGGAGACTCCCCTTTTGCAAACTTATGAGGTCGAATTTATAGAAGAGAAGATCAGTGGAAGGATTGGATCAAACCCCAAACCTCTAGTTCGTTCAGCTAGGTGCCAAACCAGCTGCCACGAATTTCTGAAAATTCACTTCCATTCGGGCATGAAAATATCCAAATCTGTTTAGACATTTTCAAAGCAGCTCTCAATTAGGGGTAAAGGACCCCATTTGTGAAGTGGGTTTTCACCGATTTGGCCATATTCATCCTGGTTTGTATGAAAATTGACCCCAAATCCTTCAGCTCGTGCACGATTCATCTTCTTGACAGTTCTATAGCTGCGTGCAGTTTTGTTTGATGATGTGGCTTGGATATTTTTCTGGTACTTTTTGTTGTCCTGGTAACTCAACTCCTTTTATCTCCTGTGAGTGATCCATGTTTTGAGAAACAACTGCCTGGTAAATTGTTTATAATATGATGCCATCGCATACATGAAGTCCATGATATCTGCATCACATATATATCTTAAGCAGCAATCTGAAATATTGTGTAGAAAAGCATCGATTAAAAGAAATGATATTACAGTTTTTTCAAGTATATAATTTTCATAGAAAGTAAAGCAAGAAGGGAGGATAAAGAGTTCAAATTTGTGAAATGACAAACTTCCTTAGCGCTATAAATTTTATGAAAATGCAGTAACCATTTTGATGATGGGTGAAATTGTTCTTTGAAGAAGCAATCAAACAAATCGACGGGAAGCATCTAGATGTTTGCATATGTGTTCTTATTTGCTACCAATCTTTATCTTCTCTATTGATCTGATGACGTTTTTTATTCTTGATTTCTTGCAGGTTATGCTCATATATTCTATGCTTACAATTTGGACGCCATAATGTGAAGTTCCTTTGCATATGGGTGGTTACAATGTACAAATTTGCTTATAATGATGTCATTAATTTCTTCAACTAGATTGAGGAGCATGGAAATGATCTCTATTTCGGTGGAATCATAATAATTTCAAATATTTTACTGGCAGCTTAGTAGGGCTATTATTTGTATGGCAATTGGATCCTGGATATGCCTCGTAAACTTGGTTTGAGCTCATGCAAACTCGAGCGTGATTATCTCCATCTTAAAAATTGGCGCATAAGACAAAATATCTCATAAAATTAAATGATCATATGAACTTTACGTGACAAATTTTCACCAAAATATTATTTCATGTGAAAACGATTCAATGAGAACTTTTTCAAAACTTAATATATTACATTCTATCTTTTAATACACATATAATAACATAATAAACTATTAGTTTTGATAAAGCATCAATCTTAAAACCCGGTGATGAAGTTTTCTAGATGTGCCATAAATAATTCAAATATTGAAAAGTTTATATGTAAATCTTTTGGAGTTGTATTATTCCTTTTGAGTTTATTGCCTAAATACTTTGGAATTACAAATAATAATAAAGTCAAGCCACCAAATGAATTTTACATATTTGTAAAAAGATGTTATTTAAACATGACTCTTTATATATATATGTATATTGGAATAAATAATTTTTAAAATTTGGTCACAAATTCAAAAGGAAAATAATAATGAGAAGAACTTTAGTAATTTGGATATTTTGTTT
>LPNX010083140.1:0-30064 GCA_001517045.1 Pseudotsuga menziesii
AACATTCTCTTCAAGTTTTAGATGAAGTTTGAAACTTTGAAGTTTGAACAACCTGCAATAGAATGAGGAGGAAGAGGGAATGGGAAAATGTAGGAGAAAAGAAAAATACAATAATAAACAAGACATTTTTGTGAACAATATTCAAGTTTTCAACAAAAATACATATTGGGCATACCTATTTTGAATCTTGATCTCCAATGATTTGCAAGTAGATTGAGCCCTTTGTTGTCTCCTCCAAGCTCTCACAAATCCTCTTCAAGCTCTCCAAGTTCCAACTTTGCTCCAACACCAAGCTCTCCAAGCTCTCACCAATCCTCTTCAAGCTCTCCACTCCAACTCAAAGATGAAACAATGAGGAAGAAGAGGGAGAGATTGGGCTTTATCTCCCCTCTCTAACCCTAAGAAATCCCTAGGGCCCACCCACAAAGCCAAATTAGAAAAAAAAAAGAAAAAAAAAAAGAAAAAAAAAGGTGAAGTTGCGGCCTCTCGCCCGGCGCGCGGTTCCGGGTTTGAGGGCGCGCGGTTCCGAACTTGAGGGCGTGCGAATTCTGATATGAGGGCGCGCGGTTCCTTCTCGAATTGGTCAAAACGAACTGCAAATTCCAGGAATCGTGATTTCCTTCACCAATTCGCGGTTCCGTTTTCCCGGTGCGCGGTTCCTAGGACGCTTCGGGGGCGAACTCGCTCGGAGCGAGGTTCCGGGTCGGATCCGGGGGGGGGGGGGAAGCTTCGGCAACCCTGCTGTCAACTCTTTCTTGATTCCTGCTTCTCGACAAAAATCATCAAACTCATTAGATTCATACCCACCTTCGTTATCTGATCTCAAGATACGGATGTGCCTGCCACTCTGATTTTCAATCAGTGTCTTGAACTCTTTGAACCTGTCAAAGGTTTCACTCTTGGCCTTAAGGAAGTAAATCCAAGACTTCCGAGAGTAGTCATCAATAAACAAGACATAATATAAACACCCACTCAAGGAGGGTGAAGACATAGGCCCACAAATGTCAGAATGAATCAAATCCAAAATGCCTTTAGATATTCTTTTGCTTCTGGGAAAGGATTTCTTAGTGTTCTTACCTAGAGCACATCCTTTACAGATTCCTTCATGTTTTGGAGAAACTTCTGGCATACCTGTGAACATCTTTTACAATCCTGGGAGAGCTGTGTAGTGAAGGTGTCCAAACCTTCTATGCCAACGTTCAGAAAGATCAACTGTGTGATGTACCAAAGCATGAGTGGAAACTTTGGAGGCCTTGTAGAGGTCTCCCTCTCGAACCCCAATATGAACTGCTGAGTCTAGATCTGTGTCTTTTGCCCATAAAAAGACCTTCTTGTCCATAAAGAGGACTCTGTGGCCCTTGTCTTCTAAACTAGCAACAGATAAAAGATTTTTCTTTAAACTAGGAACATAAAGAATATCATCAACATGAAGAACAGTGCCTGAGTTAAGTTGAAGTGAAGTTGAGCCAACTCCTTCAATCTTGTAAGTGGAGTCATCTCCAAGTTCTACCTGAGTGGTGAACTTTTTCTTTCTATAACTGGTGAGGGTACCATGGTTACCTGTCATGTGCCCGGAGGCACCATTGTCCACCAACCAAGAAGTGGAGCAAGCTGAGAAAGAACCAGTTAGAGCAGAAATCAAATAGTACTCTCTTCTAGGCTCATCAATTTTATTAGCCTTTGTTTTCTTCTTCTTCTTTGGTTCTTCATCTTCTTCTTCCTCTGCTTCTGCAACAGATGCCTGAAACCTTCTCTTGGGTTTCTTTTTGTTCTGCCTGCAGTCTCTAGCATAATGTCCAAACTTGTGACAAGTATAACATTCAATCTTAGACATGTCAGAAAATTTACCCTGATGAGGTTTCTTCCCTTTCTTTTGCTGAGAAGAAGGTTTCTTGAACCTTTTGGTCTTTGTTGCAAGTGCAAGGTTATCCTGCTTGATTACCTTGTCAGTGTTCCTTGCTTCTTCTTGTATGCAATCATGCCAAAGCATTTCAAAGGTTGGCTGATTTTCTCGTCCACAAACACCTGCCATGAAGGTTTCTCAAGAGCTTGGGAGACCATCAACCACTGTTTGCACAAGATCATCATCATCAACAGTAACACCAACAGCAAGGAGTTGATCTCTTACCTGTTTGATCTTGGTGAAGAAGGAACCAACAGTTTCATCTTTGCTCAGCTTCAAAGTTCGTAGCCTCTTCTTCAAGACTCTTTTTACTGGGAGCCTTCTTTTCATAGAGGTTTACCAACGTATCATAGCATTCTTTAGCAATCTTCAAGGCTGTGATGTTAGGCATCAATTCTTCTCTAATAGAATCATAAATGACTCTTCCTCTTGTAGGCAAGCATACCAGCATTTGTAGTTGGCTCTTCTGTGACATTAAGAACATTGTCATCCAAGTCATTCTCATCTAGAATGGCTGTCAATCTGGCCTTATAGGAATTGAAGTTTGCTGAACCATAGAGCTTCTGTTCTGGTTTGAAACCATTGATGGCCATCTCTGTCACTTGTCCAAAAATGTTAGGTCTGCAAATCTTATTCCAAGATCTAGTGAAAAACAATAGCAGTGTCCCTTTACTGTGTTTTCACATGCTAAGCTCTGATACCGTGTTGAATTTTTAGCATTAGCGTAAACTTTAAAATTTGCAGATAAACTTAAACAAATAAGTAGTGCAGTAAAAACACGTTCATTACATCAGCACACATGGACACAATATTTTTCACTAGGGAAACCTTCAAAGGACAAAAACCCCAAAAGCATTAATAGCTCATCTCGTAAATGAGATGACTTAGAAAATTCTTCAAAAAGTTCCTCAAATCCAAATCTGGATTTTACCCACAGTCACTGCAAAATTCACCAGTAAAATTTAGACTGATAATTGCAAACCACAATTTTCTAGAAATTACAAAAAATTACCAATTTAGGGTTTTAACAGGAAAACAAAGATTTCTCTCCTACCCAAAAATATCAGATTCTTTGCTGCCCGGATCTTTCTCTCTCTTGCCCGTTGCCCGATCTGCTTCTCTGTCTTGCCCGCTACTCGGATCTCCTTCTTTCGTCTTGCTCGTGGTTTGTTTGGGTAGATCTCTGCTGCTCGTGGTCTGCTCGGTCTGTCAATGGACAACTCGAGGCCCAGGGGTCGGCCTGGCAGCTGCACTAGCAGTTTGCTAGCATCCCACAATACTCACGGGTTACTCGGAGGCTGCCCTAGGGTTGGCAGACTGCCAAACCCTTATGGGTAGTGGCTAGTGGGTTGAAGGAAGAAAGGGACGAGCCCTAGAATGCTGCTTGGATGGAGAATGGGGACAACCCAAGAGGAAGAAGGGAGCAGAGCTGCCCAAATAATACTCAACCCGTGAAAGAGAAAAGACCAGCAGCCCGTGAGGAGAGAGAGAGAGTGTGGGATGCCTAGAAAAATTAAGATGTTGAAGTTGAAGATGACTGTCAAAAACTTGTTGAAGATTAAAAGCCTAGCTGAGGGTTTGATGGGAGAAGATGGATTCCCTAGCTGAGGCAAAAGAATCTTCAATGGAGCCTTCAACAAAATAGCAGCTTCACTTGTAAGATCAAAACTTGTGTGTAATATTGAGAAGACTTGATCTTCTTTTATAGTCTTCATTCACCTATAAGTGGACAAGATTATGAAAGATAAAAATAATAATATTTTTAATCTTTTCCTAATTTCACTTTCACTTTTACCAAAAAAGGTCCTTTTATTCCCAGCCATATCAATCCCTTTGTGCAGGAATTTCTCTGAAACCTCCATGCCAAAGAAACATCTAGTTAGGGCTTTTCCACTTAGTGACATCACATTTTCCATCACAATGTCTTCACTTGCCACAAGCATGATCTTCTCCTTTTACACATGACACATTTCTTGTTCTTTTGTAATTTCTTTACCTCTATTTTCCCCAAACTTGCCCTTGGATCTTACACCAAAGCATCTTCTACTATCTTTGAGACACTCAGTTTACCTAACCCTATACCCCTTCCCAATTTGTGCCTTCCATCTATATATTCATTCCCACCCTTAGATCCTAACTTCAAAAATGCATAGTCCAAAGTTTGCTAGTTTTTTGAGCTTTTGTTGGATAGCTTGGTTTGATCACCCATGCCTTTGAACGTAAGTTTGACCTCTAGCCCCCTTTGCATGAGTTGAAATGGTTGCCAACTTGCTTGGTATGCAGCTGTTTATTACTCTTTTGATTTCTTTGGGATCATGCCACCTTGAAACCTTTGCCAAAGCCTAAATTTTCTTGCTACATAAAGTTTGAGGGACCTGCAAAAGATCAGTGCAGGACCCCTTGGTGACAACACTAAGGTTTTGATCGGGGATTTTGTCTAGAGAATGAGATTGGACCCCTTTCTCTATATTCAACTCAAATTTGAAATCCTAGCATATTGCCAATGAGCAAGTAGCTCACCCACTTGAAAACAAATTTCACAAGGTCTTTCTCCACTTCCTCTAAGCAATCAACCAAGTCTTCTTCCTCCTTTACAACTTCCCAGCCCATTACATCACCACTAGCAGATCTTTATTACCACAAAGTTGGCATTGGTTTATTCCTTGTAGAATTGCCCAGTTCAAATAAATCATTCTTTGAGTTGATCTTCGTGAAGTTGCAAGGATTGTTATATGTTGGCTTTAATTTCCATTCTTGTCCTTCAAAATGCTGGAAAATACCACTAGTTAAACCCAATCATATATTTTTGGTAACCAATAAAAGTTTTAATTGAGACAAATATACATATTATACATCGAGATAGACTTTGAATGAGTCGTCCAAAATGCTCTATATTTTTTGTTTTGATTTACTTGTTTTTCTGATTTACAAAACCTTTAGCAATAAGATTCAAAGTCAGGACCTTAACTTATGAGGTCATCTTGGACAATGACAAAACAAGGGTGATCGATAATGGTTAAAACTACCAAGTTAAGTTTGTAAGTTGTCTAGTTTTGGGCTAAAGATGAGAGTCGTGACATGCCTCGAAGAGAGTGATCCACCATTTAAATGGCCCTCCACACACATCTTGATTCTCTTGCAAAACAGACTTGCACCAATCTCTAATAAAAAGTAATAAAAACACTAGATCTATTGCATATAATACTACAAAAATATGTACTGAACGGAGACCGAACTAAACTCATAAGAGTTTAATATCTCCCTTGTTCTTGTTTTGGTGGAACCTTCCTTGAGGTTGTAGGGTTGAATTGAATGAGTTGAATCATCCAAGGTATGAGAGGGCTATGTCTTTTGAGATGCCTTAGGATGAGAGAGCAAGTTTGAAAGGTTGGAGCCAATTTGACAGCAGGAGATCCTAGTTGAGGTGTTGGTGAAGACAAATGCAAGTAACCCAAGGGCATGGTAAATGAATAAGCAAGCTAGATCAAGATTTGATGCCAATCTGAGTGTGTACCTACAATATAATGAAAGATAGAGAGGGGCAAAGAAGATGCTAAAACCTTAGAAAGAGGAATTGAATGGTATAAATAGGCGAAGGAATGACCTCAAGGCTTAATTGAACAACCAACTAATTGTTAAGGGAGAGATTTGTATGGAAAATTCATCGCCTAGTTTGATTGCATATTGCGAGTTTTTGAGGTTTTATTGAAGGTTTTCCCCTAAAATCTGCTCTTTGTTCTTTTTGAGTGGTGAGTGATAGTTGTTGTATAACCAAGAAATTCATGGTTTGCTTTGCACCTTCAAATTAGGAAAGGTTGAAGAAGATTTGACTCACTTGACCTTTTAAATAGCAAACCCAAATGAATTTGGGTCGTCGTGGACTTGTAATGAGGCATTTTAAGTAACTATGGACCCAATTGGAGGCATGCACCTGAAATTGGGCCCATAGAGTAAGGAAATACTCCACATGAGTGCCCCGAAGTCTCAAAATGAACCAAATCAGTGACCAAGGGACAAATGACAAGAGGAAAGATGGCCAAGGAGTCTACCTAAGTGCTAGACATCGCTAAGAGGCCATACATCTGGTGTGGGGAACGTAAAGAAGGTGGTCTAGCAGAAATATATGGTAGAGAGATATCGATTTTATCATTGGGTGTGTCATGTATGAGCACAACAAAAAAGAGGGTCACACTGCCACCTCCCTATTGTGTTGATGTATGTGAGTGTTGAAGTGCAAAATTGATATGCTACTGTTTCAGTGTTTCCTTCTAGGGTTTTTAATTCAATTTTTAATGTCCGAAAGTGAGACATTCCATCCAGAAACACGCTTTGTAGCAAGCAGAACATTTCACAAAATTGGAATATGTTTGGAGTTATGCCAAAACGACAGTTTGCTGTATCCACTTCTAGAACTGTCATTTTATTTTTTTACGTGGCTTGGAAATGTTTCGGTGCCATGTCCAAGCTGTATCTCTTCATTCCAGCTCCAGAATGGGGAACAACATATTCTTCATGCTAGATGTTCCCAGTAACTCAACAAAAATTCTTAAGATAGTGTCAACATGATCATAGAGAGCATATTTGGTGTTTCCCTTAAAATTTAGTAGAACTCTTAAATTTTCCAACTAAATGAATAAATTTGTGATTGGTGAGTAGGTGGTCCTGCAGTTACCTACTGTTGACCTGCATAAAGCTCAAAAAAATTAAACCCTAAAACTAAGTCTTCCTTTGACAATGGTTTATTGTTGTTTTGGAAAGAACTATAACAAAGTGAGGCATAGACTCTAACTCTTTTCCATGTATCTTTTTCCTTTACTCAAACAAGTCCCTATCTTTTGTTTTCTCTTTGAAAGTACTGACCTTCAGGTTCATAGGTTCTAGTTTGACTCCTTTGTTAGATACTTCAAGAGCTAGTCTATTCCACCTTCTCCGTACACATAGATATGTGTTTTATGTAAATTTGGTGACGATTTCCCTGCATTCCTCTTACAAATGTATGAAGCTTTCAAACACTTTTAATCCAATTTTTGGACTTAAATGTTACTTCTGTTTGTTTGGTTTTTGCTACAAGCTAATCATTAATCGTTTAATGAGAGGAATAAGCTCTGGGTTGCTATTAATAGTAAATACCATCCTCAATTCCTATCTAATACGTAAGGTTTTTATTATCTTTGTTGTTGTCAACAATGTGACCCTCTAAGCTTATGTAAGATTATTATTATCTTTGCTATTGTCAACAACGTGACCCTCCAAACTTACCTGTATTCTTCTTGGCTGCTCCGTCAAACTTGAATTAGAGCCAACCTGTAGGGGTTCTTACTTACCTTAGAAGATATGTGACTTATTACCTCCTTTCCAACAGTGAAGTTCACATCTTAGTTACTAGAAAGTTAGGGATGATATATATTATTAGAGTTATAGATCCAACACAGTTGTGTGTTAATACTAATCAGATTTATAATATTCATTAGTTTAGCGAGTATTAGAGCTATTCTATGCCGATTTAAAGCAGATGCAGAATGTTGAGGTACAAACATCTCCGTCGGGGTACAATAAAATACAATATGAAATATACAAGTGAATACATTCTGAAGTTACAAATACATCAACACTCCCTCTTAACTAGGAAGGTATTCTCTTAACACAGTTCATCAGCACAAGTCTTTGTCATTGGATCATCATCAAACCTGGATCATCATCATTACTGCGGCTGCTATCTCGAGTAAATAGTGCTATCTCTCAAATCGTAAATAGGTACATCTCAGGACTTATTATATGCCTCTTGCAAAACCTCCAAGATTCTCCCAGGACTGATTATATGCCACTGCAAAACTTGAAGGAGCATCCCAGGACTGATTACATGCCTTGCAACACCTATGTACCCTATTATTACCTCATCATCTTCAGATCATCTCATCGTCACACGAAGCACATCCCAGATACCCATAACACAACACTTACATCAACGACCATGGGAGGCCCAACCTGCCACCATGTCGGAAAGGCTCATCACTTACATCAACGACCATGGGAGGCCCATCCTGCCACCATGTCAGAAAGGCTCTCAGCACTTACATCAACAACAATGGGAGGCCCAGCCTGCCACCATGTCCGAAAGGCTCAGCACTTACATCAACGACCATGGGAGGCCCAGCCTGCCACCATGTCGGAAAGGCTCTCATGTGTATCTGCGTCTTCCAGACTCATCACTTCCCCTTGGAGGGAACCTCGATCTGAAGAACACCAAGCTTCTCTCTGAAGTACTCAAACTTCACTCTGGCTAACGGATTGGTCAATACATCAGTTATCTGCTCGTCTGTCGCAACATACTGGAGCTTCATTGCTCCTCTCTACACCGTATCCCTGATATAGTGATATTTGATTTCGATATGCTTCAACTTGTCATGGAACACCGGGTTCTTCGACAACTTCACACAACTCTTGTTGTTGCAATATATACAAGTAGCATCCAACTGGAGATCAAACAAATCAGACAGTAGCTTCCTTAGCCACATTGCCTCACAACTAGCCAAACAAGCTGCGGCATACTCTGCTTTGGCTGTACTCGGTGCCTCGCAGGTTTGCTTCCTGCTAAACCAAGAGATCACTCCTAATCTCATATTGAAGCAACTCCCCGAAGTGCTCTTCTTATCAATGGCATTGCTTGCCCAATCTGAATTCACATAACCTTCCAGGTTAATCTTCTGATTTGCCTCATACTTGAGCCCATAATCAACTGTACCCTTTAGGTACCTTAGAATATGCTTTGCAACAATCAGGTGAGCATGTCTCAGATCCGTCAAGAACTAGCTCAATGTGTTCACAGCAAAGCAAATATCTGGTCTTGTATTCGTTAGGTACATCAAGGATCCAATCATCTGACGATACATCGTGGCATCAACCGACTCTGATGAAGCATCACTCAATAGCTTCAGGTTCGATGTCACAGGTGTGGCCATGGCCTTGCAGTCCATCATCCTGAACCTCTTCAGGATCTCCACTGCATACTTCCCTTGTCCAAGGGAGATTCCATCCGCACTCTGCCACACCTCCATGCCTAGAAAGTAGTGCATCATCCCCAAGTCCTTCATCTCAAACTCGGCAACAAGCTTCCTCTTTGTGTCAATCAACCCATCCTCACCTGTCACAAACAGGTCATCTACATACAGTATGAGTATCACTGGGTTCCCTTCCTTAACCTTGTAGTAAAGGTTGGAATCCGCTTTACTCTTGGTAAAGCCCAAACTAGTCAGGAAGTTGTCAATCCTGTCGTACCCCGTCCTGGGTGCCTGTTTCAAACCGTACAAGGTCTTCTTCAATTTGCACACATGAGTCTCCCTATCATGTGTCTCAAATCCGAGTGGCTGCTCCACATACACTTCCTCTTCCACTACACCATTCAAGAACGCGGTCTTGACATCCATCTAGTGTATCTTCCATTTCATCATTACAGCCAGAGCAAGTACTGATCTGATGGAAGTGTATCTGGCTATAGGTGCAAAAGTTTCTTCATAATCTATCCCTTCCTTCTGGGAGAAGCCACGTGCCACAAATCTCGCTTTATATTTTTCTATGCTGCCATCTGCAGCATGCTTAATCTTGTAGATCCACTTGGAAGTCACAACAGACTTCCCTTCTGGTCTCAGGATCACATCCCAGACATCATTCTTCATGATCGACTGGTACTCCTCGATCATAACATCCTTCCATTCTTTCTTTTTTGCCGCATCTTCATAGTTGGAAGGTTCTTTATCGATCATGTCACACAATAGGGCTACATAACTAGAGTATGGCCTAGGTCTCTTCCTTTCTCTGTGTATTCCTTTTGGAGCGCCATATCTTTCTGCACCTAGGATAGCCTCTCGTACCTATTCTGGTTTCCTCTTGTAAGAATTCTTCTCATGGGGTGGATCTACAGGTTCTTGGGGTTCTTCCATTTCTCGATCTTCTTCTGGAGTTGCTTCATTCGTTGCTGTATCTCGGATCCTGGGTACTTTTGTTTCTTCAAGGTCTTCAACAGGTCTCTTTCTGGATTTGTTGTAAGCTGAGTCGTCGTCAAATGTTACGTCCCTGCTGATGTCGATCTTCTTGAATCCTGGGAAATATATTCTGTAAGCCTTCGAGCTTTCACTATATCCCACAAATATACCCATCTTTCCTTAAGGATCTAACTTCGTCCTCTTTTCTTTCAGAATGTGTATGTACATCGGGCAGCCAAATATTCTCAGATGGCTGACTTTTGGTTTTTTTGTCAGAGAAGACTTCTTCTGGTGTTTTGTTTTCAACTACTCTATGTGGAGTACGATTCTGTACATACACAGCTGTCCTAACAACTTTTTCCCATAGATGCATAGGAAGATCTTGATCATGAAGCATTGCCTTTGTTGCTTCCATAATCGTTCTATTCTTCCTTTCTGCAACTCCATTTTGTTGTGGATTATATGGAGTGGTCAACTCCCTCTTAATCCTTGACTCTCTGCATAATTCTTTGAATTCATCTGATGTGAATTCTCTGCCATTATCTGATCTAACGGTCTTGATTTTCTTCTCTGTGTGGTTCTCGATCAAGGCTTTGAATTCCTTGAACTTACTGAATACTTCATCCTTGCTTTTCAAGAAATATATCCATGCCTTCCTAGAAAAATCATCAATGAAAGAAACATAATATACATACCCACTTTATGAACTGGACGACATCGGACCGCATACATCGGAGTGGATAATTTCCAAGATTCCTTTTGCCTTGCTCTCGCTACTTGGAAATGCCTTCTTTGTGTTCTTTCCCTTCGCACATCCTTTGCAGACGCCTCCAGGCTTTGCCTGTATTTCTGGAAGACCTTCAACAACTTTGCTTGCAAGTGGTAGTGCCCTATAGTGCACATGTGCAAGCCTTCTCTGCCAAAGTTCATTTGGCTCTACTGAGTCATGGACCAAAGCTTGTTCTGGTTGGCCCTTTAATTTGTATGAGCCTCCCTCTTGCTCTCTAATCACTACTGCATCATCTATAGTCTTTCCCTTTGGCCACATAAGGACTTGGCCATCTACAAATGCAACCCTCATACCTTTTGCATCCAATGCAGATATTGAGAGAAGATTCTTGTTTAGTCCTGGTACAAACAAGACATCCTTCATCTTCATAGATTTTCCGGAGTCTGGCTTATAGGAGGTTTCACCACTTCCTTTTATAGAATACTGGTAGTCATCCCCAAGTTTTACTTTGTGGGGTGACTCATGTTCGGATAGATTCACAAAGGATTCTTTAAATCCCGTAATATGCTTGGAAGCCCCACTACCTATGAGCCAATCATTGCTTCCATGTGTAACAGTTCCCGTGAGGGCAGAAATCAAAACATACTCTTCATCGCTTGAAGAATCTTCACTTTCTTCTTTGACTCTCTTCTTGGGAGGTTCATCATCCTCTGCATTGTGAGCATGATGTCTTCTTTTGTTGTTCTTCTTGTGGGAGGCACCTTTATTTCTAGGGCAATCTTTGGCGAAGTGTCCTTTCTCATCACATGTATAGCATCTGACATTAGATAGATCTCTACTAGATCTTCTAGGGTTATCTTTCTGATTCTGGTGTGGATGCTTACCTTTCTTGAGATGATAGTGCTCCCTTTTGATTTTCTTGGTGTGTGCTGTGAGAGCTTGATCTTCATTTCCCATCTTTTCTTCTCGAGCTACTATTCGAGCTTCTTCTTGTGAGCATTCCTCCCATATCCTACTGAAAGTGATTAACTTTCTTCTAGCATAAATCCCTTGAATGAAGGAGTCCCATGACCTAGGGAGACCATTCAAGGTGGTCATCACAATTTCTCTATTCTCTTCTTCTTCTTCCATAGCTTCAAGCTGTTCTTTGATTTGAGAGACCCTTGTAAAGTATGACTGTATGGTCTCTGCATTCTGGATCTTTACATTCTTCAACTGATTTCGTAAAGTCATCTTCCGATTTATATTCTTCCCTTCAAATAGCTTGGTCAAGGAATCAAATATCTCTTTAGGTGTCTTTAAGGAAGACACATGTGGTATAAGGTGATCCTTGATAGAATCAACAATAATCCTCTTGGCCTTGACCAAGTTCTTCTTGTGTAAGGCTTTAGCCTAATCTCCCTCTGGAACTGGAAACTCTCCACTTATGTAGGTGTCCAATTCATTTTCTTCAAGAAAAAATGAAATCCTATACTTCCATGCTCGAAAGTTATCAGTTCCTTCAAGCTTTTCATCAAGCTTGGTGTGATGAGACATCTTTAATGAGAACCTCAAATGGAAATACAAAAGATTTAGATCTTACCAATTTGAGATTCTTGAACTGGATCTGGAGCTGATCTTTTGCAGTGCTGATTTTCTGGTCCGAGGTCAAATTTAGGGTTTGACTTTCCCAAAGTTTCACCCAACCAAAAATTTCGATTTTGGTCTCTAAATTTTGATTTTGAGGAGAGCACTCCTATGCTAGGCTCACTCGAAAATTACACTTCTATGAAAAGCCCTAATTTTCTGCAACAGTGATAGATCAAAAACTGAAAATGCTCGGAATCAAATTCTGCTTCGACAAGAAGATGCACCCTTCAAAGGATAGTTAGCTTAGCCTGCTTTTGTTGATGATCTGTGGAAAGAAACCCAAAAATTAAGAAGCCCTAGCTTCTGCAGCTGCACAATGTTTTCTTCTCAGGTTAACTCTGATACCATGTTAGATTTTTATCATTTAATCAATATGATCTAGGATCTTATCTGAGAGAATAACATGCACAACAATAATCACAAGAGACGAGAGACACAAAGATTTTTCCTCGGGGAAACCATAAAGGAGAAAACCGCACAACTTCCTCAGAGATAGAATGAGCACCAATAGCAAAAGTAAAACCCAAAAGTACAAAGATGATCTTCGGCAGCTGTTCTCTCTCTCACTTGTGCGAGCTACTCGTCTCTCACTCATGTGCTATTGCTGAGTGAGTGTGTGTATCAAATAGAGAGTCTCACTCTCTATTTATACTTAATTTCCACTTGACATTTACCCTACAGGGTCGACTTCTCTAGGAGAGCCTAATAACCCTAATATAACTCAACTATGGGGTCTAATGCCCTGACTTACAATGGAGGGTTAACCTCAATGACTTTACATGAATTAATTATATTAATGACTCTCCCGATCGGGGGAACAAACATCTCCATCGGGGTACATTAAAATACAATATGAAATATACGAGTGAATACATTCCGAAGTTACAAATACATCAACATGTACCCGAGCATTCAACTCCCTCTTGAGCTGTGCATTTAATTCTAAGCATAAACATGATCTACAAACAGTCATTACTTGTCACATCATCCTCTACAAGTTAAGTTTGATTGTCTTCAATAGCCAATATCAATTTCACATAATAACATGATCTTATCATTCATATATGTACAAATCAGCTATCTCAATGCCATCAAGAGCATATCCATATGTCATGACAAAGAATCAACATAAGTTGGGATAGTAAGTCCTCCCTCTTTATATCTGCCCTTATGCAGAAATCACATGGTGCATCTTGATCTTGACATCAAATTGAATATGTACAATTAGCGTTGCAAAGGTGTCAACATCATATCGTCCTCATGCAATAACATACATGCATTAGCACAATCTAGGTTAGATCATAACCCTAGATATGAGGTCATACATGAATGAGTTCTAAGCATCTTTGTAAATTTAATGATTGATGCATCACAAACAATAAACCAATGTCCTTTAAAACTGAATATGCACTTCTTAAATAATACCGTCATGCATCACCACACTCGTTAGTTCAATATAATTCAAGATAGTTATATGATCATGATCATGAACTCTAACTTCCTTATGCTAGCAAATTCTTGATCACATCCTTCAATGAGTCATAAGAACTCTTTTGCACAAAAAATGATCAACTATAAGGTATCATAATTATGATACAAGTTAAGTAAGCTTTCTTACTTATCATTTGCTTGGTTATAACTAACCTACCTCTTCATTCTATCAATTCCATTTTCTAAAATAACACTTGTCAGTACTACTGATATAAATACATCTCTTTGTTCAGCTGTCATTGGTTTTAAATCTAGTCAATGTAACTATTAAATCTTTAACACTTTGATGGCCAAATTAAAGTTCAAAACCTTACAATGTTGAAACCCTCGTCTTAGGATCATTGCATATTCTGTTAGACTATATAATAGAATTAACTACAAACCCTAAGCTTTGATACCATGTCTAAGTTTAGAGTTAGGTTAGGATTTGACATAAAAATATAGTTTAATGCATAAACAAAATTGTGAAACAAAGTTAGATTCAGAATAGTACTGTTGCAATAAATTCAAACATAATTTTCATCTCTTTCAACTCTAACACTCCATTGGTCACTGCGTTAAAGTTGGTCCTTGAGATGATTTACCAAATGCCATGTATAGTAACAATATTATAACTGATGAAACAAAACAATAATAATGTACATGAAATAACAGTAGTAAAGAACAATAGCAATACTAATCTAGGATTGTTTTGGATCAACCTTATAATCAGATACTTTTAGGTTTTGATCTTGTCATCGAAGGGACAAGTCACCTGGATGGACAAAAGACATACCTTGAGAGAGAGCTTAAGAGGGTTATAGCAGTAAGGATACAAACCTCGGATTATTGATCAACACGAAGAGAAACTTCAATCATTTATTCAGGCTTTAACAACACTTCTTAAGAAGGCAAAGACACATGTCACAACTCAACCGAGAAACATTGTCACACCAGCAGAGAGACACACAGTCATGCCCAACGGAGAGACACAATCATGCCCAGCGGAGAGACACAGTCATGCCCAACAGAGACACACAGTCATGCCCAGCAGAGACACTCAGTCATGCCCAACAGAGAGACAGAGACACGCAGTCACACTAGCGGAGAAGACACAGTCCCGCTAGCACATAATCATGAAGAAAATTAATGACATTAACATGAATATTTTATTCACACATTTTGTCAAACACTTGAATGTCTAGGGTTTATGATTAAAAATTTACTTCTTAAATTCGAAAAACAAACCACCATATTCAAGATCTTCTCAATACTGAAGCAAACATTTACACATGAAAACACAGATGTTTTGGTCAACAGACCGGGCAAAACCCCAACTCCTGGGAAAAACCCTAGAAAGAAGAAATTTTTATTAGAGAAGAATACTCATAAATATTTTGATCTACGCATGAAATCATTCCTTCATCCCTCACTGACACAGACTGGAACAACAACAAAATACCTCGATTTTCATGCCCTTTAACAACTATACGACCTCCACACGTGCGTTGTACGAACTGTACTTTCTGCTGTACTCTGCCTTCAAAATCGTGCCACATGTGCCTGCAATTAATGTAGTTGTACATGTCAGTCTGCAATTAATGTTGTTGTACTTTGCCTCTGGATTTGTGCCCACACATGCTTTGTACGGATTGCTCCAGACTGCTATTGTACGGTTTAATTCAGGCTGCCTTGGGATTTGTTGTTCCTCTCCTTCGGATTTGGGCCACTCTAGGGTATTCCTTCTCTTTCTCTCTCAATCTTCTCTATCTCTCTCTCTTCATCAATAGTGTGCTTAACTTGTCCTTTCTCTCTTGTTTCATGCTTTAAAATTTGTAACCAACTATCTAACCACCTAATCTATGGTTGCGATACATTTACAAAATCAAGGGCCATCATTCAATCCACCCACATTTATTAATTAATTCACTTTAATTATTAAATAATAACTTAAGCGATACCCATTCTATAAAGTACAAAACATCATTTTATTTATATATAACTCACTTTATACATAAATACACAAAGAACAAATTCTAAGTCCTCTTTATCACACCACACCAAAATTATGAAGAGGACCTTCAAAGTTAAATTTTCAACATTCTCTCTTAACGAGGAAGGTCCACAACACTATCTTCATCTCTGGCTCATACAACAACTCTCTCCTACTCTGTAATCAATCTCAGATACAGATGCTCAATTCTGTACTGAAACTCTGAAGCCCGAGTCTCATCTACTTGCTCATCTACACCATCACTAAACTGGCCGAGTCTCTTGCTATTGCTTTGAAGAGAGTCACTCTCCTCATCAGAACCATATCTATCAGATGCAACTCTTGCCTCATTCTCTGACTTTGACAACCACCCTCCTGCTCCTGCTCCTGATCGTACTATATGCCCTCTCAAAACATAGAGTCTGTCCCCACGATCTCCTAATAGAATAGTGGTCCTAATTGGTTCATATCTTCGATACAGGACGACGTTGCTAGACCTCAGCATCAAACCATAACCTTCATCCTTAAAGGATGACACTGAGAGTTTGCTGACTCTCATCCCAGGTACAAAAAGTACTCCGTGTATTTCCAGGATCTCACTAAGGTCTAGTTGGAACTTGACTGTTCCAACCCCTCATATCGCTATCTGAGGACTATCAATATCTGTCTGGATGAAATTTCCTGGCCCCATCCTTGTGATAATCTGAAAGATGTCATAGATCCCAGTCATGTGTCTGTTTGCACCACTGTCAACAACCTAGACATTCTAAAAAACTGAACTCCCTATATTGTAATCAATTGAGACAAGATAAAACTCGTGCTCGAATTTTGTTGCATAATCTTCTACTGTTGCAGTCGCTTCCATATCTCTTTCAATCTTCTCTTTCACATTCTTCTTTTCAGGACACTTAGAGGCATAATGTCCCATCTGTCCACAATGGTAACATATGATCTGACTGATGTCTTTCTTGTTCTTGTTAACTTTTGTTGCAAGCACCACATTATGCTCCAGATCTTTATTGACTTGACTACCCAGAGATCCCTCTCGAATCTCTTCTTGAGTAAAATCATGCCAAAGTCTGGACCAGTCCGGAAGCTTCTACCTATAGACAATGCACTTAGCAAATACTTCCCATTTCTTAGCGAAACCCTTCAAGGCTATCCTCGCCAGTTCTAAATCTGAGACAATATCTCCTACAGTTGCTAACTCATCTTTGATTTGCATCACTCGAGTTAAATAAGAGGTCACACTTTCGTCTTTGTTCATCATGACATTGTGCAACTTGTCCTTTAGTGCCATTTCGCGGTTCTTGTTCTTAGCTTCGAATAATTGTTTCAGGGTATCCAATGTATCATTAGTAATCTTCTCTACCAAATGTGGAATAAGATGATCCTTTACCCCATCTAGGATCACTCTCCGGGATCTAGTTTCTAGGGCTTCAAACTCTTCTAGTTCGTCCTTGTTTGTAGGTTTGGTCAACTTGGTGTTAGCAAAATTCCATATTTTCCATTCTTTAAGCACAACAGTTATTCTAACTTTCCATGAAGATAGTTGGATATCCCATCCAACCTATCTTCATATCTAATGCTCATCATATGGAAATAACTCACAACAAATCTTTTAACTTGAAAGACAACACAACTTCTGACTGTGATTCACAACCTCGAACCCTACTTCATACCTTGTTCTAATACCATGAAGAAAATAAATGACGTTAACATGAATATTTCATTCACACATTCTGTCAAACACTTGAATGTCTAGGGTTTATGATTAAAAATTTACTCTTAAATTTGAAATACAAATCACCATATTCAAGATCTTCTCAATACTGAAGCAAACATTCACACATGAAAACACAGATGTTTTGGTCAACAGACCGGGCAAAACCCCAACCCCTGGGGAAAACCCTAGAAAGAAGAAATTTTTGTTAGAGACGAATACTCAGAAATATTTTCATCTACACATGAATCATTCCTTCAACCCTCATTGACAAAAATACCCAGACTGGAACAATAGCCAAATACCTCGATTTTTGTGCCCTTTAACATCTGTACCACTTGTTGTACGACCTTCACATGTGCTTTGTACAGACTATACTTTTTGTTGTACTTTGCCTTGAAATATGTGCCACATGTGCTTGTAATTAATGCAACTATATGACTTGTCAGTCTGCAATTAATGCTGTTGTACTTTGCCTCGGGATTTGGGCCCACACATGCGCTGTACGGACTGCTTTAGACTGTTGTGGTACGGATTAATTCAAGCTGCCTTGGGATTTGTGTTGTTCCTCTCCTTGCGATTTGGGACACTCTAGGGTATTCCTTCTCTTTCTCTCTCTCTCTCTCTCTCTCTTCATTAATGGTGTGCTTAACTTGTCCTTTCTCTCTTTTTTTATACTTTAAAATTTGTAACCAACTATTTAACCACCTAATCTATGGTTAAGATACATTCACAAAATCAAAGGCCATCATTTAATGCACCCACATTAAATAATAACTTAAGTGATACCCATTCTATAAAGTACAGAACATCATTCTATTTACATATAACTCACTTTATACATATATACACAAAGGACAAATTCTAAGTCCTCTTTATCACACCACACCAAAATTATAAAGAGGACCTTCAGAGTTAAATTTTCAACAAGTCATATCCAACATACATACACAGTCATGCCAGCAGAGACACTTAGTGATGCCCAACAGAGACACACAGTTATGCCTAGCAGAGACACTCAGTCACACTAGTAGAGAAACATACAGTCACGCCCAACAGGGAATACACAGTCACACCAACAGAGAGACACACAGTCATGCTCAGTGGAGAGACATATTCATGCCCGACAGAGAGACACAGTCATGCCCATTAGAGACACACAGTCATGCCCAGCAGAGACACACAGTTATGCCTAGTAGAGACAACTCGGTCACTCTAGCAGAGAAACATACAGTCACACTTAGTAGGGAAGACCCAGCCAAAATACATAGTCCACGGATCAGGCAGGTCATCGTTTGACCCTAGAGGGCACACACACAGGTCACTGCCTCACTTCAAGAGTAACATGAACCCAAGGCGTCAAGCAACTACAAGCCTTAGTTAAGGCGTCACACAAAACCATCAGCAGTGGACCTTAGAGCAAGGAATCATATCTAAACTTCTCTCTATCAAGACACATTTGGAATGGAGGAGAGGACTTAATTTATAATCTTGACAAACCTTTTAGAGAGGTCACTTAGGAAACCCCTAAGTCCTAGGAACGTTATCAAGAATAGTGTACCAAAGGTCCAAAAATAAAAACCATAAAATAAAAGTCATCATGCTAAAGGTACACATAATAAGAGTGCTAGGACCAAGTAAGATAAATGACCATAAGTCAACCAAAGGGGTCATAATAAGAAGGTAAGGCAACCCTCATACTCACAAGACCAAGGTGTACCATAAGGGTGGACAAACAACCCCTTTTACCCATAGGACCAACAAGGCCAAGGATTTAAAACATTTCTCTCTCAAGGTATATTGTCACATGTGTTCCATATATATTTTTATCATCACTGTATAAGGAGAAGATCTAAACTTGAGGATGTGATCCTTTGGTCATCAATATTGCTCCCAAGGATTAGGTGCTAGTGACATCATCAAGGGGTGGCCAACCCCTTGAGAAACAACCTAGCATTAACCAATTAGGAGAGAGGACATCACACATCATCATCTTGGTGAGCTTGACCAAGATTCACTTGTTTAATTGACCAGGAATGTTCCTGTAGGAACTGCTTGGTCCCAGACCAAGAATCTGCCTGGGTTCAGACCAGGAAGTATCTGTCTCAACCTGTAGGATCTGCTTGGACATCACGTCCAAGAAACTGTCGGTTCCTAGACCAAAATATCCTAGAGACATATATGGGCCCTAACCATATGTTAGGGGTTTGCCATGGCATCAACCTGTTTGGTCCTAGACTAAGAACCCCAGGAGACTACTGGGGTCCCTAGGGTACCTTCTAGGGTCTTACTCTACCCTAGTTAACTTACTAGGGTACCATCCTCCTTGAGAATGGGTCTCGCAGCTACACCATATTTAACACAATTGGGTGATGGATTCCACTTAGGAACACACTTACATTTGTTATAATAGAACTTACATATAATATAAGTACCCACTTATTGCTTGCAAGGTACCCACCCACTTAACGTTTTTGTAATAAAGTGAAATCTAATTGCTTAACTTAATATAGCTATTACCGTCGGTTACGAAGAAGCCATTTGAATGAACCCCAAACTTTGTCTTCCATTGCTGCAGTTAACCAGTCTATGTAGCTGGAACCCATAAGTCCACCTTCTACGTGTCTTGAATCCCTTCTTTGCAGCTGTCATTTGTCACACTTTGCCTCTCGACATTTGACAACTTAGGACTCGACATTTGACAACTTAGGAGCACGCTGCAGTTTGGAGTGGAACCAGGGCGGATCCAAGCAGATCTGGATCCAGATCCGTCTCTGATCTGGGAATTTGGGATCCAATCCCTTAGGCTAAAGATCTGGTAATATAGCTGAAATCCCATCCCCAATTCCTATCTAATATGTAAGATTTATATTCTATTTGCTGTAATCCCACTCCCAATTTCTATCTAGTATGTAAGAATTATATTCTCTTTGCTGTAATCCCACTCCTCGTTCCTATCTAATATGTAAGAATTATATTTCCCTTGCTGTCGTCCACAACATGACCCTCCAAGTTTAACCCTTATTCCTTGCGGTTGCTCCGTCGAACTAGAGATAGAACTAACCTGCATGGACTTCTACTGAGTGATGGCCTTAGAAGGTAACTCATTTCTTGCCTCTATACAGTGAAGCTTACATCTTAGTTACTAGAAGTTAGGAACTATATATATTATTAGACTTACAGTTTACATCCAACACAGCCTATAGATAATGTTAATAGTAATCAGATTTAGAATATTCATTAGTTTAGCAAGTACTAGATGTAATTTATGCTGATTTTAAAGCTGATTTAGAATGTTTAGCTAGATGCTTTTTGCCAATATATTGTAGAAAGGTCCACAGATGGGAGATCCCGGTGCTGAGAGAGAGAGAGAGAGGAGATGTTGGGGTTTGCTAGTAACTATGGCTGAGGGTGGGAGGTGGGACCAAGAAACATCAGTGGCACTCTAAGATGATTCTACCTTGTTGTATCAGTGAATTGTAGTCAGGCAATGTATTTTACTCACGGGGGAGAGGGACAGAGATTGTACCTTTCAAGATGGTCTATGATGGGAGTTACTGAGGGGGAGTATCTATGTTAACTGTACATTTATCATACAGTCCATAACTACATTTATAATATTAACTCTAAGCAGATATATAGGTTACTATATTTATTTTATGTTTGCTAGAAGCAGATTTATAATATTAACCAATAAGAGATCGGGAATGCACAGCAGTGTACTATGTAGCAAGTGCTGAACGTCTTATATGTTAACTATATGCAGATTTAGCATTTTTAAGGTTTAACTGGCTTCTTTTTTCTGGTCTCTCATGTATAGGCCCATAAAAAATCTATTGTCTTTTTATCTTTCTTGTTGTCTTTGGAGTGCTGTAAGTTAAATTCCAGTTTAGACATGGAATCTGCTAATTGTGTAAAAATGTTTGAAATACCTTTCCTGTTCTAAGCGCATTTTAGAGCCTTCTAAGTTTTTTCCCAATACATTTCTGTTTCTGATGTAGTTTGCTTGAATTTAAATAAATTGAAATTAGCTTTTCTGTTATGAAAATGGCAATAAAGGGCAGTGCTATTTACATTAAAATAGTTGGCCAACATCAAGCATGCCTCAGGTATCCTGACTCATAATCATAGCTACCGTCTTCTCTTCACTTACCACATCTCCAGCTGCTTTAGCATAGATGTCTGGTAATGCTATTGTTGAATAGCTTCAGAAGTTTTGTGAGAAAATGGCATTTAATAATATATTTCAGATGAAAAAGAAGAATTTTAAATGCCCAAAACCTGTTTTTTTATGTTTGCATCAGCTGAAACCTGGCAGAAGTTGAAAATGACATCTTTCTCAAATTGAGATTGACAATGACTGACACATGTTGCTTTGAGTTTGACCTTTTGATATTATGTGTAGTTTTCCATATGTGTTGTATGAGTTTGAGGATGTAGATTTTAGCTGCTTGAGAATTCTAAAAGCTTTTGAAATCTGATATTTTTAAATAAAATCTCACCCCAGGCTTCAAAAAGTTGGTGTTACAATGCTGCTCGCATACTTTGTGGTATAGATGAAAGTTGAAACTATTCAGCAGGTCGTATAGAGATTACTACGACTGTCTGCTAAGACTTTTTGGCCATGGTTTCAGGCAGAATTTAACTATATTTTAACTGCTCCACTTTTTTGGAATGATCCAGTCCGTGTGGACAGACACTTGAATGATTATGGACAATTGCAAATATTTATGACACATGGTTTGGCTCTCCAATATTGGCTTTATGTGGAAATACTGGTGTAAGGCTACTTTTGATGAGGAATCATCCCCTTTTAGCTTTAGCGGAATTAAGGCTTTGCTAAGCAGGAACTGGATTTACTTGTTAAAGTCAAATTCAGTTTTGTTCATAAACATGTTTTATCCCTCCTATTGAAGGACATGCTCATATGGTAGCATTTCTATTTTTCCTAGGATGGAATTTTTTTAGTAATGTTGTTAGATTGCTATAACTCTCTTTGTTACATGTAGTAATATTAAATATATAATTCATTTGAGTTTTTTTCTAAAATCTTCAAAGCGCAGGAAATTATGAAATACTTCCAAATTCCAATAATCATGAAAACTGTATGTTTTATCCCTTCTATTGAGGCACATCCTCATATTCTAGCATTTTTGTCATTTTAAGGATGGAAATTTGCTTGTAATCCTGTTGTTAGACTGCTGTAACTCTCTATAATATATGATTCATTTCTTTATTTATTTTTCTAAAATCATTAGAAACATGTAGAAAATTCTGAAATTCTTCCAATAAACATGAACAGTGTATGTTTTATCTCTCCTATCGAAGCACATGTTAATATGCTAGCATTTCTGGCATTTTAAGGTTGGAAATGTCCTAATCCTGTTGTTCCATGAAGTAATATATGATACATTCCTCTTTTTTGTTTGTTTGTTGTGAAATCTATAGAAAGGTGTAGAAAATTGTGAAATTCTTTCAATAAAAATGAATCAAACCTTCCTATCCATGGCCTCGAAAATGACAAATTGTTATTAATATTCAATGGAGGTATCATTATGCTTGGTACAACTTATATATTGTCTGGTTTCTGTGCACAGATATATTTTTGTAAACTTGTGCTTTGACTATTCCCCGATTCGTAAAATTTGGAAATATGTGAATCCTGTACCTGCTCCCTCACCAGCACCTGCACCCATGCTTATGCAAACTTAGTTTACAAGTGGGGAAAGATGGATTTTAGTCAAACATTAGTTTCCTGTGATCGTGCCTCAGAAATTTAGAGTTATTAAAATTTAAAAACATAAAGGGACTTGTTAGACTAAATTACCTAAGAGCAATATAAAATCATTTATTAATAATTATTTGAAGTTTGAACTCTTGTTGTTTTGCAGGAGATGTTAATAGCATTACAGTTGGGTCTAGAACAAATATACAGGACCACACCCTTGTCCATGTGGCAAAAACCAAAGTTAGTAGAAGTGCCCTTCCAACTATAATTGGCAGTAATGTTACCATTGGTAAGGAAATTCTTTCTACTAATTCCTTCTATTCCAAAGTTTTCTTAAATTCTTTCCTTTTTGTTTTTAATCATGTATTACACATTGGATCTCTTAAGCTACACTCTGATGTGGTTTGCTTTTGTATACTCTGCATAACTTTACTAGGTGATTAATTAACTGGCTGTCAAGGGTTGGTTTGAATACCTGGATTCCAACATGGATGTTTTTACTTTGTTTTAACCTGTTTCTCGTAAAATAGTCTGCATTGGTAGAGAAACTGACAAAATTAACAAGTTTGTACAGCCTAATCTGTTGATTTGTACTAAAAGTCAAACAAGATAGAGTAAAGGAGGTAATTCCCTTTCGTAGTACAATTTTCTCAAAATTACTACCTAGTTCTGACGGAGTGTTTTATCAGAGACCTGGTCCAATGTTTTCCTTTTTCTTTCCAGTTTCTCATGAGAAAGTCACAATTTTTACGTTGCTGATGATCCTTTTGTCAAGCATGCTGATTTTCAGAGAAAGAACAAAGGGAAGGTTAGGAGTGCATGGTTGATGGCTCTGCTGTGTGGGAGCGCCACCCCCCCATTTGCTCTCGCTCCTGAAGCTCGCTCCCAGAACGTTCCTGAGGCGCTCCCTACCTCTCCTATACTAAAATCTCCTATGCTAGGTTGATAATTTGATGACAATGTTATGGTACCTCCCTTCTTTGCCAAGCTCCTATAAAAGCTGTTATGGTTTATCATTTGATGACAACATTTAAACTTATAACTACTAGATGATTGATGTTATATGGTTTAATCTATGTTTTCTATAGCTAATTCAACATCCTACATGTTTTTTTAGATATAAATCCATCAAAATATATTAAAATATATACTATATAAAAAACCTTCCCAAAATGCTTCTGAAGTTTTGATAGCTTTTGAAAATTTTACTTTTCGCTCTGCTCCCGCTCCTCGCTCCCAACAGCATAGGTTGATGGAAAGTAAAAATCTTAGCTGGTATATGACATGCATTTGGACCATTTATGTTGACAATCCATCTTTTTTCACTTATTAGGATTACAGTCTCCACCAGGCAGCGCCTGATTTTTATACAATACGATATTTCGGTTTTTCAAGTGTGTTAATTTTGAGAGAGACATTAATGTAAAAATATACAAATGTATGGTTGATGGCAAGTGAAAAGTCTGACTGGTATATTTTAGGCATCATAGCTGTTTATTACGATGATCCATCCATTTTACATTTGTTGGAATGTTTATGGGTAGTTCCCATCAGCATTTGATTTTCTTTTCAGAAGTTTGGCTAAAGTGATGTAGGACAGATGCTATTATTTCAATATTACTGAATTATTTAGACAGGTCACAGCGCTGTACTGCATGGTTGTACTATTGATGATGAGGCCTTTATTGGAATGGGTGCAACTTTACTTGATGGAGTAGTTGTGGAGAAAAATGCAATGGTTGCTGCTGGAGCACTTGTAATACCTGATACGCGAATACCATCTGGAGAGGTCAGATCTAACCTATTTTATCCAGGAAGGAATGTTGATAGAATTTTATGTTCTTCTATGAATTCTGAGTCTTGAATAGTATGGTTTAGGATGCATAGGTGATCTATGCATCTTATTTGACAATAGTTTTATACCAATTAATTCAAGAATTGCCTGTTTACCTGTTTCTGAACAGTACATTATGAATGGCTCTATTTTTATAAACATATCTGCTTCTATCAGGGGCATAGTTGTATTTGTTACATTGACTCATTCATTTTTGTGTTTACTTGTTATGGATAATTCTGTTTGCTGTGATATTTCTAATAGTACATGACTGGAAGCCTGGTTTCAATTAATATGTGTTGCTTGCATTCAATGCCCACGCAATTTCAAATTCAAGAACATTTGGTTATATTAGTCTAGTAACAAGATGTTGCTTTTGTCTTGAAACAACAAAAGCTGACAAATCTATTGTGTTGTAGATATTAGAGTCCAAGGGAGCCCAGATGTGCAAAATTAATTAGTTTAGTGGAACAATGAATTTGAACGTATACCGTGTAAACTGTAAACATGTGAAAAACTGAATTAGAAAGATTGTGCACTTCCTTATATTCTCTTATGAGGAAGTTATTTTGTTTTCCTGGCTGTCCATTGTGGCATCTATTTCCAGTGCTGTCCCATTCTAATATGAAATAAATATCTTGCCCACTTAATGTATAATGAAGTTTGAGTTTGGTATAGACTGGCAGTTGTAATCTGATTAACAACACCTATTTCAAGAAGCACCTGTTTTTAATGTTCTTTCTCCAAATCTGATCTTCATTCCCGATAATTTTTTGCTTAAAATATAAATGAAAAAACACTGATTTTATGACTCATTATGCAGCAGAAATGAAACAGGAAATCAATCACACATTTTACAAACTTGCTTACCCTGGAAAATCCTTGCGGGAAAAAACCAGCATTCAATGATTTTATTAATAATAAAATCTTGGGCTCCCATCCTGGGATAATGGCCCACTGAGGAATAATACAAATCAACAAATAGCCAAGCCTTACAAACCTCAAGATCAGTCCTTGTTCTTGCTGTTTGGCTTCTATCTCCCTTTCTGCCCCTTTGCTCCTTCCCTCTGACCCTGCCTTTGCACACGTGGCTGAAAGTCCTCCAGCCATTCAATGACATCTCACGCACTCTTTGTGGCTTCTGTATTTCTCCTCCTCTCCTTAGGCTTCCTCCTCTTTGTAAAGTGAGTGTGAGAGGCTATTTATAAGCCTCTCCTCACTTCATTTTAACACAAGACAAGTGGGATAAAACACTATGCACTTATTTTGCCCTACTAGGGCTCTTTGGAAGTGATAAACCCCTCTTGAGGAAGATGTTTTCTAGGTTTTGATGGCAATTTCTTGAAGTTTCTTTGGTTCTATGCTCTTGCTAAAGGTGATGCTATGATTTGTCAGCTAAACAGTTGCAGAAGGAGGTATCTAGGGTTTTTCTTGATCTCTCTTTGTTAAATGTTGATTAATGATGTATGTTTATGGATTGAATAGTAGCCATTAGAGCTGCATTTTGTCTTGGCTAGGTCTTTCGTCAACCTTTAGTCACCTTGGTTTGTAGAAGTATGTCCTTCATAAGAGTTCTTCTAGGGTTAGAGCCTTAGGTCTTTAGGTTTTGTTGTAAAACCTAGGATATGTTTCTCAAGAGGTAGGTTAGTCTCCTCCTTAGATGCCCTAAGGTTATGGTAAAGTCCTCTCCCATTGTCCCAAAACCTTTTTTCCTTCATTCCTTCAAACCTCTTGCATTTGCATGTGTAAATTTGCATTTTCATGGTAGAACTGGCTGAAGGGCACATTAAAGGGCTATGGACGAGGTCTCAGCTCTCGTTCGATGAATCCAATGGAAGATGTCTTCAAATGCCTTTATTCTTGAATAGAACGTCACGGAATTATTTATGTCAGGGTAAGATGTGCCTCGTAACAAGCTAGGGAGGCATGGGTCACGATTAGGTCTACATTTTTATGTTTAAAAACCTTAAAATCAAAAAATATTTTTGTTTTGCAATTTTTGGCCTCCTTCCCTAAAGATTCGGCCTGGCCTTTAAATCCCTAAAAATCCTAGGGCGATATTTTAGGCAGCCCTAAAAAATAAAAAATATTAAAAATTCCTTAAACACCCTAAAATCCTAGCCTAAAACCTGTTTTAACCCTAAAATCAGACCTAGGGTTTCTTCCCTTTCTTCCATGCTTTCCTTCCCTTCTTTCCTTCCTAATCCACCTTGGCTCCCCTTTTTCCACCCTCAGGCCTGCTCCTTGGCTTCCCTACAGCTCATAGCCCTCACCTTCCAGCCCTCAGTCCTTTCCTTTGTGTCCTTAGTACCCTAACTAAGGTCTAAACAGTCCTTGGCCAGCCTTTAGTTAGGCTTGGCCTGCTCCTTTTAGGGTGTGTTTCAGGCCTAACCAGCCAAGGGACAGCCCTTGCAACCAGCCAAGGGACAGCCCTTGCAGTGGCTGTCATAGCTCACTGTTTGTCCTTTGAAAACCCATTCAGGGTCTGCTACTTATTGCAGGCCTTCCTTTCCATACCTTATACAGAGTTAGACCCCTACACATGACAAACAATGTGTTAGATTGATGATATATAATATATATACTGCTGTTGTAGAAAGGAAATTACTTCATACCTTGGTCATGATCATTGGCTGCTGCTATTTGTAGACTGTTTTTAAGTTATCTATTGGTGAACAGTTTCATAGAAGCCTGATTAGTAAGCACTCTGTGGTTTGGCATGTGGAATGTGTTATGTACATATTGAATGCATTCTTACATTATCTCTTACTGCTGCATATATGAAGTTGTTAATGAATACATGAATATATGTTTAAACGGTGAATGATTACTGCTGTCCTAACAACTGATACAAGTAATGCTATAAGAAGCATTTACATTCTTGATGATGAATGAGTACACCTAGTGCTATTATAAACTATTGGTCAAGCTTGCAATTTAATGCTTCTACCCTTCTATGGGCTACACATGCAATGAATGACACTTGGTTGAAGCTAGATCATTGGTTGAAATTGGGTGCTTACTGATTAAACTGAATGTACCTTTGGAAGTTGACATACTAATTGTGCTTACATGATTCATATTTGCCCATATAGTATGTTTTCTTCTTCCCTTGAATTGACTCCATTAAGGCATTGATCATTAACCTATTTCAAATAGGGGAGCTGAAGAATTTACTGGGTGTTTAAGTATCTTTACAGATTCACTATTAGGGCTCTCCCCTAGGAGGTTCAACTTCCAAAGAAGTTTGGAGAAGTGGCTAAGGTGGCAGTGGTCACTTTCTCCTTCATATGCTTGCCGGTGACTAGCCGTGTTAGTTCATCTGGTAACAGTTCCAAAATTTGGGGGCCAAGCTTACCTCCGACCTGATCTAAGACGAACAAAGTCCAAACACTCCTCCTTAGGGACATTATAGTTACAAGGCATTTTCGAACTAGCCTTCTTTGGGGATTCTACTTCTGTCAAGGATTGGTATCCCTATCTTGCACTTTGTTCTCCTACAACATTTCCTCAATAAGACCCCAAGGCACGTCTACCAATCCATTGTTGATTCTTAAAGACTTCCTAGTTACTTCAATTAGTGGCCATCTCACTAACCGCCTCCCCCTTCTTGTACTCCTTGGTCTTTCCATCTAAACAAACCCTGAATCAAGTAATCAAAGAGTAAATTTACATATAATAATAATAATAATAATAATAATAATAATAATTTTAACGTCAAGGCAGAAAATTGGTGTATGAAACCCCCTTGTTTGTGGGACAAGAGACCCCCTCCATGCAGCAATTTGATTGCTAAATTCTACAGAGGTGCACATACCCTACCCCCCCTCCGGATTTGAAGCTAGATCTCCTAGGAGGAAACACATGTTCTCAACCATTAGGCCCACTCAAGTTTTCCTAGGCCACTTGGATGTCACCTCTTACTGGTCTTGGCCTAAAGATGAAATTTATTTTGAGCAATTATTGGAGCTGAGAGATGGTTTTATCAAGCTTATATGTACAAATGACGCTAGATTCATGACCTCAGGATCCCTCTTGGTCAATCTCGACTGAGCTTCCACCAAGTCCATGTTGACATTGATCACCGCATCTCAATTCTTAATGCCCTATCTATTATGAGATGTAAGGGAGATGCCATTGCTTCTAACAAGAGGTGGGGAGCTCCCTCTCCATTTTCTTTCCCTACTCTAAACAGAGGTTCTTCGCCTTCTTCATGAGAGAGGTGTGTTACCCCCCATTTCACATGTGTGTCCAAGGGTAAATTTTGATCACACTCTTGAGAGGGGTGATGTCATTCATGATGATGATTTGTTGGTGCCCTAGTGACGATGATGAAAGTCCATATGGACTGTTTGAGGCATGATGGGTGCGTACTGGGCTGATCTTAGCATATTGCAGCCACATTCTCATTCCCAGGCACGGTAAATCCTATTCAACCTCAGTCAGCTGGTTTGGTCAATGCTGGACACTTTTGGGCAGGTTCGTGTTGATTTTTGTACCTAGTCAGATGTTCCCTAAGTGGATTTATTTTGCCTAAGTCACTTAAGAGGGAAAAATGTGACCCTCACATTAAAGTCACTTAAATGTGATTTTATGACTATAGTCACCTTTTGATAAAGTGAGTAAGTGAGTGAATTTATTTATGGGAAATAAATAAATGAGAATTTCACTCTCACTGTGAAATTATAAAAAGGGGTGAGGGAGGCAAAAGTGAGTTGACTTTTCATTATTCAAATGAAGGAGAAGAGAGAGCTCAAGGAGGTCGATTTTACTCAAGGAGGTCAAATTCCAGGTTAGGGTTTGAAGCTGAAGATTTCAGCAAATTGCTTGCACGGTTCTCGAGGTGTACGACCACATTAATTGCTGGAGTACGGCTGCATTTATTGGCACGATTTTCGAGGAGGAAGTACGGCTGATCTGCACGTTTTTCGAGGTGTACGGTCTGCTGTCAGTGCATTAAATGCTGCACGGATCTCGAGGAGTACGGACTGTGTACGGCTGAGTAAAAATCGGCACAGATTTCGAGGTAAGTACGGCTGTAATTAATGCTGTACGGACTGTGTACGGACTGCAAT
>LPNX010083147.1:0-52827 GCA_001517045.1 Pseudotsuga menziesii
ATTGTACAACATCCCATCCATCAAAAGTCACATGGGGTATAACACCCTCCAAGATTACAAAAGTCAGGATCACGAAGCCCTTACCCATTCATTACGGTAAACTAGTGAAGAGGTTGTGCACATGCTCATAGCACTCCCAAACTAATCTCATAGTATGGTACCTAGGCCTACCAATTGAAGAGCCTACAAATCCAACATGGGATGGTGCATGAGTAGTTGCAAGCTCTAGGCCCTCTCTAACCCCTAAGAAAGCCTTAGGGCCCACCCACAAAGCCAAAAAAGAAAGAAAAAATTAAAAAAAATGTCAAAATATGACTTTTCGTGACTTCATTTCAGAAAGCTTCGGGGAAGCTTCTGGAGGAAGCGTGGTGGAAGCGTGGTGGAAGCGAGGTTCGGGGGAATCGGAAGCGTGAAGCTTCCGGAAAGGCAGGAAGCGTGGATTTTGGGGAGGGTGCGAGGTTCCAAGTTTAGGAAGCGCGATTCCATGCAAGCTTCCGGGAAGAACCCGCTCGGAGCGAGGTTCCGGGGTCGGAACCGTGGGGGGGGGGACGCTTCGGCAACTCTGGATCTGACTTCACCTCTCCGCCATTGGATTGAGTAGTATGTACCCAATTCCGCCGGATTGTGTCGTTTTAATCAGGCTGCAACTTCACGAAGCGGATTGGATATAGACCGTGGATCTGCGCGAGACAACCTGATGGCCGCTGATCTGTGCGCCTGATAAACGCTCGGTCAAACCTTTATCTTCCTTGCATCTCTGAGGAGCGAAGAGAATATCAACCATTGATTTTCTTCCTTCTTCCATCACGGCTTAGGATCTTCGGTGACTTAATCGCATTTTGCCTATAGTCCCATTTTTACTATATATCTTCTAACCAAAGTATCCAAACAACCATTATTTTCTTTCTCCACCATGGTTTATTATCCTCTTTGATAAATAATCGCGTTAACAAGATGCACTGTTTAATAACAAATGCTAATTATTAAATACATCACTTAAATATGACCCACTACTCATAAAGTACAAAACATTTCTTTTTATTTACATAATGTCACTTTTTACATAAATTAGTAAATACAACATAAGGAACAAAATGTTTTTATGTCCTCCTCATCACACACACCAAAACTATGAGGGAGGACCTTCAAAGTTAACTATTTCAACATTATCAAGGTCTTATATAAAGAAAAATTTGTAAAATTTCAAGACTAGCTTGGTGTGATAGTTAACAAGGTATTCATTAAGGGGAATATTAGAATATAACGACCCTTGTTAACAGCGTAAAATAAAGCTAAGTTTCCTAAGTAAAAAGTTAAAGTAACTTGGGCTAAGTTTAATTGATAAAGGTCAAAAGGTATTATGTGTTAAGGGGTTAGTAAATAGTCCTGTAGGTTTTGGGAGACATGAGTCAAATGGTGTAATTATCCCATAATATACACCATTTGGATATAATGCCCGTAACTCCCAAAACATTCCATAATGAACTCATCTCACATCTTGCATCATTCTCTTGTGATTATTTGTGTTTATCAAATTGGCTTTTAGTTATGTCTAAATACAATGCTAGTTGGTTGTCCGGGCCATTGTCTCTCTCATGAGACATGGGTTTTGTACCTCACTTTCATATGGAATAATTAAGTTAGCTCTCTCTATCTGCAACGTGTACTGTGAGTGTTGATAGTTTAATAAAAATTATCACTAAAGCCAAAAAATTACCATATTAAGGCCTTTGCAACCTTCACTATAAAACAGGAATTTGACTTTTCCAGATGCCCATGATTGTAAACTGACTTCATTGACTCCAAAATCATTAAATCTTAGAACCACTGAACAGCACTTACCATCACAAAAATTCCCTCTCGGCGAGTAGGTAGCTCCTCTAATCTTTTTAAAGTATCATCCCCTTTGGTTACCTTTCCAAAAACTGCATACTGGGAGCAATCATGAAGTGAACCATTTAAATAAGCACTATAATTCTAGAATGCACATAAAATCTGTTTTGATTCTTGAAAAGTAATTCACATTACCAAATTGCTGTACCTGACCATCTAGATGAGGTGCATCTCCTAGAAGAATAGAGAATGAGGATCCTGCACTATCTGGATCACTATATCTGCGAGACAAAATTGTATGAAATCATCAAAGAAAGCTACTAAAACAATAGTGAACTCGTTTGAAGAACCATACAAGAAGCTTATTTATCTAAATTATGGTATTCAGAGTTCAAACTACATGCCTCATGTGGAAGCATATGAATTTTATTCTTTATGGCCAACAAGTTAGAGCATCTAAACACTTGGAATTTTGTAGAGAATGGTCTATTTAAATCTTACAGGAGAACATTAACAATGTTAAACTTTAAAAGTAATATTTATGACAAACAGAGCCGGTTACTTCCCAAACAGTGTGCCATATTGTCTATATAAGCAAAAGGATTGCTGCAATTTTTCAGTAGGAACCCTTGTGGACTAAGGGAAAATTGTCTTCCTTTACTAGTTAATAAACCACTTTAGGCTAATAAAATTTATATTTTCTTCTACATATCGAACAATTGCTAGTGAAATTATTTCAAATAATGCCTTTATCTTATTTCTATTATTTCTAGAATTTCTATATTGAATCTTCAAGTAACTGCAAGAGCTACGACCATGAAAAATTGGCTCAAAGAAGGAAAGATAAGATAAGTTAAGATAATTTTATTTTAAGGAAAGAAACAAGTGGAGGGTTATGAAGGATGTGTGTTTAAGCTTCAAGTAATTATGGTGAGGATGACAATTTCAACATATGTTTTGAGAACGACACTGACAACTATTGATAGAAATTCTCAGAGCGTGGGGTTCAAAGAATGGAGTGCATTGGAGCTAATAACTTTCACAGTAAGTGATCTATTCAAGTAGATAGCTGAATATTTGTATAGACTACTTGCATTGTATCTCTCTGTGAAACACTCAATTTATGCCTTCCATCCAATGCTATTAGTAAATTGAAATTTCTCTATTTTAATGGAGGGTTTTGATAGAACGAGAAGACAGAGCCAACATTTGAATGGCTTTATGCTTTACAGGAACTCTATATAAACAAGATCTTTGAACTATTGACTCCAGTTGCCCTTGAAGATTTACCAGGATACAATGACATTGAAATTGATTAGCTGTAATGAAGAGTACATAAATATTGCTAATATTGCTATGTTTTGGTCACCAAATCAAGAGGGTGCCTGAAATTTTTGAAAGGCTTGAATGAGAACTGAAAAAATGAAAAAACAGAGGAAGTTGAACGAGGTAAGATTAACCTGAGAAATAGTACCTGCTGCTGAACTCAAAATGTTCTGCCTCCTTCATCATGAACCTTCTTATGTCTAAGATATCCTGAAGTTCATTGCTTTTTATTTCCACAACTTCATCTTGCAAATCTAAGGTCACCTTCAGGTCATAACGGACCTCAAACCAATAGCAGCAGACCTGGCAGCCTCCCAACAAGGTCTTGGTGGTCACTTACAGGTCACATCAGATCTCAGAGCAACAGTAGCAGCCTTAAACCAACAGTGGCCTACTCATCATGAGCAGCAACAGCCACAAAACAGACCTCAGCCCTCTTAACACAGTCAAACAATGAACAGTAGGCTTCAAATAAGTCTCAGCCCCCCTCAAGACAGTCAATCTAGGCAGCGGCAGTCCCAAGATGGAAGATGAAACCCTCAAAACAGTGCTCACAGGCAGCTGGCAGCATTACACAACAAATGGCAGCTTCACGTGACAAATGGCAGCCCTAAAACAGTCCACATGGGCAGCGGCCTCCCTTCACAGTCCAATAACAGTCCACGGCTCACATGTTTGAGGAAGAGAGAAGAATCAACCTTCAAGAAAGACGACTAGGAATAGTAGATCATAAAACAAGAGAGCGCCCAAGCAAGGAGGGTAGAAACCCTAGATGTCACCCACACACAAAGTTGTTGTAAAAAAACTGTTATCACATATATATTGCAGCTGGGCTACCATGATGCAGCATACAGATTGATATCTTTATTTTTTCGAGCTATTCATTCACATGGGGTTTTAGCATGGATCTTTACAACCTCAGCCATTCAGAGCCTTGTTTAGCAAAATTTCCTTATCAGGACTGAGATTTCCTTGACCATTGAGAGGATTTCAGTGGTGACCTAGTTCATTTGAGCAGAGTAGCAGATTAAATATGGTACACAGTTACAGAGGGGTTTATCGGATGGAGACAAGTATATGGTGAGACAAGTATATGGATCCTTGGTTAGTTTTTGCTCTGTGATGTATATTAAACACCTAGGCTTGTTTTGTTAGGATGATCATGGTGACTTATGCTTATGTTATAAACTAATGCTTAAAGCTTGTGTCGAGAGTGACTAAAGAATCCAATGTTGAAGACTATTGCTTATGCCATGCTTTACACAAATGTTTAACCTTAGTGCTATGTTGGTTCCATATATCATGTGTCGCCATCCATCCAGTTCATTCATTGTTTGAATTTTATCCCATGACTTAGGTTGACAAAGACTTGTGAAATTGAAGATCTTTTCCCCATTTTGACCCCTATGCATGATAGACTCCATGATTTTCTGTGTCTCTGACTATGAAGTATGTGGCTTGGCCAATGTGGTTGAGTTCATCGGATGGTTTTCCTTTAGTTCTCAAAACAAGTGCTCCACCAAACAGTGTCCTTAGACACTAAAACATCGAAACGCATAGACGTTATATCTAAATGATGCAAAGTATGATTATAAAAAAAAGGTAGTCAGTGGCCAAAGGGTTGAGCACTCATTTTTCGTATAATGTTAAGCTCATTTTCCCTCCACAGAGGCAACAAGGTGAGGCAAACCTGTCGGGGCTATGGATGCTTGTTGGCAGGGGGCTAGGCCTTAGTCATTTACTGGAGCCCATAAGGCTTTCCAAGGCACCTACTTTTGTAGGCTGGCTACTATCTTATGTGAAAATAAAAAGTGTTTGAAAAAAGGTCAATGGTCAAAGGATGAGCACTCATTCCTTGTATAGTGTTCAGCTCATTTGTCCCTACAGGGCAACAAGGTGAGACTAACCTGTGAAGGTTGTGTCTTTGTCAGTACTGGAGCCCAGAAGGATTTCCATGGCGCCTGCCTTTGAAAGTTGACCAATATTTGATGAAAAAGGAAACTTGCTAGACCTTGAAGGAGACAAGCCCAAGTACTTTATCCATTTGCCATCCCCTGTTACTATCTATCATGCATATGTCATTTTAGTTGAGTGTACTAGTTATCATTCAGAGAGATCACATGGTCAAAGTCAGTTATGAGTCATTCTCCTTTACCTTAGCCTTGTTTTTCACCTTCACCCAACACTAGCAAAATGTTTAAACTTTGTAAGCATGGCATACACAAGAGACTTCCAGAAGGTTCAATGATCCTTCAAACGCACAAGTATATCTTACTTATTATTATTATTATTGTCACAATGATTCTGAATAGCATGACTAAAGTTGGGATTTAATTACCTTGTGAATTTTTTTGAAAGAACCCCAACCCGGTTTCAAGCCTTTTCGCTTCTCTGTATGGTTTAATGCCCAACCCTTCAATGCACAAATTTTAAACAAAATTTGACTTGACTGAAACGCATAAGATTCTTTTTCCCAAAATTAAAGAAATCATAAATTTTCTTTTTCACCAAAAATATTAAACTCAGAAAATTTCAGGCAAACAAACATACATGAAATTTAACACGCTTGTTTTTTACCAATGGTCCAGGATAAAACCCCTAAGGGAAAACCTGTTTTCCATGAGAGACAGTTTTATTATTTTCAGACAAATTTTACAACTTTAGAACAATAGTATTTATCTCTTTCTTTCCTCAAAAATCATGCCAAAATCTCTCTGACAAAACTATACGGCCTGTTCAAAAATTCAGCCCTTGAAATTTGTGCCACGTGTGAACCTGTACGAAACTGTACGATCTGACAGTGTATGGTCTGACAGCAATAAATGACCTCAAAAAACATGCCCAGAACGGCCTCTGACAGCAGCAATTAATTTTGTACAAATTCTAATAGCAGCATTAAATGTTGTACGATTTTCTCCTTGAAAATTGTGCAAATTGTATGGTCTGGTGTAGTACGGTCTCTGTACGGTACTCCTCGATTTCTATGCCAATTCTTTGCTTCAGCCTTCCTCGATTTCTGTACCAACTTGTCTAAAAAATTGTGCCCAAAATTTATTGGGAAATGTGCCCACTTCAAATTCTGGAAATTTCTCTCCCCTGGTTCAAACTCTCTTCAAACCCTTGCTCTCTCTTTTTCTTCTTCTCTCCAAAAATCTCTTTTGGAAAATGATCACCATGAATGAACTTTTGCCTTGCCCTAGTCATTTTTGTTCATGGTAACTTCCCTGTCAATCTAATGGTCAAGATTAGATTAGATGAAGGGTTCACATTAAATACTCCATTAAATATTAATTAATTGACATTTAGTGCACTTCATGTCATTTAATAAAGTTATAACAATCCCATTCGATTAATCACTCACTTAACTTTTTTTTAAATTTGAACTTAGGAAAACCGACAACTTATCCTTTTAATAAAGTCACTTTAAAATTATAAAGTGCTTCTCACTTCATTAAATGCACAAGACTAGGAGTCACAACTTTTAAGTGTCCTTGTCCACCCCAAGGCAAATCTAGGTGGACAAACACTTCCTAGGTAACTTTTCAACACCTTGGAAGGCGCATTGGTGGGGAGACCCACTTTGTTGCCATCTTTCAGTTTTGGTTATCAGGGAGTGGTTACTTCTTTATGATTTTGCATCCATGTACTTTCTTTATCTTGCAGATCCTATTTATTTGTTGTGCTAATTGTTTTCCTTGGTGTGGCAGGTAGAAGGGGGCACTAGGGTCACTGAGTAACACTTCACTCCATCAGAATCTTGCTCGAATCTCTCACTTGATCGGAAATTAGACATTCTTCATCATCCAAAAGCTTATCTACAAGGTTTAGGTACGTCTCTCAAGTTAGTTCTTAGCATTTCCATTATCATGTATTGCACATCACACAAATTCACTGAAAAATCACTTATAGAACTTAGGAAAAATCACCGAATCGATTTGCACTAGGAATTTGCAAATTCGGCGATCTGGGTTTTGTTGCACCCCATCAAATTGCCCTTCTGCCTCCTAAGCGTCATTTTTGGACTCCATCTACGCACTATAAAGCAGCAATGATCCCTAGAGAGAGCACCCACACTAACCTGGCAGCCAATTCCCTGTGTTTCTCTGATTCTGGTTTTTGCTTAGATTTTTTCATACCATCAAATTTTTCATCTAAGTAAGTGTGTTGAAGGGATTAATTCTTTGATTCAACCTCACCTTGGGGAATCTCCATATTTCTGTTTAAATCCCCCCAAGGTCTCGGGTTTGGTCAATTGAACGAACATACTGATCCTAGATCTGATTATTAATTCCATAAGTCATTGTTTCATTTGGCTTGAGTAACATTACCAACATCCTTAACCACCTTTACTCAAGCATTCCTTAATTTGTGGCTTATCCCTTAAATCTAGGGTTTCAATCACTCACCTTATGTATTCTCCATTAGGGTTTGATCTGGTGATTTGCTTTAGGTCTCTTCTTTAAGATAGGTCTGGGTCTCCCCCTTTGTCACTTGGGTTTCAGTGGCATAAAGCGAAGGATATCCCAACCGGCATGACAACCATCCATCTTTTGGGGCTTGGGGTATTCGTAGGTCACAACTTTGGTTGCCTCTCCCTTCTGCCATCCTATATGGGATTACTCTAAAGGGGCAACTACAAGATTCGTGATAACAAAACCCTAGATCAGTCACACAGAAAATCAGATCTAGATTGCCACTTCAAGATGCTTGTTAGATTTTTAACATTAAAGCTAGCATTATCTTAGGATCTTTAACTGAGAGAATAACATGCACAACAACAAACACAAGAGACAAGAGACACAAAGAATTTTCCTCGGGGAAACCATAAAGGAGAAAACCCCGCAACTTCCTCAGAGATAGAATGAGCACCAATGGCAGCAGTAAAACCCGAAAACATAAAAGATGATCTCCACAGCTTGTTCTCTCTCTCACACTTGAGAGAACTTCTCCTGTCGCACTCATGTGCCCCAGTGAGTGAGTGTGTGTGTGATAAATAGAGAGTCTCACTCTCTATTTATATTATTTCGTTCACTTTATTTCTACTCCAACATGTCGGCCTCACTTAACAGTTACTTACTAGGGTCGACATCTCTAGGAGAGTCTAATAACCCCAGTGCCCCACAACTTGTGGGGACTTTTCCCTCTAATCAACAAGGAGGGTTAACCTTGACTTAGATGGTGGGGGCTATTGCCCCGACTTACAATAACTCGACTAGGGCCGACTTCTCTAGGATAGTCTAATAACCCTAGGGCCCCACAACTGCGGGGACTTTAACCCTTGATCAATAAGGAGGGTTACCCACAATGACTTTACATGACTTCTTTACATTACAGATACTTCCCGGAATAAACATCGGGGTACAATACATAAAATATACAAGTGAATACATTCCGAAGTTACAAATACATCAACACTCCCTCTTAACTAGGAAGATATTCTCTCGACAAAATTTATCAGCACAAGTCTTCTTCTTTGTATCATCTGGATCATCATCAAGTCATCTTCATCTTCAAGTCATCTTTATCGTCAAGTCATCTTCATCAAGTATGGATCATCACTGGATCTGGATCATCATCAAGTCATCTTCATCTTCAAGTCATCTTTATCGTCAAGTCATCTTCATCAAGTATGGATCATCACTGGATCATCATCGAGTCTAGATCATCACTTGATATTGAGCATCACTGGATCATCATCAAGTCTGGATCATCACTTGATCTAGAGCATCACTGGATCACCATCAAGTCTGGATCATTACTTGATCTGGATGATCATCAAGTCTGGATCATCACTTGATCTAGAGCATCACTGGATCACCATCAAGTCTGGATCATTACTTGATCTAGATGATCATCAAGTCTTTTTCATCACTTGATCTGGATCATCACTTGATTTGGATCATCATCATCACTGCTTCCGCTATCTCAATCAAATGGTGCTATCTCTTCATTCTTCTCGCCACAGGAAGTTCTACAGAACCAGCCCTTTTTCATGCTAGTTGCAGGCCTAGCCTCCATGTAGGTCTTCTTCAGCGCTTATATCTGACCCTCAGTCAGAATGGCCCGCCCAGCACTTACATCTAACCTCATCTTGTCAGAAAGGCACGCCCAGCACTCACATCTGACCTCATCTTGTCAGAAAGGCCCAGCACTCACATCTGACCATGTGTAAACACATTGCGCCAAAAAGGCTCTGCACTTATATCCGACCAGGTGAGAACACACCGCATCGGAATGGCTCTGCACTTATATCCGACCATGTGAGAACACACTGCATCGGAATGGCTCTGCACTTATATCCAACCATGTGAGAACACACCGCATCAGAATGGCTCTTAGTCCCAGACTGAGTATTCCTGGTAACTGACCAAGTGCCTCCATTCTCCCAGAAAATGGCATTCAACACTTATATATGACCATGTGTAAACACATCGCGCCAAAATGGCTCTGCACTTATATCTGACCATGTGTAAACACATCGCGCCAGAATGGCTCTGCACTTACATCTGACCATGCGTAAACACATCGCGCCAGAATGGCTCTCAGTCCCAGACTGAGTATTCCTGGTAACTGACCAGGTACCTCCATTCTCCCAGAGAATGGCATTCAGCACTTATATCTGATCATGTAGGAACCAATCCTACAGTCACATCAAAATGGCTCAGCACTCACATCTGACATGGAAGGAACCAATCCTCTTACCATGACAGAATAGCTCAGCCCTTACATCTGACCATGGAAGGAACCAATCCTCTCACCATGTCAGAATGGCTCATGGACTCATCACTTCCCCTTGGAGGGAACCTCGATCTGGAGAACATCAAGCTTCTCCCTGAAGTACTCAAACTTCACTCTGACCAATGGCTTCGTCAACACATCAGCTATCTGTTCGTCCGTCACAACATACTGGAGCTTCACTGCTCCTCTCTGCACCATATCCCTAATATAGTGATATTTGATCTCGCTATTCTTCGACTTGTCATGGAACACCGGGTTCTCAGACAACTTCACACAACTCTGGTTGTCGCAATGTATACAAGTAGCATCCAACTGGAGATCAAATAAATCAGACAATAGCTTCCTCAGCCATACTGCCTCACAACTAGCTGAACAAGCTGCGACATACTCTGCTTCAGCTGTACTCAGTGTCACACAGAACTGCTTCCTGCTAAACCAAGAGATCACACCTGATCCCATACTGAAGCAGCATCCTGAAGTGCTCTTCCTATCGATGGCATTGCCTGCCCAATCTGAATCAACATAACCCTCCAGGTTAATCTTTTGATTCGCCTCGTACTTGAGCCCATAATCAACTGTACCTTTCAGGTACCTCAGAATATGCTTTGCAGCAATCAAGTGAACATCTCTCGAATCTGTCAAGAACTGGCTCAAGGTGTTCATAGCAAAGCAAATATCTGGTCTCGTATTCATTAGGTACATCAAGGACCCAATCATCTAACGATACATCGTAGCATCAACTACTTCTGATGAAGCATCACTCAATATCCCGATTATCCCGATTTGTATATCAGCGCTATCCAGTCATGGACTTTTGGGCATAGAAACTCTGCAAAAATTGTAATCATTATTTTATTGAATAAAGCTTTTAGACTTTGGAGGTCTACAGGATTGTCTCTTCATTGGTGGATGTGTTGTATGAGGTGATCTCTTTCCATGCTTTCAATTTGTTATTTATGTGTTGAATCAAACAACTAGTTTTAGAAGTCTATTAATAGAACATAAGATTTACCATTTGCTATTGTCAAGTTGGTTTATTATGCAAAGTTTATCATAATCTAGATGGGTACAAATATTCAGTTATATGAAGTATTGATCTTGGTTTGAATATTCATAGCATACTAGTTTTTATTGTTTGATCTCACTAGGTTTCAAATTGGATTGTCTTTACCGATCTCGCCATTTGGAGAAAGGTGCGAGCTCAGCTGCATCAATCTCATCTCCATCATCATAAGAACCTTCTAACATTGTTGACTTTCAGGACCTACAGAGAGTTTGGCTTTTTCCAAGAGGAAAAAACAAGGAGATCTTCCTCCAAAGTTCCATCTCAAATTCTTTCATAAATTTAAATACTTTCTTGGTTACCGAACTTTCTTCCTCTAGTTCTCCCTTTGCTCTTTGACTTCTTTTGTTTCCTTGCTTGCTAGCCTCTTTTCTCCTTGGCTTGTTTGTCTTTGCTCACTTTTTCTTCATCGCTGCCCCGTTTTTTCTCTCTTTTACCATCTTCTTTCTCTTTTTTGGACAGCCCCTAGCTTTCTTCCCTTGTTTGCCTTTTTTTGCCCTAGTTTTTGGGCTTCCTTTAACCTTGTTTTTGGCCATTTCTTTTACTTTTTGTTCGCTGTCCCGTTTTGCACTTTTTATGACAGCCACTTATTTCATTGTTCGCTGTCTCGTTTTACACTTTTTATGACAACCACTTATTTCATTGTTCGCTGTTTCGTTTTCTTCAATTTTGTTCATCCCTTAGCTTCTTAGTTGGCTGCCCTATTCCCTCCCTTTCTTTGGTTTTGACCTTCTCTTTGTTTTCTTGCCTTCTCTCCCTCATCTTCTTTTATTTCAGCCCTCTTTTTCTTTCCCCTTTTGGCTCTTTTTCAAACTTCTTCTCTTTTCCCTTTTCACAGGTTTCAGAAAGATCTCCAAGTAAAAGTAAAAGCACTCTCTTTTTTTACACAAGTCTTAATATCAGTAGAATTGTTTTACTTTCTTCTAAAAAGTCCTATCAAGGATTAAAATCCTTAAGGCATATTGTATAAATTTTAATAAAGATCTTGTGTTTGAGTGGGGTTTTTAAGTCCTCACTCCCATCCTCCCCCATTTGGAGAGGATTGTGTTGTGTCCATCTTTCATATGCTTAGATTAGATGTGCTTGTTTTCATCATCATTTGCATCTTATGCTTAGAATATTAGTTGTTAATCCCATCAGGTGTGGTCATGGCCTTGCAGTCTATCATCCTGAACCTCTTCAGGATCTCTACTGCATACTTCCCTTGTCCACACCTCCATGCCTATAACGTAGTACATCATCCCCAAGTCCTTCATCTCGAACTCGGAAGCAAGTCTTCTTCTTGTAAATTTAATGAGTTCCTCTTTTTTTTTGTCAGGAGCAAGTCATCGACATATAACCGAAGCATCACTGGTCTTCCGCCTTCAACCTTGAAGCAAAGGTTGGAATCCGATTTACTCTCAGTAAAGCCTGGACTCATCAGTAAGTTGTCCATCTTGTTGTATCATGTCGAACCTCAAGATCTTCTGTAGTCACTCCCTCTGAAGTGGAGCACCATTCTCCCTCTGTCTTTCGTACTCTATGCATTGAAACATTCTGTACTGGAGTGACAAGTAGCTTCCTCTGCTACTATTCTTCTATGTATCCATTTGGGGTCACTGGATACCAAGATCCTCTATATTGAAAACGTCCTTCTCGCACCCATCTGTGAGCTTGTCATCCTCTATAGGCTTTCATCTTCAACCTTGTAGCAAAGGCTAAGATCTTCATCCCTCTAGCTGATCTTCAAGCTCCTCATGTATGTGTTATCCCATGGGTGTCTTCTGAGTTCGTACAAGGCTTTCTTTCATTTGCACATATGATTCTGCATGTCATGTGTCTTAACCTCTAGTGGCTGCAAATGTCTCTTCGTAGTTTATGCCTTCTTTCCGTGAGAAGCCTCGTGCTACGAATCTTGCCTTGTATCCCACGATGTTTCCATCTACTGCATGATGGAACTACGAACTTCTCTTCAGGTCTCGATACTGCATCCTAGACATCATTCTTCTTGAACTGGTCTTCTCTTTCTTCTTGGTTACTTCTGCATAGCTGGAAGGTTCTGCATCAATGATGTCGCTGCATTCATCATATTATTCTTCATCTTGGATTCTTTCTTGAATTGTCGTCACCTGTTCTCCAAAACAAGTCTCATCCTTCTTTGCTTGTAGGTGATTGTACGCGATCTTTCCTACAAGTCAAATGCATTAGTTGTATGGTTAGAAACATTTCATAAGGTTTATTCATAATGGAAAATTCTTGTGCATAAATATATGATCATGCAACTATTTTAGCCAATACAACATTCATCCATATCTCACGGAAACTTTTCTAGATGCCTTCCATCTCTATCAAGACAACATTGAGATTGTGCACTAATCCAATCTGTCAACAAAGAGGTTTCATTCTAGATAAGTAGCAATGGAGAGTTGTATAGCACCATGAGCTACTTACCCATCACATGCATATTAGTAGTATACTGGTATACTGTCATTAATTCAAACATTCTATCATGCATAATATATCAACTGAATATAAACAAATGCATAACAAAACAATATCATGAAATGACAATTGAATACTTATCTTTATTTGTTTCATGGGTAGACTCCTTTTTGAGCCTTCGGCTTCATCATCTTCTTCATTCATTATTTCTTATCCAAATGCTAAGATGGATAAGAGTTTCTTCAAGAGTTGAGTCCTTTGTATTCCTCATCGCTTGAGGGATCTTCTTTGAATGGTAAGAGCTTGATATTTAGTTGCTCCCATCTTCTCTTCTCTTATTATGAATCGAGCTTCTTCTTCTTCCCAGAGTCTGCTGAAAGTAATCACTTCCTTTTGGCACACATTCCTCGCATGAATAAATCCCATGATCCTGGGAGGCCATTCAAGGTGGCTATCACCACTTCTGCATTCTCCACTTCTTCTTCTACTGCTACAAGTTGTTCTTTGAGAGACCCTCGTAAAGTATGATTGTATGGTCTCTGCATTCTGGATCTTCACATTCTTCAACTGTTTTCTCAAAATCATATTCCGATTTATGTTCTTCCTTTCAAATAGCTTGGTCAAGGAATCAAACATATCTTTCGGTGTCTTTAGGGAAGACACTTGTGGTATAAGGTGATCCGTGATTGAATCAGCAATGATCTTCTTGGACTTGACCAAGTTCTTGGTGTAAGGCTTTTAGCCTCATCTCCCTCTGGAATTGGAACCTCTCTACTTATGTAGGTGTCCAATTCATTTTCTTCAGAGAGATCATATACTTCCATGCTTGGAAGTTGTCAGCTTCACCAAGCTTATCATCAAGCTGATGTGATAGATCACTTGGAAATGAGAACCTCAAATGAAAATAGCAAAAGATTAGATCTTACCGATTTGAGGTGTCCATCCTCGTTCCAGAGTTGGCTGATCTAGGGTTTGTCAAAGAAACCCTAATTTTCAAAACTTGGAATCTTTCAGATCTGATTGGATAGAAAGATAGACCTCTTCAAGGTGAGGTGTCCAATGTACTTCTTTTCTGAAAACAGTGGAGGGAAGCTCCCGGTACAGGAAACCCTAGTTTTTCAATTTCTTCTGCAGAAATGCCTGATACTGTTTTTGCGGTATGTCAAAAAGTACTGCTCCTCTGTGTCTGAAACTTCGCACTGAGGTAGCCTCGCCTGTCCCTGTTCCAACACCACAGGTTTCATCAGAATTGGTTTCACCAATTGGGACTTATGAGGGTTTTCCCAAGGTGACCTGTTTTAGGATTGTTCAACGTAGCAAAGTTGTATGGACTACCGCGTGTCACTGTTTCATCTTCGAGGTCTGAAACTTCTACCACAGAAAGTACAGTCCATGCCCTTTCTGGAACATCTTGTAAAATTTCATTTGGACCTTGGTAGCCTGAGATATAGCAATTCTCCCCAGGTGTCCTATTTAGGGATGAATCCTGGAAGAGGCTGGAACCCTAACTTGGAGGAATCATATTTCCTAGAATATAGCGAATCTGAGGCTGAAACTTGGACACAGTGTACATCAGGATTTTATTTTCTACCTGTGAAAGTTTCGGCCCCCGAGACTTCTGCAATCCCGAGATATAACGAATTTACCAAAACTTATTAGTTTTAGTATTTAAGGTTTTTCCAGCTTGGGGTCAAACTAGGGTTTGACTTTCCCAAAGTTTCACCCAACCAAAAATCTCGACCTAGGTCTCTAAACTTCGATTTTGATGAGGAGAGCAATCCTATGCCGGGCTCACTCAAAAATTCTTCTTCTGTAAAAAAGCTTTAATTTCCCGCACCAAAAACTGAAAATGCCCGGAATCGAATTCCGCTTCGACAAAAAGATGCGCCCTTCAATGGAGAGTTAGCCTAGCATACTTTTGCTGATGGATTGTGGAGAGAGACCCAAAAAGTAAGAAGCCCTAGCTTCCGCAGCTGCACAATGTCTTCTTCTCAGGTTAGCTCTGATACCATGTTAGATTTTTAACATTAAAGCTAGCATTATCTTAGGATCTTTAACTAAGAGAATAACATGCACATCAATAAACACAAGAGACAAGAGACAAAGAATTTTCCTCGGGGAAACCATAAAGGAGAAAACCCCGCAACTTCCTCAGAGATAGAATGAGCACCAATGGCAGCAGTAAAACCCGAAAACATAAAAGATGATCTCCACAGCTTGTTCTCTCTCTCACACTTGAGAGAGCTTCTCCTGTTTCACTCATGCGCCCCAGTGAGTGAGTGTGTGTGTGATCACTCTCTATTTATATTATTTCGTTCACTTTATTTCCACTCCAACATGCCGGCCTCACTTAACAATTACTTACTAGGGCCGACATCTCTAGGAGAGTCTAATAACCCCAATGCCCTACAACTTGTGGGGACTTTTCCCTCTGATCAACAAGGAGGGTTAACCTTGACTTAGATGGTGGGGACTATTGCCCCGACTTACAATAACTCACCTAGGGCCGACTTCTCTAGGATAGTCTAATAACCCTAGGGCCCCTCAATTGCAGGGACTTTAACCCTTGATCAATAAGGAGGGTTACCCACAATGACTTTACATGACTTGTTTACATTACAGATACTTCCCGGAATAAACATCGGGGTACAATACATAAAATATACAAGTGAATACATTCTGAAGTTACAAATACATCAACAATGCTCTCATAATGAAGAATTAGGTTTGTATTTATAACCTCTTAAAGTCTTTTAGAAGGATCCCCCTTCTAATTCTTCATTAACTTAGGGTCCCTAAAAGTTAGGTAAAGATGTCATTTAAATAATGAATGCTACCCATTATAAAATTATAATTTAATACTATGACGTCTTTAGGAGAGGGTACTAGGGTCAAGCCAAAGGGATACGATGACACGCTTAAGGTGGGCACTAGCACATAGTACCAACAAGTAAGGGACAACACAAGACAAGGCTAACAACCATAAATCAAGGATGAGTAAACACCTCTCAAATCACAAGACTAAGGATGCAATAACAAGGTGGGGATGCAACCCATTTATCTCTCTCTCAAATGTACAAGTGTTCCATACACTAATTTAAAATCTATCATCACCACATAAGGAAGGTCCACACTAGATGATGTGATCTTGTGGTTCTCCTAACTGCTCCTAAGGTCAAGTGCTAGTGACTTCATCAAGGGGTGGTCAGTCCTTGATAAAACAACCTAGCTCAACCATCTCGAAGACCTAGGAGAGGAGGGCATCACACATCATCATCTTGGTTAACTGACCAAGATCCACCTGGTTAACTGACCAGATATGTAACTACATGAACTGCTTGGTCCCAGACCAGGATGTCATTGTCTCTGCCTGCAAGTTCTGCTTGGTCCTCGTGACCAAGAAACTGTCTGGTCCCAGACCAAAATGCCCTAGAGACAGATAGGGGCCTTAGCCACATGCTAGAGAGTTTGCCATCGCATCAACCTGCTTGGTCCCAAACCAAGAACCCCAGTAGATTGTTGGGGGACCTAGGGCACCTGCTAGGGACTTACTTTGCCTGCTTAACTGAGCAGGAACCCTAGTTAACTGACTAGGGTGCCATCCTCCCAAAGAATGGCTCTTGCATCTGCATTATATTTAACAAGATCGGTACTTTTGGTGATGCATGCTATCTTATAAACAAATATCTTTTGACAAAGTACTCCAATTGTTGCCAGCTATGAAATGTAAAGTGGCCATGAGACTTCCAAAAAGTGGTTATAATAAAAAATCCGATAAGAATTGAGGGAGTTGGCGATTTCAAAACTACAATTTAAAAACTCTTGTCACGTTTTGACCGCACGTGCCACTAGTAGGATGCACTTTTGTTAGATCGACCACACATGCCTTTGGGGATTGGTTGTTGTTCATTTGTGGAGTTTGTTACTAACTACCTTATTTTATTATTGTTGAACTTTCTCATAAATTTAGTTACATGAGAACATTATTATATTGTTTTCCTTTGAGATGAAGATGATTATATTGTTGCTTCTCCTAGGAAAGAATGTAGAACTCAACAACTAATTGCTACTTTTAGCAAGGAGTTTGTTGAGGAGGTTAGGAATGTAATATTTTATTGTATTCATTTGAGAACTAATGGATCTCGGAAAACAATTGCTTGTTTATTGGAAAAGAGGTTGAGCTAGACTCTATATAAAAAGTAGCCCTTCTTCTCTCGTTTTTCATGGTTGGATTGTGGAAGAAATCCCTTGGAGCTTTGTTGAATATCTATTGATGCTTTTGGAGAACGAATAAAGTGCTTTATGGGTAAAAAAATCCTGAAGATCTTTATGTTATTACCCCTTTTGCTTTAGTTTCCTTGACGAATGCATATGAAATGAAAAGTAGGTAAAATCTTTGAACTTTTCTTTATGTTCTCCATCAAATGTTTTGGTTGATATATTCTTTCTCTACACTTGGTTAAATGCACATATACTTCATTCTAGATAATCATAATATTCATGTGTATTTAGGTTTTATCTGCTCTAGTAATACCCTTAGTAACTGTTGAAAAGTTACCTAGGAAGTGTTTGTCCACCTAGAGTAGCCTTGGGGTGGACAAGGACACTTAAATGTGACTCCTAGTCATTTTGTGCATTTAATGAAGTAAGATGCACTTTATGATTTTAAAGTGACTTTAACTTAATAAAAAGTTAAAGTGGGTATTTTTTCCTAAGTTCATATTTAAAAGTTAAGTGAGTGATTAAAAAGAAAAAGGGGTTGCTCAACTTTATTAAATGATATGAGTGCACTAAATATCATTTAATTGTTTTTTAATGGAGCATTTAATGTCAACCTTTGATCTAATCTAACTATGACCGTTACATGGACAGGGGAGGTTGCCATGAACAAAAATGCTAGGGCAAGGCAAAAGTTCATTCATTGTGTTCATCTTCAGAAGAGATTTTTGGAGAGAGGAAGAGATGAGGGTTTGAAGATTTTCTAACTAGGAGAGAGAAAAATTTCAGAGATTGAAGAAAATTTGCAGGGCACATTTTCCAAGGCCAAGGCACAAATTTCGAGAAAGATTTTTATGCACAAAAATCGAGAAAGTCTGCACAGAATTCGAGCGAGGTTCGTACAGATTTCGAGGCATAGAAATCGAGGCAAAACAGCAGCACAAATTCCGAGATCCGTACAACAGTACGGCATCACGATTTTTGAGGTGTACTGATTTGTCAATACCATATAGTACGGCCTGCTTGCACAAAAATCAAGGTGTACTGCTGCATTAAATTATGTCCGTACAGAAATTTTTGGCATGTGTTTCGAGGTGAATGTGGCACAAAAATCGAGGAAAATCAGCAATAAAAGGGTTGGGAAATCAAGGCAAAATTCTGATAAGTATTGTTGAATGTATTTCTAATTTTTACCTGAAGAAAAATAAAATTTCTCTCACTCTGAAAACAGGTTTTCCCTTATGGGTTTTATCTTGGTCCATTGGACAAAAACAAGTGTCTAAAAAATTTTCATGTGTGTTATTGTCTAAAAATTTCTGAGTTTTACTTTTTTAGTTTGAAAAGAAAATTTCTGAGTTTGTTTAAAATTGAGAAAAAGTTTTCACATGTGTTTCAGTTTGGTTAATTTGTGAAAAATTATGCATTGAAAGGGTTGGGCATTAAACAATGCAGAGAAGCCTAAAGGCTCAAAACCAGGTTTGGAAAATTTCCAAAAACTTTCATGGTATCAAAGCTTTACAAAGATTCGGAATTTTAAACATTCAGAAGTTGGGGTTTGAAGGAAAAGAATTCTTGAACAGCTTGCTTAAGGTTACAAGTTGCAGCCATGGTGTTCGGTCTTAGAGTGGAAGATAGACTTGATGGGGCTGCAAATTTTAGCCCTTGGAAGGCTAGGATTAGCTTGATTCTTGAAGAGAATGAACTGTGGGATATAGTTCATGGGACAGCTACAAATCCTGTGGTAGTACCTGCTGACAATGTCACAAGGTTCGAGTTCGGCGAGCTTTAGGCTCGATTCAGGTTCAAATTTTCAAATGGGGTTCGGCATAGGTTCGTCTATATACATTTTTCAAATATATATATATATATATATATATATATATATTTAGAATTAGTATTGCTATAGCCTATATTATGAATTATAGCATAAATCATTTCAAAATAAATAAGGTTATAATGGATTCTGAGTATCGTATTGGCTCCTCAGTGGTAACAATAGGTCATATACCCAGAAGTTCATAGTAATACCCTGAATTCTGGAAAGTGTAATGTAAGACTCTAAGGAATGCAATATAGAAGCCCGCCTGTACAACTTTATGTGAAGCCCATAAAACGATGCTATCTGAAGCCCTTTCATAAATAATCCATCCGATCATAATCCAATGCTCAAAGTGTTCACCCACCCCAAGCCGGTAAAATCAAAGTAATCCTGAAGTAGTTAATCCAACAGGGCTGACTGGTTGGTTGTGTTCACTCACGACCCCACGGCTGGTAGCTGTAAAACTGAAATTTGTCAAATAGGTGCGGGTCCTCCCTAAAAGGCAATAAGGCACGCGCGGAAGAGAATGCAGCCAGATGCCGCAGGGAAACCGAATGTTGTTGGGGAACCAGACAAAACGGAGGATAATATGGATCTAGACCGTAAGGAAAGGGGACAACAAGCCGAGGATCCTGATCCATATAAGGAGAAGAGGAGTCAGCCAGAAGAGCCGGACCATGGTGGAGCCTGGAGGATAGCTTGCAGTCGAGGAAGATACTCAGACAGACCATGGCAGACGGACCACTAACCCGACAGAGCACGGTGGAGTTGCAAACTTGCAGTCAAGGGCTGAGGCTTGCAGTTGCTGCTCGGGGTCGTCGTGGTGGGAGCGGAGAAATGTTAACCTCGCTTGCAATTACATCTCAGGGAGGATTCAGCGTCGTCGCTCGCGGGAGAGAAAAAACAGGTAGAAACCCTGCTTGCAGTTGCAGCTCGGAGGATTCTGCGTCGGCGCTCGCAGGAGATAAAAACCACAGAAAAAGTGAACCCATGCCCGATACCTAAAAATTGAACCCATGCCTGTTTTTTTATGTTTAGGTTCGTTTTTATGAGGTTCGTCGAACCTGATAGACAAACCTCAACGAACTGGTTCGTTTTTTAGGTTCGGAATGAGGTTCAACGAACCTCGACGAACTTTTTAAATTTTTTTAGGTTCGCCGAATTTCGAACCTGGAGGTTCAGGTTCGGCGAACCCTGTGACATAGCCTGCTGATGCAACAGATAAGGCAACCTTCATAAAGAAGGATATAAAGGCAAAAAGAGTCATTCTTGATGTTGTGAAGGATCATGTGATCCCTCACATTTCAGCCAAAGACCATGCTTTTGAGATGTGGACAGGTTTGACAAATCTTTATCAGAGTTCCAATGAAAACATGAACATGGTGTTGAGAGAGAAGTTGAAGGGTGTTCGCATGGGAAAAGGTGAAGGCATGACATCATATCTTACCAAGATTACATAGGTAAGAGATGAGCTAGCAGTTGTATTGGTAGATGATACAGTGGTGAGAGAAGTTGGGCGAGGGACTGTTCGCTTTGAGAGGGAGTCCATGCAACCTATGTTTCTGAGGGATGTGTTGTTTGTCCCTGGGCTGAAGAAGAACCTTGTTTCAATTTCCATGATAGAGGACAGAGGCTTCGGTGTATATGTCCTTGATGGGAAAGTTCACATCTATCCCAAGTCAGCAGGTCCATCTGCCTCACGGGTGATTGGAGTCAGGAGTGGGAAACTGTACAAGCTTCTTTTCCAGCCACATCATGCACTATCATAGACTCAGAGCAATGATGAGTTGTGTGAGCTATGGCACAAGAGGATGGCCCATCTTCACCATCCAGCTTTGCAGATGCTGAGAGAGATGACTACATGTATGCCAGAGTTCAGCACAGAGTCTAGTGGTGTGTGTAGAGGGTGTGCTTTGGGAAAGTACACCAAGACTGCTTTTCCAAGCAGTGATTCCAGATCAGAGGGAGTGCTTCAGTTGATACATTTAGATCTGTGTGGTCCCATGTCATCTGCCTCTTTGACAGGATATGAGTATTACATCACTTTCATTGATGACTTTTCTAGGAAGACCTGGATCTATTTCCTTAGAAGCAAGAGATCAGAGGAATTCTTGCTTCAGTTCCAAGAGTTCAAAACTCTTGTGGAGAACCAGACAGGAACGAAGATCAAGGTACTTTGGTCAAATAATGGAGGTGAGTACACTTCTCGTGCATTTGATGAGTATTGTCGACAGGAGGGGATAAAGAGGCAGTTGACTGTTCCTTACACTCCACAGCAGAATGGAGTGGCTGAAAGGAAGAACCATTCTATAGTGGGTGCAGCTAGAGCCATGCTACATGATCAGAGTCTTCCTTTCTTTCTATGGGCAGAGGCCTGTAGTACTGTTGTTTATGTTCTCAACAGGAGTCTGCACCGTGCATTGGGGAGTAAATCTCCTGAGGAGACATTCATAAGGAAAGTGCCTGAGATAGGTCACTTTCGGATTTTTGGTTGCCTTACATACTCTCATGTCCCTTCTGAGAAGAGGACAAAGTTGGAGGCTACAGGTGAGCATGGTATCTTTGTTGGTTATGATGACACATCGAAGGCTTTTCGGATTTACCTTCCTGTGCAGAGGAAAGTTGTGGTGAGAAGGGAGGTGAAGTTCGAGGAGGAGAAAGCCTTCAGGAGGTCTCTTGATTTCGAGATGGAGGATCAACAGGGTACTACACAAGTGACAACACAGAGTTCAACGAGTCAGAGTTCAGGGTCACCGGTTTCAAGTGTGATTAGGTCACAGGTTACAGGTTCTTCAGTTACTGGGGCCCAGTCTACAAGTACTTCTAGTACAGAGACAGGTTCACATATGACACCTTCAGGTGATTCGGGTTCTAGTGGTACAGGTACAGGTTCACCAGGGACAGGTTCTCAGGTTGTTGGGACTTCTTCAGGGAGACAGGTGTTTGATGAGGAGGTTGAGGAGAGTCTGAGACAGGATGCTTCCTCTAAGAAGAGAAAGCCAATTTGGCTTCAGGAATTGATGAAGGAAGCAGAGCAGTCAGTTGGACCACCCAAGAGGGAGGTCAGGGAGAGCAGGGCGCCAGAGAGGTTTTCCAGCTATATGGCACAAGTGACCAGCTTCCGTGATACTGTTCCTTATACTTATGAGGAGGCTTCCGTACACCAGGTATGGAGAGATGCCATGATGGAGGAGTACAACTCCATCATGAAGAATGGGGTGTGGGAAGTGGTTCCGAGACCAGAGGGGAAGTCAGTTGTGACTTCCAAATGGCTTTACAAGATAAAGCATGCTGGGAATGGCAGTATTGAGAAGTTCAAAGCTCGTTTTGTTGCACGTGGTTTCTCACAGGTCGAGGGAGTTGACTATGATGAGACATTTGCACCAATGGCCAAATTTTCTTCGATCAAAGCAGTGATCTCCGTCGTTGCAGAGATGGGTTGGAAGATCCATCAGATGGATGTGAAAACCACTTTCCTAAACGGTTTTCTACAGGAGGAGGTATATTTGCAGCAGCCTAAGTCACAGTGTTCAGCGATTTTTCGACTTGAAGTTCGAAAATCGCCGATTTTTTGCCCTCCACGAGTTTAATCGATCATGTTCGCCGATTCTAAACGCCGATTTCTTTTTTTTGGTTCGTCAATTTCGAATTCGATTAAATTCGCCAGATATTCAACGAATTTAGTGCAAAAAACGTGATGTTTGGTTTGGTGTTCGCCAACCCTAATATTTCCGAACCTGTTACCTAACCTCGATCCTCCGCCGCATTACTCACCGAGTCGGGCCCATATGCCCCGCACGTGAACTCTGCGTGAATGGTGAACTGAAACTCCACGTGAAGAGTTGAAGCATGGTGAGCAGCAAACTGTGGCTGCTAATGTGAGGTTTGAACCAGCATGAAGTTGAACTTGAATCAGCGTAGCTACTACGCTTGGCAAGCTCCATCTCCATCCTCATCTGCCATGTGAATAGTGAACACTGAAGGGTAAAGTTCAGTGTTCCTACTTTGTTTCTTGAGCCTTGGGGCATTTTGTTGGCTATTATGTATTTCACGGTCCTTTGTATTAATCACTGTTGATGGTTGAGGTTCTCATCTTTTAAAAATCTGGGCATATTTTTGTAGTCTGAACTTTGAAGTATACCGGTAGCCTGTAAATTGAAACATGTGACACGCGACACATGCATACTTCAAATTAATTTGGCCACAAGCATTTCCCATCATGGGAATATTACAATGCAATGTAGCTAGCTTGCAACCCTTGAATGACACCCTTGGTTGAGAAGTCACGACTAGGGAATTTACTGTGCCCAATACACCCAATTTTTGCACCTAAGACCATCTGCATGAAGTCCTGTTTGTGCAGGTGAGACGGTTTGCTTGCATGGGCAAGGTGGCCCATGTGGTGTGAAACATATTTCTTGGGGATTTGAATCTTGGTGGGGGTTATGAAAGCTCACTGCTTTACCATCAAAACCAAGACCCTGTTAATGAATATCTATGTTTGGATTCATGATAATCTCAAAATATTCTTATTTTTATCGATACTGCTCATAAAGATTCCTGGGCACTGTTTGAACTTTGAACACATCCAAAAAAAATGGGAAACATCTTTTTCTTTTGATTTTCTATACATTATATATTTTGAAATTTCAGTGAATGTCATGTGTTGGATATTCTATGGATGGAAATGCTGATATACTTCAAGGATCTCGATCAATCTCAACCATTACTTATTTTAGTGTTGACAGCTATTCATCATTAACATTTAGGATTTTTGTTATAGGCAATATGAAGTCAATCTGACTGCTGGCATCCCTAGGGCATGCTCCCTATTTACTACTTTTATTATAAATTCAGACTATGTTTTTTACCCATTATTTCTCAGACTGAATTTTTACCTATTATTTTTCAGACTAATTTTTTACCCATTAATTAAAATTTACAGTAAGTTTGTAATTTGTCTTAGTTTGTAAGTTTGTAATTTACAGTAAGTTTGTAAGTTTGGATCATTTAATTTAAGGCTGTAATTTTTTAGGCTATTTTGTCACGGATGTCTGTAGACTTAAATTAAATGATCCATTGATTACATTAAAATATCTGGCCACTTGTTTTGCAGAAACTTTCATCAAATGGCACCCCATAAATCTTCTGCAGAGGCATGGAAATATGTCAAGAGGGAAGGGTTATATGTTAATTGTATGCTATGTGGGCACAAGTTTTGTGGTTCTTTAACTCGGGTAGTGGACCACCTTCTTGGTGTTAGTAATGGCAGTGGAGGTGGTGTGGAAGCATGCAAAGGAATATCAGATGAACTGAAAGTTGCAGTGCAACAAGATTATGAGAAATCAAAAGCAGAAAGAGGAAAAAAACAAGCAAAAAGACAAAGAATTCAGAGGGATATTGATGTGTCTTCTTCACCAGAAATTGCTTCTCACACCTCAAAATTTGGTGGCTCAAGTTCCACCCCAGCAACAAATACAATAGGTGGAAATGGAACAGCAACATTAAATACATTTTGGAAACCTGTAGACAAACAAAAAGTTGATGATTCTCTTGCTGAAATGTTTTATGCATGTTCCATTCCTTTTAATGTGGCAAGAAGTCCATATTTTAAAAATGCAATTAAAAAGGTTGCTGATTTTGGCAAGGGGTATGTTCCTCCTGGATCTGAAGCCTTAAGGACCACTCTCTTAAAAAAAACAAAGGATAGAGTGTCAAACAGGTTGGCTGACATTAGAAAATCTTGGGAGCTTACAGGTTGCACGATTATGAGTGATGGTTGGTCCGATTCATGCCATCGACCATTGATAAATGTTCTTGTTTATTGCCCTCAAGAGGTATATTTTTTGAAGGCTGTTGATGCAATGAATGAAGTGAAAACATCAAAATACATTTTCAGCGTTTTGGATGAAGCGATTCAAGAAGTCGGGGAGAAAAATGTGGTCCAAGTTGTCACCGACAATGCCTCAAATTGTGTTGGTGCAGGAAAGCTAATTATGGAGAAGTATAGAACTATTTATTGGACACCATGTGCAGCTCATTGCTTGGATTTATTGCTGCATGATTTAGCCAAATTTCCATGGGTAAATGAGACAATCCAAAGAGCAAAAACTACTGCAAACTTCATTATTAACCATTGTCTCACTTTGAGCTTGTACAGGAAAAATGCATCTAGAGAGTTGTTGAGGCCTTGTGATACAAGGTTTCCCACTTTTTACATCACTTTGAAAAGAGATTTTGAGGAAAAAACAAGCATAAGAATTGTATTTTGCACTGCTGAGTGGGAGAGATCTCACCTTTCAAAAGAGTCAAGGGGAAAGCATGTTGAACAGGTATTGCTAAGCAACAATAACTTTTGGGAAAATGCTCAAAAAGTTCTAAAAATGTGTGATCCAATTGTTGAGGTGCTCCGCATGGTTGATGGCGATAAGCCCTCTATGGGTTTTTTAATGAGGCCATGGATCGTTGCAAGGAAAAGATTGCAAGTGCTTTTGATAATGTTGAAGTTGATTATAAAGAGACATGGGAGGTGGTTGATCAGAGATGGAAGATGATGCATAGCCCATTACATGCGGCAGCATGTTATTTGGACCCTACATTGTTTGGGATACAAAGACATCAAGATGAGGAGGTCATGAGTGGACTTTATGAGGCTATTGACAGGATGCATCCAAATGAATCTATTGCGACTTTGATTAGATCTCAGATTAGAGCATACAGGTTACAAGAAGGCCTATTTGGAACCACAGCAGCAAAGAGAGATAAGGTTTTGGCAGCTCCAACAATGTGGTGGGAGTTTTATGCATCAGGAGCCCCAGAATTGCAAAAGTTTGCAATTCGTATCTTGAGCCAGACATCAAGTGCATCAGCTTGTGAAAGGAATTGGAGTGCTTTTAGTCATATTCATTCAAGAGGAGAAATAGGTTGTTATCAGGAAAATTAGGAGATCTTGTTTATGTTCGTAGTAACTTGCAATTGGCTTTAAGCAATGTGGCTAAAGATGAGACAAATTCTTCTACTCCATGGACGGAGACTATTTCAAATGCACATCAAGATCAAGATGATTTCAACAATGAGAGTCATGAATCCAATGGTGATCGTGATTCTAGTGGTTTCACTCCCCCGAGTGCTCTTAATGATATAGAGCTTTTTGATGTAACAAGTAGGCCACGAGAACAACAAGAATAAAACTTGTGTTCTTGGTCTAGTCTCTAGACTTCTAGTTTCTTTTTGGGATGCTATTTTGCTAAATAGTTGCTAGGATAAATATTGATGACATTTTATATTATGTTTTATCACTTTATGAACATGTTTTTAAATTTCAATGAAGATGTAGACTCTAATGTTTTCAAAATATATGTTTAATCATTTCTGATGCCATATTTTTATTTATATGATTTAATGACTATCATGTTCAAACTTCATACTACATTGAATGTTGTCGTGTTCATTATTTCTATGATTCTATGACTATCATGTTCAATGTTGATGTGTTTAATGTTCATAGTTTAATGAGCATAATGAATTTTATTGAAAAGTTTCATATATTTTTTAATTTTCATATATTTTAAAAATTCGAACTTAATGCCGAATTTTATGCCGATTTTTATCGCCAAAATTTTAAGTGCCGATTTTTTGTCGAATTTCAAGGTCGCCGAATTCGAACACGAACTCGAACCAGGTGACTTAGGCAGCAGCCACAGGGTTTTGAGGTATGTGAGCAAGACACTCATGTTTGTAGGCTGAAAAAGGCCTTGTATGGACTGAAGCAAGCCCCTCGGGCTTGGTATTCTAGGATCGACACCTACTTGCTTTCGATTGAGTTTCAGAAGAGTGAAGCAGATCCCAACCTATACTGCATTGTGGTTGGTGGTGTTCCACTTATTCTTCTACTATATGTTGATGACTTGTTCATTACTGGGGGAGAGCACCTAATTGATGCATGCAAGAAGGATCTTGCTTCAAAGTTTGAGATGAGAGACCTTGCACTGATGCATTATTATTTGGGGATGGAGGTTTGGCAGGAGGATGGACATGTTTTCCTGGGACAAGGAAAATATGCTGCAGATGTTCTGAAGAGATTTCAGATGACACATTGCAGACCTATGTTGACACCCATGATCACCAACTGGGCGAAGCTTCATGCTTCCGAGAGAGAATTGGTGGACCCTACTTTATATCATCAGTTGATTGGTTCGTTGATGTATTTGGTGAACACCAGACCAGATATGAGTTTTGCGGTGAACCCTCTCAGTCAGTTCATGCTGGAGCACAGGAGAGTGCATTGGACTGCTGCAAAACACATCTTGAGGTATCTTGCAGGTACAAATGACTATGGATTGGAATATAGGAGATCTGGTGGAGTGGGGTTGGTTGGCTATACAGATTCAGATTGGGCAGGTAGTGTTTCGGACCGGAAGAGCACTTCCGGTTGTTGCTTCAGTTTGGGTTCGACAGTTGTGTCGTGGTTCAGCAGGAAGCAAAAGTCCGTGGCGTTGAGTTCTGCTGAGGCTGAGTATATGGCAGCCAGTCAGGCCAGTTGTGAGGCCTTGTGGCTTCGCAAGTTGATGGTGGATTTGTTTGATATGGAGCTGAGTCCTACAGTTATACAGTGTGATAATTAGAGTTGCATCAAGCTCTCTGAGAATCCGGTATTTCATGATAGGTCAAAGCACAATGAGATTAGATACTTGCATAGATCCAAATCCTAAGCTCTATTAAGAGCCGAGAGGGATCAAATCTCTTGAAGTGCAAACCTATTCTTAAGTATTAAACTCAAGGAGCTATCAACTTTGGTGTGTCCTATATATAGCCATCAATTTGATTCAAACCAAAAGACATGTATCTTTTTATTTAAGGTGGACATACAATATTTTTATTATTAATATTTAATATTATTTATGGCAGACATATAATATTTTTTATTTTGTTAGGAATGAACATTAAAACATTTACCCCATACATGGTTTTAAAACCATGTGCAAGGCCCTCCTAAAACCATGGATTGTTTACGAGGCCTTGCACATGGTCTTAAAACCATTTGCAAGGCCCTCCTAAACCATGTCCAATAAAATCATGGGTTGTTTAAGAAGTCTTGCACATGGTTTTATTTGAAAATATTTTAATTTTGTTTAGATCTTTGTTAATTTTAGATTTTCCACATTTCTGTAAATATTTTGGTGGATAACATATCCTTTCACTCAGCCCATGCACATAAGCAGTTCAGAATTTACCCTTCTCCATATCGTGGATAAGAATTCTACATTAGTTTTCTCCCTTTAAAAAAAAATACTAAATCTTCAAATAGCTTGTTTAACATAATATATAAAAATTTAAAATTTAAAATAACATGAATAGATGAGAGAGAGTTTATAACCCTTTTCAACTTCGAATAAGAGGAGCTTAATAACCGTTATCGTGTTGTAAAACGGAGTAAGAGTAAAAGCATATGTGGACAGGGGAGAGAGGATCAGAAAAAGGATTCAGTGAGTCGATATCATATATAGGAGCCTTCACTTTAAAAACTATATATTTTTTTGTTCCGTATTTAAAGATGGAGCACAAATGGCACAAAAGTTTTCAGAGTTATTCCAAAAATCAGTTTGCAATAAAATTTTGATGCCAATCTTCGATCCATGCAAGTTCCGTATAAATTTCTCATTCAGATAAATATCGAAAATAGTTCCAATGAGTCTTTAATTTATATGTAATTATTCATTTATCAACTCTGAATTCAATAGAACGTTCATCTATGTCGCTCATGTTCATCTAGATTTCCAAAAAACTTTAAGAGCTTCTGTGGTATTGGTCTCTTCACTAATCTATATTGTAATGGCTGGGCAGCGTGATAAAGAAGCAAACGGAAATTTAGAACGGAATCCTACTTGTATTTCTTTGCCGATCACTAACATGCACGCAACATTCTGTAACTTCCGTTAACCTTCTTTCATTTCAGTTTGTTATGCATTACATATCTATTAATGGCAGAGTATTAATATGAAACGAACGATTTCATTACTGCCAAATAATGATCGCAAAGAATCAATATATATTTATTACCTAATTATCGCAAAGAATTAATATATCGTTATTACCCAATTATGAGGCGCTTGATCCATGTCTTTATTTACTTTGACATCGACTCAATTTCTCTTTAGATGGATCTTAGCCTCTCCCCATCATTATACCCCACACCACATTCAACTCTCAATAGACTTTTATTTCTGGTAAAACAAAGGTGCATGATATATTAAATTAATGATCCCACTACATTTTCTATAGCTACACAGTCAGGAATCTCTTGTGAAACAGGTAGTCACCATGGCCGTCTGTTAAACATCCCACTCTAGTGCATGCATCATAAAAATCAGAGAGTTTCTCGTACTGTTGCAAAATTCGTTCATAAATATAGACGAAGCATAGAGCTTTATCGCTTGGAATATCATAGAAGGAATAATCCAGCAGTTTGCCTATACAATAACTGATGGCTGTATAGATATTTGGACATTCTTTGACAAGTAAATCGAGGGCGTAGTGAATGAGAGAATTCACTGCGACGGGGCCTTCCTGAGGAGGAGTGCAGTCTAAGAGGCAGCCGAAGAGTAGATGCAGAGATCGCAAATCTTCCAAAAGCTCAATTTCGAGAGAGATTTTAGAATCTCACAACAGATAATAAATTCCTTGGGTTGTTGTTTGCAGAATGATGGCTGCGATTTTGGGATCTCAGCTAACAGCTAACAATATCACTTGATGGATTGGTAAGGGCTGGTATATTCACAATCTCAAAAAATATAATTTTCAGTGATATAATCAAAAAAATCCATTGTCAATACATTTGCATTCCATTATAGCATGTCAGAAATGTTACAAGAAACCATGTTGACAAAATTTACATTAGAAATAAGTAAATAAAAGTAAATATTTATAACCTACATTTACATGAGGAACATTACATAATGTTACAACATCTCCTTCATAATCGAAAATCATAAGTAAATAAAAGTAAATATTTATAGTCGACATTTACATGAGGAACGTTACATAACGTTAGAACATCTCTCTCATGATCGAAAATCATAACCAAATAGAAGTAAATATTTATAGCCGACATTTACATGAAGAACGTTACATAACGTTACAACATCTCCCTCATAATATTTATAGCCGACATTTACATGAGGAACGTTACATACATGAGGAACGTGACGGAACGTTACAAGATCTCCCCCATACTGGGTTGTAGAGCGCCTCTCGGCGCAATCACTTCATCAGAGATTATGTTCAGAGAGGGGTTGTTCGTTTGCAGTATGTTCCAATAGATGAGCAGGTGGCTAACATTCTCACAAAGGCTTTGGGTAGAGGGAAGTATGTCTACTTCAGAGACAAGTTGGGAGTGGTGAAAAACATCTTCCTCGGTAAGAGGGAGTGTTGAAAAGTTACCTAGGAAGTGTTTGTCCACCTAGAGTTGCCTTGGGGTGGACAATGACACTTAAATGTGACTCTTAGTCATTTTGTGCATTTAATGAAGTGAGATGCACTTCATGTTTTTAAAGTGACTTTATTAAAAAGTTAAAGTGGGTATTTTTTCCTAAGTTCATATTTAAAAGTTAAGTGAGTGATTAAAAAGAAAAAGGGGTTTCTCAACTTTATTAAATGATATGAGTGCACTAAATATCATTTAATTATTTTTTAATGGAGCATTTAATGTCAACCTTTGATCTAATCTAATCTTGACCGTTAGATGGACAGGGAAAGTTGCCATGAACAAAAAGGCTAGGGCAAGGCAAAAGTTCATTCATTGTGTTCATCTTCAGAAGAGATTTTTGGAGAGAGGAAGAGATGAGGGTTTGAAAAGTTTTCTAACCAGGAGAGAGAAAATTTCCATAGAGTGAAGAAAATTCGCAGGGCACATTTTCCAAAGCCAAGGCACAAATTTCGAAGAAGATTTTTATGCAAAAAAACCGAGAAACTCTGCACAGAATTTGAGGGAGGTTTGCACAGATTTCGAGGCATATAAATCGAGGCAAAACAGTAGCACGAATTCTGAGATCCGTACAGCAGTACGGCATCACGATTTTCGAGGTGTACTGATCTGTCGGTACCGTACAGTACGGCTTGCTTGCACATAAATCGAGGTGTACGGCTGCATAAAATTGTATCCGTACAGAAATTCCTGGCATGTGTTTCAAGGTGAATGTGGCACAAAAATCAAGGAAAATCAGCAATAAAAGGGTTCAGAAATCAAGGCAGAATTCTGATAAGTATTGTTGAATGTATTTCTAATTTTTACCTGAAGAAAAATATAATCTCTCTCTCTGAAAACAAGTTTTCCCTTAGGGGTTTTATGATTTATCCTGGTCCATTGGACAAAAACAAGTGTCTGAAAAATTTTCATGTGTGTTATTGTCTAAAATTTCTGAGTTTTACTTTTCCAGTTTGAAAAGAAAATTTCTGAGTTTGTTTAAAATTGAGAAAAAGTTTTCACATGTGTTTTAGTCTGGTTAATTTGTGAAAAATTATGCATTGAAAGGGTTGGGCATTACACAGTGCAGAGAAGCCTAAAGGCTTGAAACCGGGTTGGGAAAATTTTCAAAAACTTTCAGTGACCTTTCTGCAATTTGGGATAGCAAGGAAGTGGACCAGAGGAGCTTGTACACCTCAGCATCATTGACCACTTTGTTAGGGTTATCCTTGACTCAGGAATGAATAAAAGATGGTTTAGGTCTAGCACATGGTTTTTTGGGTACTTGGTTTCTTGTAGCCCATGGTATTGGCCCAAGGTATTGCATGTAAAGAAGTCTTTATAAAGCTTGAGGAGGCTCCATTGTAAAGAGGCTTGGAGCTGAGCAATGGCTAGCTCACTTAGCTCGGCTTGGCCGGTTTAGGTCAAGGTAGATAATAGATCTATTATGGTGGTTTTTCTCAATTTTGGTTTTTTCACATAAATATTGTCTGTCTATCTTTAATGGTTGCTTGTGTATTATTTTTCCTTCTCGCGTATTATTGTATTAATGCTCATTTAAATCCTAAGAACTGGTATCAAAGCGATTGTTTGGCATATGGTTGTGCTCATTGAGAATGTTGGTATAAGTGTGCAAAGATCAAGGTCAGAATGTTAAAGATAATGCAACTTTGAGAGCCATTCTCTGGGAGGATGGAACCCTAATCAGTTAACTAGGGTTCCTCGTCAGTTAACCAGGCAGAGTAAGTCCCTAGCAAGTACCCTAGGGTCCCCAACAATCTACTGGGGTTCTTGGTTTGGGACCAAGCAGGTTGTTTCCATGGCAAAGTCCCTAGCATGTGGCTAGGGCCCCTATCTGTCTCTAGGGTATTCTGGTCCGGGACCAAACATTTTCTTGGTCATGAGGACCAAGCAGATCCTACAAGCTAAGACAAAGACATCCTAGTCTGGGACCAGGCAGATGGTTGGTCTAGGACCAAGCAAGTCTTGCAGGTGTAGTCCTGGTCAATTAACCAGGTGCATCTTGGTCAGTTAACAAAGATCATGATGTGTTATACCCTCCTCTCCTAGTTGGTTGAGCTTGGTTGTCTCATCAAGGGACTGGCCACCCCTTGATGAAGTCAGTAGCACTTGACCATTAGGACCAGTCAGGAGGACCAGAGGACCACATCATCCAGTTTGGACCTTCCTTATATGGTGATGATAAAATTTCCACTATTGTATGGAACACATGTGGACCACATACACTGAGAGTGATAAAAGTTGGTTTACCCTCCCTAGTTGTTACACCCTTGGTCTTGTGGGTAGAAGGGTTGTCTTCCCACCTTATTGGTACACCCTTGGTCTTGTGGGTAGAAGGGTTATCTTCCCACCTTGTTATGGCACCTCTTGTTGACTTATGGTTAACCTTGTGTTTGGCTTGGTCTTGTGTTGACCTCCCCCTTGTTGTGCTAGCACCCCCTTTAGTGTGGTACCTTAATCCTTTGTTTATGTTGACTTAACATTAAGTTATATTTTATATTCGTTAACTCTCCTAATGTTATGATGTCTTGACCCTTTGTAAAGTAACCCCAAGTCAATGAAGAATTAGGAGGATCCTTCTAGAAGTCTTCAAGAGATTATAAATACAAAACCTAATTCTTCATTATGAGATCATCTTGAAGTAGCAATTCAAATCTGATTTTATGTGACTAATCTAGCGTTTTAACAACAACTTTGTGGGTAACGTCCAGGGCTTCTACCCTCTCCTTGCTTGGGCTCACTCTTGTTTCATGCTCTACTACTCAGATTTGTTCCTCTTGTGAGTCGTGGACTGGTTTTTGGGTTGTTTGTTGAGGCCGCTACCTGTTAGGATCATTATGGGGTTGTCGCTACCTTGTTTAGGGTTGTCTCTACCATACTTTAGGCTACCATTGTTTGTCTATTGCTTGTTGTGGCTTCTATCCCACTTGTTGAGGGTGTTGCTTTGTTGAGGGAGCCGTGGGCTATTTGTTGGGATGTTTCCTGAGCTGTGGGTTGTCACCTTTACCTTGGACTGTTTGTGGGTTGTCACCTGTACCTTGGACTGTTTGCGGGCTGTTAGAGAGAGGTCACTGCCCTATTGGGCTGTTAGGAGTAGGTCATTTCCCTGTTGGACTATTTGGAGTTGGTTGCTGCCTTATTGGATTGTTTTGGAGAAGGACGTTGCCTTGTTGGGTTATGTGGAGCAGGTCGTTGCCCTATTGGGTTGTTTGAAGTGGGTCGCTACCTTGTTTAAATTATTTGAAGTGGACCATTCCCTTGTTTGGGCTATTTGAGTGAGCCATTGTTTGTGTGAACTGTTAGAGATTGTTTTTGGCTGCCCCTTTCCCCAACTGTTGGACACCTATTGATTGACTTGGTTAACATCTTGAGGTTGATATCTTGACTATTGCACCTTCTACTGTACTTGTTTATCCTACAGCAAGTTATCTCTCTCTCTCTTTCTCAGGTATGTGTTTACCCTCAGGGGTAAGGGTTAACTACTTGTTCCATTTAATGACTTGTCTCTCAGAGACAAGATCTGATCTGAAGTAATTATTGAGTATAAGGAAGGTCTAAACTCACCAAGTAAGTTATCAGACTTGTTCTTTTATGTTGTTAGTTAGATCTACTACTGTTGCTACAGTTTTGTCTAATTAGTCTTACTACTGTTGCTACTTTGTTGATTATACATCTACAATTGTTAAATGTGTGCTTCAACTTTACCACAGTGATCTTTGGGAGTGTTAAAGTTGAAAGAGATAAAAAAAAAATTAATTTTGTTGACTTTTACTACTGTTGTACTTTTACTTCAGGATTATTTTATTTTGATCTGCATTAAAGTACAAGTTTGTCAAATTTTATGAAAACCCTAAAACACAAAAATTCCTTGGAAGCCATGCTTTGGAGTACCCGCAGTTGAAGGATCCTAGGCCACTATTTATCGAGGAGATAGATGACCACAGTGGTGAGCTTGTGTGAAAGCAACCAACTAATACAACCTACGAACTCCTAACCAAGCTACAGGGGGGGCGACGGGGTGGACCACCCCCCCTACCTGAAGGTTCATGGGGGTTCCAGGGTTGGAACTCAAGAGAAAAAAAAAATTGGCCTGTTTTTTTAATCTGGGTGGTGATCATTTTTTTGTCCACCAAGGAGAAGATCTACATGTATGTAGATCTGGTTGAGTTGCATTGATGATGCACTAGAAGAAGGTGGTTATGGCAAATCTGCGAGTTAGTGGATTGGGCTCTATGTCTCAACCGAGGAGCAAGGAACAGTGAATCGAGGGGCTCGAAAGTAGGCCATGAAAAAGCAGAGTCGTGGACGTTGGGAGTAGAAAGTAGAGATTGGGCTCAAAGAAGGCTCTGTGGGGGATCCAGGATGTTGTGGACAAGTAACGCAGAGATCAGACGTGCAACAGCTCATGCGTAGCGTGGGCTACAACAGTTACTAGGTCATGTGCTAGTGAAATGAAACGTTTGCTTTGATCTAGGTGGAGTAAAATGCAGAAATTGCATGAGGGAAAGGAGAGGGCTCTTGATGTGTAGATAAGATTGGCATGCACCAAATGAAGAGATGGAGACTTTACGCAATAAGGAAGAAGACAACCACGGAGAAGAGTGGCCAGATCTGGGTGTACATGCCACAGTCCAAAGCTAGCGAGATTAGATGTTGAGCACAGAAGAACTGACGACCTCAAAGGCTAGGTCGTGGCACTAGATCTACAAGGGTTGAATGTGAAAAGGAGCATGTGGTTGCTTGCATGAAGTTGTCGCAAACCTAGATCACTAGAAAGGTGGAGGCATGATGCTGCGAGGTCCCTGTAGCCGTCATGGTGCAAAAGAAGAATACTGTGTAAAGGAGTCTAGCTCGCGTGAGGATAGCACGTCGTGGAGGTTACAATGGTGGTAGAAGCTTGCTAAAAGAAACCTTAGCTACAAAGAGACTTGTACACCATGAGCCGCAAAGAGACATTCTCTAGAAGAATGTCGTGATCTCTTTTCTTAAAAGGGAGAAAGGGAGTGAAGATTTGCACCACCATGTATGAGAAAGACCCAATGTGAGGAGTCGCAATGTGCAATTAAAATTCATGCCTGCACATTGTTGAAGAAGATCCTCAGAAAATAAATCGATGGGAGAGATGCCCACAACGTTGCCAAGATCTGAAGTCTAGAAATGCTATTAATGACTAGATTTGAAGCTTAGATATATACCCAGATCTAAAGTAAAAGAGCCTTCATAAATGAGTCATGGTGTAGAAAAGTGATGCCATCATTGGCTTGTGTGTGGAGACCCACAAACTCGTGGATAGTGTGCATACCAGGTGGAGAACAAGCATGGCAAGAATGTAGGTATGGCATGACGAGCAAGAAAACGAGCATGGAAAAGCGAGAGAATGAAGCAACAGATGGTGATGGTGAAGACACATGAAAAAAATTAATGGAGCAGTTTGCATGTAAATGGGCATATGGCTTTAAGACCTGGAAAAGCATGGATACCCCTAGTAACTCACCGCTAAAGTCTAGGTAGACCTAAGTGATAGGCGGGCATCCCTGGTAACTCACCGGTAAAGGCATGTCGACCTAAGTGATAGGGGGGCATGTGAGATTCCTCGGTAAACTTTGAGGGGGGTTGGTGATTACTCCAAGTCAAGTATAAAGGGGGGATTGTTAAGTTTAACCTTGACTCGGGAATGAGTCAAAGGTGGTTTAGGTCTAGAACATGGTTTTTTGGGCACATGGTTTCTTGTAGCCCATGGTATTGGCCCAAGCTATTGCATGTGAATAAGTCTTTATAAGGATTGAGGAGGCTCCATTGTAAAGTGGCCTGGAGGTGAGCAGGTGAGCTCACTTGGCCTGAATGGCTGGTTTTGGCCATGTAATGAAGATCTTCATTGGTTTTGGCTTTTCACCGCATGAAATTTTCCAGGGTATCCGATGTTTAGGTTGATGCATTCTTTCTCTACACTTGGTTAAATGCACATATACTTCATTCTAGATAATTATAATATTCAAGTGTATTGGGTTTTATCTACTCTAGTAATACCTTTAGTAACTTTTATGCCATTTGGGATAGCAAGGAGGTGGACCATAGGAGCTTGTACATCTCAACATCATCGAGTACTCTTCCTCATTAGGATAGTTTCCCATCAAGCCATCATTTGACCCCGTATGCCTAATGGAAAGAGACTATTTTACAATCCGCCCATCCACTTTTATTTCTTGTATCTTAATAAATTGTTTTGTTAGAATTAACTCTTCATTTTTCCTGGTATTCCATAGCTTGTAATTTCCAGCAATCCTATCCTAAGGAAGCCCCCTTGTGCTAGAGGAGATCCAACCTAGAGTGTAAAAGAGAGTGATGAGGTGATAGTGGCCTCCCTCTTAGTTCCTCCAAGGCCTCACTTGAGCTTTTAGGACTTTATCTCAATAAGTGAGGGCTTGAGATGCAACACATTGAACCCCAACTATGCACAAGTGGTTCAAAACTATCTCAATCTTTATGTGAGGATGTTTTGGATAAGGAAAACAAATGAGGGAAAGGATGGGTCACAAGAGAAGGTTGAAGAAGCAAAGTCCAAGGATTTTGATGTCTTCGGAGCTAAGGGTTGGTTGAGAGTTAGTGCAATAGGAAGCAAAGGAATGTAAGGAGGCAACAAAAGGTAAATCAGTGGATGATGTTAGAAAAATCCCAAAGAATGTGATGTTGGAAGTTGTAGACAGATCTATTCAAAACTCGGCCCATATTCATATCATCCAGGAGATCAGAGAAATCGATAAGCCATTTCAAGTCCTTAGGAACCTAAAAATACTAAAACGGGAAGGAAGGTTCTTGATAAATGTAAACAACCCCATCCACTTAAGGATGTTAACTCTCTTCCTGATATCTGTAAGAAAGTGAATTCATTATTGTCAAAACAACAGCTCCTTGTGGAATTCAAAATGTATCCTCAAATTTCAGGGCTAAGGTCTTGTTGTTGTAAATTTTAGCAGCTTAATTGATGCAAGGAAAATCAACTGCATAAACTAGTAAAACCTCAAAGATCTACCCCTAAGTGTCAAACAGGTCGACCTCTCTCTCTTTGGGTCTGTTGACTACATTGTCATTGATGCCAAGAAGTGTGTATCGGTGTGTCTTGGTTTCCCTTGAGGAGCCCTTGAGGGTTAGAAGTCAGTCAATGTCAAAGGAGAACTTTTGACATTGTCCAAGCCCAAGTTTGAAGGCCTTGGATCCCTTTGGACAATGGAAAAAGCCTTGAACACCCTGTAGAGTGTTTGAGTAACCCTAAGTTGTTTATGATTCCCCAGTTGTTTCTTTAGGGTTCCCCAGTACCACAACCTTGCCCTATTACCCTAGAATGTGTCCTTGGTGGGTTGAAAAAAGTTGCAAGAGTCCAAATGACCCTTTCAGTGGTCATTTGCGTTTTATAGAGGTCATGATACCCTAGGAGAATCCTAGGCACCCCCACCCTTGATAGTTATGTGTCTTCACTTGTGGTGACTTTGATGACCCAACAAAAGGGCCCTAAAACTCTCACCTTTGGTCCCTAAGCCCACAATCTACCCTATGGTGTATGTCTTGCCCTTAAAACATTAATAATGCCCTAATGTTGCATAATGATGCCCATTGCAACTTTACATTAGCCCTTGAAACCCTCATAGTCACCCATAAACCCACAACCCTTACCATTAAGTAATGGTGTGTTAAAACATTTTTTTTTAAATAACAAACACTTAAACCCTCCTTTAAGGTTGGCCTCATTAAAAGCTTAAGAATTATTAAAGCATCTTTTTAATAATTAATAAAAGCTTAAGAATTATCAAAGCATCTTTTTAATAATTAATAAAACCTTTAAACACTTAATTGATAAAACATTTTTTAATTTGTTAAAACATTTTTTTAATTAATAAAATAATTAATCCAAGTTATTACTCATGAAGTGAGCCCCTTTAAGTAACTTGTATTAAAACATATTTTAAAACAATTTTTAAAAATTCAATAAAAAGATTAGGACCCACCTTTGGAAGGCTCTTTAAATAAATTAAAAAATTAAACAAAAGTAAAAACAAATTTAAATATAATTAAAACATTTCAATCCCCCATAAGGTCGGTCGCTTTCAAGTGGTGATATACTTTTAAAGTTATTAAAACATTTATCCTCCCCTAAGAAGTCGGCCCTAAACTTCTTCCCTAAACGCCTACTTAGTGTATTTATACACTAAAGCCCTTGTCACCTTAAAAACATAACAAATACACTTTTTCAAGCGTGGACTGAGATTTTCTAACTGAGACAATCCGAGTTTAACAACAGAGGAAGAAAACTACAGTGACAGATCCAAATTTTTCAACAGTACAAATTTTTTTGGGGGGGATAAGAGGCTGAGGTCCGGATTTGAAGGCTGATCACTGCTCCCTTCTGAAGCTACTACAGACCCGAAATTTTACAGACCTTATGTTTTGATTGTTGTTTACTGCTGGGAGAAGTAGGAGCAGAGGAAAGACTCAACTAGGTGGCAGCAGTCCCGAGTATTTAAGACAACAGTAGATCTGATTTTTTTTCAGAGTTTTTGGATGATGAAAGCAACAGACCTAAAGTTTGAACAGTTAAGAGTTCGACATTGATTGACTGATTGTGTTTTGCTGCCTCTTCATCTTCCACGTAGCCCAAGGAACAAGTCTATTAGCTTTTGGGACAGTCCCAAGTTTGTTCAAAGACAATACAGTCCGAGGTATGGGGCTTGCACAGTCCTAGCTGTTAGAGAGTTGAGGTTAAGTTCCACTGCTGCTATGAGTGTGAACAGTCTAAAATCTGCTATAACATGCACAGATAAAGGTATGTGTACATGAACAGTGATGATCAGTAATGATAAATAGTAGTATGAAAAGTTGTATAGTTTGTATAGTGTACAGTTAATGTGTATATATGTACAGTAGTATATAGGGTATAGTGTACAGTTGTGTATAAAGAGGTTAGTGATTGGTATGTACAGTGATCAGTTAAGAGTATGTACAGTGGTGTGTGAAAGTGGTCTGTACAAATGTATATACATGCTGAAGTATGAAGTTGCGATCCATGACATGATGATACATGCCTTGACACTATGATTTGATGCACTCTATGATACATGATTTGATATGATGATGTGATGATGCGTGCTACGCCATACACTCTATAATGATACGTGCCTTGACATGATATACTCTATGATGACACTACATGTGATGAGGATGTGCATGCCATGATGATGAACATGCATGTTATGGTGTAATGACTCTCCTATGACATACAGTCTATGATGCACACTATGATAAAGTATACTTGATGTTGTTGATATGACAAGAATGCATACCCTATGACTATAATGCATAACCTATGATGATGTTCAGTAAAAGAAGAGCAGAGCTACTTCAGCGACTGTGTATGGCAGTGAAATTACTGGTTGGTATACAAGGATGATTTGGCAATGATTAGAGAGCAGAAGTTATCAACAGTAGAAAGTTCAGGGATTGGTGTGTGACAGGTCCACAAGTTTGGCAATCTTTTTCTTATCAGGGTGGCAGGACGAGACAAGGAAAGGAGGTTGTAGCCTCCTTTCGGTTGTAGCTGGAGAACCGGGGAGTTGAAGCTTTCTTCAGATTGTATCCTATAAATCAGGGGGTTGTAGCCTCCTTCCAGTTGTAGCTGCAAAAGTTGAAGTCATTGTAATAAGGGGGTTGTTGCCTCCTTCCAGTGATTTCTGGAAAACTATTTTAAAAAGGCTTCTGTGGTTTTACCCGCAGGACTTGGGTTTCCACGTCAAAAAATATTGTGTACTGTGCAGCTTGTTATTTTTATACACATTGATGATATGCTGTGATTGGTGATCAGCAACTTGCTTTTGATTAAAAAATTTATTGTGCAATACTTATTCACCCCCCTCTTAGTATTTCAACAAGGTCTCCTAGACTCTTAAAAGAAATTTAGACTAACCACAAGAGGTGTCCCCAACTAAGCTTTTCAAGGTACTAACTAGAGGTTCCACATGCAAGCTTAAAGAGGGTACAGTGCAAGGTGGGCTAGCTTTCTCAAGTACTAACAAATTCATTTATATGAGGACTAAGTGTACTTAGGGAGTTTAAAGGGCTTTGAAATGAAGTACACTTAGCTTGATGATTAAGAGGACTTGAGTGAAGATAAGTGTGAAAATTCAAGTCTCCTAAATAGTTAAGGGAAAGATGAATGAAGTGATTCTTAGCTAAAGCAAATTCAAAGTGATTATAGATGATAAAGGATTTGTTCCTTAGTATACCATGAATTCATTCATTCACAGCATATGCTCAAAAAATGTCATGAGATAGTGTTACGCTTGCACCTATACCCAGTGCACCTTCAGGTGTACCCCAGGGAGAAAGGGCCATTTTTTCGACCAAGAGTGGTGTAATCAAGCAATGGTGGTCATGGTTGGGCCCTTTGGTCCATCCTTTAGGACTATTGTGGCTTAAAAGCACTGTTGACTTCCTTTTGATGGGGTTTTTAACCTCGGGTTTAGTGTTCGGGGCTCCTAAGGGTTGACCACTGGGTCACATGGCTCCATATCCTGTTTATATGCTCTAGTGGCCTCCACTTCAGCTATGAGACATTTGTCTCCTTTCACAACCACTTTGGACACCCTCCTGTCCCTTCAGTTAGTGGGCTCCTGCTCTCCATGGCCTTATCTCATCAGAGGAAGCCATCTTCCATGCCAGGCCTTTTGATGCTTTGAGGAGGGCGTTGAGGGATTTTACAGCATTCTAGGGGTTAGATGGGGTATAACTCCCTCCCTCTAGCTCACCCTAGCCTTTCGTTCGGAGTGATCCACTTATTTGAGCGTATTTTGGCACCTAGGGGTAAAAATACCCCGGGTAGCCTACCTTGAGCCTACCTTAGGCCATATTTTATTATTATTTTGTTTTAATTTTAAGTTGACGTTTTATAGTTTCAAATTGGCATGTTTTAAGGCATGTAGGACTGGATATTTTGTAAAAAGTGAGTGTCAGATCATATATATAGATCTCCTCACTTTCATTTTAAAAACAAGACTTATGGGATAATACACTATGCATTTGTTTTACCCTTGTTAGGGCTCTTTAGAGAGATACGCCCCTCTTGAGTAGGTTTTTCTGTTGATTTTTCTGAGGAGCATCGAGAGCCATTCTCTTAGGAGAATGGGGACACCAGGTCCAGGACCACAGTGTGGACTCAACCCAATGTTGAGTGATCATTCTGCTGAATGATGATATCTGATCCTTGACTATGATATGGACCCAGCTCTGCCCTGGGGGGACTCAACCTTGTGTTAAGTAACCATTCTGTTGAATGGTAGACATCTGGTCTGGGACCACGATGTGGGCCAATCTAGTACTGGTAGACTCAGCTTAGTTATGAGTAGCCATTCTTTTGAATGGAGGCACCTGGTCAGTTACCAAGACTCAGCCCAGGGTTGAGGGCCATTCTCTTGGAGAAGGAGAATGGAGGCGCTTGGTCTGTTACCAAGTATTTGACCTAGTGTCAAATTATGCAACCTATGGCTGAGGCACCTGGTCTGTTACCAGGAAGGCACTATAAGCCCTAGATTGGGTCTAGGCATGTGTGACACTCTAAGCCTTGATCAATGGGCTTTGCGATCTTTTCCAAGGCTTAGCTACCCTTGGTTAAGACCCTAGTACCTGATCTTGGTGTCATACAGAGGGTGAGATAAAAGCATTAGTAATTCTCTCTGTATCTGATCATGTACTTTGAATGGAAACAAAAGACCACGTTGACCACAGGTGGTGACCACAAGGGCACTTGAAGAAGGCTAAACCAAAACTCAAAATTACATGAAGACCCTTGGTACCACTAAGGTGTAAAAGTGAAAGTGCAAAAAGATCTTTAATGCCACTAAAGGCAAAAGTCAAAATTAGAAAAGAATAAAATATTATTATTTTTGAGATTTCTAATTTTGGCCAACTTACAGGTGACTCGAAGGATATAAAAGAAGATCAATCCAATTCATTAATACACACACTTGCTCTCATAGGTACAGCTGCTCTTCAGAGGATCTCACAAGTTGAAGAAGAAAGTTTTGTGATTGTGCCCTTGCATGGATGAGTCTAGCTAGGGCATCATCATCCATTGAAGGCAAACCCTAAGCTAGGGTCTCTATCATTTTCTGTCTTAAGGGTTTTAACTTTTTATCAAACCCTCCTCTTCAACAACAAATTTCTTACGGGTAGCCATTCTCTCACCGGGCAGTACTTCCAGACCTCCACGGGTTGCCTGAATTTCTTCTTTGGGCAGTGTTGAGGGTTTTGGCCCTCTCTCCACCTTCACGGGCAGGCCACTTAGGGCTCTACCCTCTCGGCACCTCTGGGCAGCCTCCAACAAGCCTACTGTTGGTGAAATTGGCATTGATGCCAACATGGACTTGCAATGGCCCCACAGGATGTCATTGATGCCACCAAGTCCCACCTGCAGTGCCTAGACCCCTTACAAAGTGGTTTGTGCCTTGAAGCACCTTGTACCCAGTTGACAAGGTCCCTGTACCCACAAGGCTGGATCTTGAAGCCACCACTTTGCTGAAGATGTTGAAGACCCTGCTAATGATGCTGAAGACCCTAGAGATGGTCCTGAAGCCTTGATAGACGATGGAGAAGCCCTAAACTACTTGGAGAAGCATTAATGACCCATTCTGTGGTCATTCATGCTCTAATGGTGTCATGGTACCCTAAGAGAAGGACTGGCCAACCCACAGGTGATGTCATGATGGATCCTGACCCTTGGAGGTCCCCTTGCGTGGTTAAGATGGTTGAAGAAGCCTATGAAGCTTCTTACTTGATGAAGAAACCTTGAAGAGGTCCTTGGACCCACAATTGATGGTTTAAAGGTCCTTGTACTCTTGATGAAGATGAAGTGGTCATATGGAGTCTTGGAACCCTTGTTGAGGTCATGGAACTCTTGTATGTTGAAGATGACCTTGTATGGTCTTTGACATGTTATGGAACCCATGAACATGCCCTTGCTTGTTGAAGAAGCACTTGAAGAAGCCCACCTTGAAGATGAGGAAGCATTGATAGCCCTTGGTCATTCTCTTGCATATGGGATGATGGCATCTTGGTGATGTGGATCACACCCTTGTTTGTGGTGACCTAAGTCGTTTGTGGACTAATTGATGTCTTGTGAACTAGTGTTTTAAAAAACAGCCGAGTCCGAGTCCGAGTTTGCCGAGTTGGCGAGTTGACCCCCAGCCGAGCTGACTCGGCCTGCAACTCGGCTCGGGTGGCCGATTTTATACTTAGTCGGCCGAGTTGGGTCCGAGTCAGCTGAGTTAGGGTCCGAGTTGGCCGAGTTGACCGAGTTGCAACCCGAGTCAGCTGTGGCAGACACCCACAAGAATGCAGACTCCAAAATAACATGTTTATTTTTTGTTTTTAATATTTTTCTTATTCTAACCATACCTGAGGCCATAAGATGACCCCCTACCCCTCTATTTGCCTCACACTTCTGCTATAAGATGTTTGTGAGCATTTGGGATTATTGTTGTTTGGATTCATGGAGGCTTGGAGGAGCGTCCAGCAGTGAAGAAGAATCAACATGATTGGAGGAGTTGGACTGTAGGAGACCGGTTTTCTGTTACCTAGATGTATGTTAGCTTCCAACTAGCCATTGTTTCTTTTTTTCTCATTAAATTGACAAATATCAGTCCTGTTTTCTTTTGTTTGCTGCCAAAATAATAAGAATTTTTTTCTTTTTTCTTTGCATTTAGATTCTAGATTGGCCCCAAAAGGAAAAGATCAGGCATGGATCCATGTTGATGTCATTGAAGGGAAAATGTATTGCAAGTGTTGCAAGAAATGGATTAAAGGAGGGGGCATTAATAGATTTAAACAACAGTTGGCTGCTGTTAGAGGAAATATTGCCCCATGGGAAGCTGATTTAGAGTTTATTGGTGAGATTAGGTTGGAGTTGCAACAACAGTTTGATGAATTTGAAAAGGAGAAGGCTAAACAAAAAGAGATGTATGATCATTGACATATGATGTAGTGGCATCATAGCATGTTGTTTTTTGGACTCTACAAGCCATTTAGGCCTCATTGATTATGTTTTTTGTTCTAGATATGTATTGCACAGTACACTCGATGCCATTTTGATATATTCTCACTTATATGGTATATGCATGAGTAGACGTTGGATATTTTGTCTCTAATGCTTTGCAAGCATGGATTAAAATTTTTAAAATATTGTTTTTCTTTAAAATTTAATATTTTATGTATTTTTTGAGTAATCCGATTCATTAAATTCAAATCGATCGAGTCATTACCGATTCATTACCGATTCCGAGTCCGAGTCTGAGTTGACCCTTGACCGATTCCGAGTCCGAGTCCGAGTTTTAAAACACTGTTGTGAACAAGCCCTAATTCGTTATGATAATAATGAGGAGCTTATGTGGAACCTTTCAAATGACTTGTGGACAAGAGTGATAAGGTTGACTATTGAAGAAGTGATTGGCTAATAAAATAATAATAAAATTTAAATTAAATAAAAAGTCCATTCCTCAATCCTCCCAGAAGGACGGCCCAGCAAGAATTAAAATTAAAAATAAAAATATATTTATATTTCAAGTCAGCTTAAAAAAAAAAATCGAATTAAAAATATTTTTTTTTTTTACAGGTCGGCTCAAAAGTTTGATGGAAAATTAGTATAAATATCCCATCACATTTTGATTTTTTAGGTGTGAAATTTTGGATGAGCTCTGAGATCTTTCAGATGGTGAAAAGGACTGTGGTGGACTGAGGCCTATGAAATTTCGGTGGGAGCAGCAGAACCATTTTTTTTTCTTCTTTTTGTCTTGATCTAATCTATCCAACGAATGGCAAGGTGAAGGAGCTCGCTAGCTTGACTGAGGCAAGGAATTCGCTGGCTGAGGAAAACTCAGGTGGAGGAGCAGCTGACTGAGGAAATTCACAGTATCTTTTATGTTTTTAGCTCTATTTTTAATGCACTGTGGAAACCAACGATGGAAAAGATGAAGGAGCTCGCTAGTGAAGTAGAGTGAGGCAAATCACCTGAGGAATTTCGGAGGTGACTGTTGGAGGGTTTCCGCGGTCCCGAATCGCAGAGAAGGAGCAGTCAACAGCAGTCTGGTTTTCGATGGTAGCAGCAGCAGAGGAGGTTGAGCAGTCCACTCTTGGACTTGCATTGGGTTATATCAGCATTCTCACACCAGTCCCGAATTTACACAGTGCTCAAACAGTCTGAGATATGGGTGGAATGATGCCCTAACCTCACGAATTTTCCACAGTTGGAGAACATTTTTTTTTACTGAGATTATTCAGTGACCAGCAGTAGCAGAGGTGTATGCCCTAGCTTGTTCGAAGGAGCAGACTCGAATTTTGAAGGTTAACATTTTCCTTGGGCTAGTGTTGGAGGCTTTCCACACTTGCAACAGTCCATATTAAATACTTTGCAGACCTAATTTGACTATGGACACACAGTCCAAATTGTGACATGTGGTTAGGGCTCTTCCTAAACCTCATACACAGTTTGGTCTTCCAAAGCAAACTGCCTTAATCCGAGTTTGATGCACATTGTTTGCGGTTTAACTGTGTAAAGAACATATACAGTCTTAATCTTGACAAAGGTGACAACCAATCACTGCCCTAATCAAATGACAATCCTTACATAAAGACAATTGTGAAGCATGACCACTCTAGAAGATGAAGTGTGAACAGTGCTTAAATTGTTACAACATTTACACAGTTTTGAATATTGACCGGCATGCACAAAACAGTCCAAAGGTGCAAGTTCTTGGTAAGGGTTACAACCTGCTTGCATGAGTTTGAACAAGCCTGATTTGATGATTCTTTGGGGTCCTCTACAGCAGTGTAGTCCAGAACTTGACATGCACAGATAAAGGTCATCTACAGCATGCATACAGTGATATGTATACAGTGTTCAGTAATGATACTAATAGTGCATATATTGATGATGATATGAAGATGATGTCTTAAACATACCCTATGTTGACTTGATGATGATGATGCAAAGATGACGATGAGGATGGCAATACTTTGCTACAGCAGTAACAGTGAGGTCACAGTGGTAGTGAGGTGACAGCAATGTCACACTGAAGTGACAGTGGGCTGTTTGATATCAGCTTGTGAGCTGATTAGATGATGATTCTATGTGCAACGGTTTGAAAACAACTTAAGAACATTGGTATGATAAATTGAGAGCAGGGTTAAGCTCTAATGACACTTGTTGATCAGCCCTTCTTACTCTATGATTAAGTTGAGGTTTGACTGGTTAGTATATGAAGAATTGGTGGACTTGACAGCACTTGTTGATAAAAGTTACTATAAGCAAATCCTTTGATGTGCTGGTATGAGTAATGTATCAGCAGACCTCTTGATGATTGGCATGAGCAGTAATTGAGCAGAAGAGTGTTGCAGCAGTATTGATGAGATTAATGAGCAGACTTTCGTGATTGAATGTTCAAATGTATACAGACCTTGATGATGATGATGCATGCAGAGTCCAGACTGACATAATTGTTGATGATGTGGACAAGCAGCAGAGCAGATTGATATGATGTGTATAATGATGATTGTATGATGCTGGCAGCAATTTGATGGACAGTATGATGTATTCATTGTTATGGTCAGAATGATGTGCCTGACAGAATGATGATGAACAACTGATGAGACAGTATGTTGATGCTGATTGAAGAGATGCTAGAGATAAGTGCCGGTATGATATGACAGTGACATGTATGAAAATGTGTTCAGACAGTGAGCTTAAATTGTAAATGCAAGCTTGACTTGCATCTGAGGTTAGGATACCTCAAACCCCTTCTTAGTAGGGTCTAAGAAAACCAGGCAGGGTCCTAGATGAAGAGCAGGTGCTCTTTGTATCAGTAGGTGCTGATTTTCCCTAACGGTTGTAGCCGGACCAAAACTAATACAAAAATATTACAAAATTATATAGTGTTGTGTTCTTTTGTGTTATGGTTCTTGATGATTCAAATGCTTATGATATGTGAATGATGAAGTGAAAGATGTTTATGAAATGATTATGCAGTGATGAATTGGTAGTTAGTTAAGAAAAGTTCTAAAATTGCTTTACACTGATTCACCCCCCCTCTTAGTGTCTAACACCTACCTGAGAGGGTTGTGATAATTGTGCCGGTTTAGCAGCCACTTAACTTGCCAATATTGGGTCTTCTAGGCTGTGCATAAACAGGGCTCAGCAGCAGGCCATTCTAGACAAATTGGACTTCTTGGACAGGAAATATGAAGCCCTGGTCCAAGCAGTTTGGGGGATTGAAGTGATTGTGGAGGAGCAAAATCAGGGTGACCAAACTCCAGCAGCAGAGGCTCGGGCAGCCACTCAACCAATCTACATCCTATGTAGACTCAGCCTTAGAGGAAGAGGACTACCAGCCCCAGTGCCAGGTCTCTCTTCTTTTTTGGTCTAGACTCTATATATCTCAGAATAGCTGATTATTATGTCAAATATTATATATAGTGCAGGCTAGTTACATCGTAATATGGATACAGATAGCTTTTGTCATTTCTCTAGCCCAGTAGTATGTCCTCTGAGGATAAGAGGCTATAGGCAGCTATGTTAGTAGTTTGATTATCACAGACCAAACCCTCGGGAGTTTGGACCTTGGACTGAAAATTATGTACTATTTTTTGTATAATACTAATCAATGAGTGGCTAATTTATAGAAAAACAATACTCACTCCCCAATGTATGAGCTACCATTGAAAGAAAAAGAACAGGCTATTGAAAAGAAACAGATCAAAAAATAAATTCTCTTAGATGATTGCACTATGTCCCTTTAATGGTTAGGTTATAGTTGGCTGACTATATGAACATGAAATCACTATACAGATATATTCTCATCCTCCACTGACAGAGGTAGGATATGAAAATATAAAGATTAGAAAATATGCTTCCCGACAGGTATGCTCAAGCACACCAATATAACAAAGGCCGTTTCAAAGGTAGGACATGAAAATATGCTTCCCAACAGGTAAGCTAAAACACACCAATATAACAAAGGTCATTTGGTGTGAGAAAACTGTCTAAGATATTAGGCACAGTCAAGAATTTAACACACTGCTTGATGGCAAATAAAAGATAATACAGGTTTCACTGCACCAACATGATCAAATGGAAAGGCAATGACTTTCAGAGACACATTGAGAATTAAGACCCTTCTTTACCTTCCCATTGAAAGAATACCCCGAACATGCTTCACTTCACTAAATTCACCAACAATAGTTTTCTCCCCTTCCTTCTGTTGTTCTGCATTTAGAGGAACTTCTCTACCACCTACAACATCAGCCACTTGAGCAACAAAGCCCTTGTCGACCTGCATTACACCCAGAACTCAGTTCCTCCAATATCTATAATTATAACATCAGATTATTAAAGCCTTCAACAGAATGAAAGGAAGCAAAATATGCAGTACCCGAAAAAAGTGATTGGAATTGTAGCAGCCAAGCCGTACAAGTTTATAGATGTGTTCCACAGTTTTAGGAGCCACATCAGGGAAAAATCCAAATTCAATATCACCATATGTAGTCTGTCAAAATAAAATACAAACCCCTGGCACAAATAAGTGACTAAATCTCAAAATATCCATTAGTATGGAAGCCACTACATCCCATATCAAACAGTGAAAAAATCTGCAATTGTATTCAAGACTTGAATAAATATTTGAAAGTATCAACCGGGTTGTTGGGTATGGACCATAACTCATCCATTCCCTTGACAAGCAAGTTAAAATAAAACTAAAGAAACCTCAATGAACACCATTACAATTTCCTGAAAAACTAGAACAATACCTTGACTAACAGCCTGAGTGGGCGTAACAGTTAAGAATATGTGTTTCCTCCTTGGACATCACAGGTTCGAATCCAAAGGGGGGGTAGGGTAAATACAACTCCATAAACTAAGCAATCAAATCGCTGTGCGGAAGGGGTCCCTTGTCCCACAAACAAGGGGATCTCATACAGGGGTTTCATACATTAATTTGGCATCTGGATAGGCTGTGACCTTGAATGAGGTTATTATTATTCTTATTATATTATTCTATTATTATAGTAAATCTAGATAATCCAATCAAGTTTTCAAAATAAGATTAGTGGAACTAGGCTAAGTATCCAATTAGAGAATGGTTAAGGGAGAACCCAACCATAGAGAATGAAGAGAGGAATAAGTTAACAGAAACACTAGGGGCAGCCAAGGAGTGAAATTGGAGACTTTTCATTGGACAAGGGGCAACTATTCCACCAATTACTTTGGAAGCAACAAGAATATGTGCGACATTTGATCATATCAACCAGGGTAAAACTCCTGAGTAAATGAACAGAATATATAATCTACGTTGTGCCCCATGCACAACATTACAAGATAAGGCTTATTGGTATTTGATATGACAATGTTGGTTATTAGTAGTTACGTAATATGCCATAAATGTATGTTGGCTAGAGTTTCCACTTTCCAATGGTCATGTCATGACAGATAGGGATTCAATGACCATGTTATGTTGGCAAGGGTTTCTAATGATAGTGCCCAGCCATTTTCTATATATCAACGATTAGGGGGTCATTTGATCATCTAGTTCAATGTTATCTTGTGTTAGTTTGTTCACCTCCTTCCTTGTGAACAGGGGTCATAGTCAGGATAGTAGTGTATTTCCCTCATTGGTTTTCTAGACAAGCATTGTGCAACCCACACAGCTCATTCCTATTGTAATCTATCTATCTCATTTACCAGATGTTCAACATGTGCTCTTCAAAGTTCATTGACATTTCATCCATTCATTGTGCTTCTATATTGGTTAAGCCGCTACATGTGGTATCAAAAGTCACATTTCTCCAGTATATCATGAAAAGATCCTCAGATTTGATACCGAGTCATTGGATCAAGCTCTGCACAATGTGTTCCCACACCATCATACTTAAACATGAAGGGCAGCTGCAATAGTTGGCAATATTTATTTTTTCTCATGTTGCAATGCTATTCCAAACTAATTGTTGACATATTCAATCTACAACAACTCTGAGGGATACAATGAGTCCAACAATACTTAACCATTAGTTTATACAAGTATGTAAGGCAACACATTCTCTACAGGTTGAAATACTTTTGGTATTTCAGAACATTTCATGATTGCAGTACTCCTGTTTGCAAATGGTGTGGTCCTCTTAGCTTACTCCCCAAGGGCCTACAAAGGCAGAATGATGCCCTTACCAGTTTGTGTGAACATCGATAGTGAGTGGTGAAAAATAGCAAAAATAATGTTATGATATTGAACACTGCTAAGAGTACATTGTCAGATTTCAACTTCTTTTCCCAAAAGGGGCAAGGTGGAGATCACTACAACATAAGTTTACTTGGGGGTCTAATTCACTAGTCCTAATATTAACATGTTGCCTGCTCCAACTCTGACTCAACAAGGGGCATGCTTCCCTTTCTATGCTCGAGTGACAATGTTTCCATATGTACTTCCAAGACATTCCTTCAAAAGATGCACTTTTTGACAAGATCATCAAACCTAATATACCTTATGGCATCAAGGTTTGGGGACCTAATCTACTACCAGACTATGTCACAAGGTTCAGGTTCAGGTACAGCGACCTTCAGGTTTGATTCGGGTTTGAATTTTCGGATGAGGCTCGGTATAGGTTCGCCTATATACATTTTTCAAAATATATATATATATATGAATTATAATGTAAAACATTTGAAAATAAACGATAAACAACAATAAACTTTATAGATCAAAAGTAAGTTAATCATGATAAGATCCAATCATCAATGCTACTATAATTAAAAATAACAATGAAATTGCAAAAAATAGGTAAAAACATAATATTCAAACTTCAAAACTTCAAAGATGTATGCTCGTGGCTGGTGATGAATTGTTGAACCCTGAATCATGCTCCAAAACTTATCGGGCCCTACAAAATTTGAAGTTTGAACGCCTCCAATCAACATTGAACAATATGTCAATAAAGATGCAGTGGGTCGGGTCGTGGCTAGCCGAACGATGAAATTGCAAAAAATAGGTAAAAACATAATATTCAAACTTCAAAACTTCAAAGATGTATGCTCGTGGCTCGTGATGAATTGTTGAACCCTGAATCATGCTCCAAAACTTATCGGGCCCTACAAAATTTGAAGTTTGAACGCCTCCAATCAACATTGAACAATATGTCAATAAAGATGCAGTGGGTCGGGTCGTGGCTAGCCTAACGATCTAGTGGGCCAAGCCATGGCTAGCACGTTGGCTGCAGCAACTTGAGCTCAGTGTCCACGACTTGAGCTCAGTCACCTGTTTCGACAGTCGTAGGGTGCTTGCAAAGTTGCAAGTTGTAGCTCGGGAGGATTCACGGTTGTGAGTCACACTCCTCGACGGTCCCCATATCTATTCGTAGGTGAAATAACTATAATCCGCCGAAAACATGAAGAAAACCTTGTTCAAGAGATGTAAACCCGTATCCAATTTTTCTTTGGGGTTCAGTTTATCAGGTTCGGCGAACCTGATAGTCGAACCGGTTCACCTTGTTGCCGCCTAATTCGCACCTCGGGTAACGTGGCAGAAATCTTCAAGCCACTGGGTGCGACCTTGGGGGCAAGCTCGAGCCAAGTGCTGTCACCTAATACTCAGCTCCTCCGTCTAGGCCAACTCCTAGCGAAGCCAAGGGGGGTGGACCCTAATGAAAAGTAAAATCTAAGGCTTTTACTCTACAAGAGAAGTAGTTAATTCTAGGAGTTTTATTATGGAATGAATGAATTTAAGAAATTACCAATTACTGCGAACAAAACTAAACCTTAGCAACACCTTAGCTCAAATTGGATACACAAAATTCAATGACACATTGCGTGATTAACTTATGCAAAAAAGGAATAGAAAAGACCAGTGCCAA
>LPNX010083165.1:0-92235 GCA_001517045.1 Pseudotsuga menziesii
CACACAAGAACAAGACAAACTGGTGATGATGGGCACCATCAAACCATCCAAAGACCAAGCTCTAGTTGCTGGAGATTCAAGGGTGGATTCAAAAAGCAACAAAAAAGCTAAAAATCCACCTGAGAAAAAGAGAGACAAGAACAAGTCTCCGGAGGAGCCACAAGGTTCCAAGAAGAACTACTAGAAGAAGAAGAATAAAGGAGAAATGAGCAAGTGCACATACTGCAATAAGGGCAATCATACTGAGAGCTCCTGCATGAAGAAGCAAATAGACATGCTGACCCAACTCCTGGAGAAGAATGGCATCTCCCTTCTAGATAGCTCAAAGAAGAGAGAAGGAGGATCAAGTTCAAAAGACAGAGAGAGAGTTCATGCATTGGTTGTTGGCACATCAAGCTCACCTAGTTTCATCATTGATTCTGGAGCTTCAAGACATATGGTTTTGACCAAGGAGGAATTCTCCTCACTTGACATGTCGAAAGGTCCACCAATAGTACTGGGAGATGACTCTCTCACTGAAAGTTTGGGCAAAGGGAGGATTGATCTTGATCATGGTCAGTTCAGCAATGTGTTGTATGTTCCTAGTCTTGCCTCCAACCTCTTATCAGTGTATCAGATGACCCACATTGGGTCTCCAAAGAAGGTCATATTCTCCCCTGATGAAGTTGAGATCACAGAGATCTCAAGTGGTAAAGTCATTGCAAAAGGAGTTGCAAATCATACTTTGAAGGTATACATGTTCTCACACTTCCTACCCTACTCAAACCCCTCTGCTCTTTTGATTCATGCTAATGAGGCAAGCATGCTTTGGAATGAAATATTTGGCCACCTAAATTACAATTATATTTCTGATCTTAGTGAAAAAGAGATGGTCATAGGGTTACCAAAGATAAAATTTTCCAAAGGAGTCTGCCAAGGTTGTATCCTAGGAAAACACCCAGAGCATAAATTTGAGAGAGCTAGTCATGAGAGAACCTCTGCACCCCTCGAGTTGATCCATAGTGATGTTGCTAGCCCATTCCCTCATATGTCAATGAGTCAGGCCAAATATGCATTGAATTTCATAGATGACTTTTCCAGGTATTGCTAGGTTTACTTCCTGAAACACAATTCTAAAGTTTTTGGCCTCTTCAAAGTCTTTAAGGCTTTGGTTGAAAACCAGTCTGGGAGGAAACTCAAGGTCCTCAGATCTGACAATGGTGGTGAGTATGTCAAGTCTGAGTTTATTCAATATTGTGCAGATGCAAGTATTCAGATGCAGCATTCTATCCCTTACACACCACAGCAAAATGGTGTTGATGAGAGGAAGAACAGATCACTGAAGGAGATGGCAACATGCATGATGGAGGCCAAAAATTTGCCACCAAAGTACTGGGCCAAAGCTATAAAATGTGAAACTTATATCCAGAATAGGGTGCCTCATAAACAACTTGATGGTATGACTCCTTTCAAAGCATGGAGTGGGCACAAGCCAGATGTGACCCATTTCAGGATTTTTGGCTCAAGGGCTTGGGCTAGAATTCCAACAGAAAAGAGGAAGGCTTTGCAGCCCCAAATCCAAGAGTGTCTATTTGTTGGGTACTCTGAAGATTCAAAAGGGTACAATCTGATAAATTTGAGCACAAACAAAGCCTTCATCGAAAGGTGTGTTCAGTTTCAAGAAGAACCCCTAGCAGGAATGGAAGTTGGAGAAGCCTCTTCACCACCAGATCCTCTGAAAGTAAGTGAAGAGATTGTTGAACATGATGATTCTGATATGTCTAATAGTGATGAGTTTATTGCAGATCCTAATATCCCTACAAGGCCAAAATGGGCAGCCAAGACCATTCATGCAGCAGGAGAGCTAGCTGGGAATCCCAATGACCCTAGGAGGACTAGATCTCAATTTGAGAGTGCTCTATGCATGAAGGATCCTATGTTTGCTGATAAATGCTATCTGATGGTGGAATCAAATACTCAAACATATGAATATGCAGTAGGAGATCCAAGATGGAAATCAGCCATGAAGGAAGAGTTCAGCTCACTCCAGAAGAGCAACACTTGGGAGCTAGTGGATCTTCCCCCAGGGAGGAAGCTAGTTCAGTGTAAGTGGGTGTACAAGACCAAATTTGCTGCTGATGGTTCACCTCTAAATTACAAGGCTATATTGGTAGCCAAGGGATACTCACAAGTTCATGGCATAGATTACAATGAGACCTTTGCACCAGTGGCAAAGATGGACTCCATCAGGCTAGCCTTAGTCATTGCAGCTTCAAAGCAATGGGAGGTATATCACATGGATGTAAAGTGTGCCTTCCTGAATGGAGATATTACTGAAGAGATATACATGCAGCAGCCTAAAGGATTTTCTACTAACCCATCTCTTGTGTGCAGGAGAAAGTCATTGTATGGGCTAAAGCAAGCCCCCGGGGCTTGGTATGCCAAGATTGATAACTTCTTGCTATCACTGAATTTTGTTCGATGCAAATCAGATCCAAATGTATATTTGAAGTTAATTAATGGTTCATTAATGATCATTTTGTTATATTTTGATGACCTTCTCATTACAGGAAGCTCAAAGGATGAGATTGCTTCCTTGAAGGGTGCAATGAACCAAGCCTTCTCCATGACAAATTTGGGGCTCTTAAGCCAACTCTTGGGGCTTGAGATTGCTCAAACCAAAGCTGAAATCAAGGTGCATCAGTCCAAGTATGCCTTGGATTTGCTGAACAAATTCAAAATGAAGGATTGCAAGCCAAGAAAGACTCCTTTCCTTTTAGGAGTGAAGCAGGAAGAAGCCAATTCTTCACCTATGGTAAACAATACACTGTATAGGCAATTGATTGGATGTTTGTTGTGTCTTACACATAATAGACCTGATATTTCTTATGCAGTAAGTGTGGCTTCTAGATACATGGATCAGCCTCATGAGATCCATTGGAAAGAAGCCAAAAGGATCCTTAACTTTGTTCAGGGGACAACGACACATGGGATCTTCTATAAAGCGAAATCTGATCTTGATTTGATTGGGTTTACTGACAGTGATTGGGCAGGTGATAGCACAGAAAGAAATTCCACATCAGGATATGTGTTCATGCTTGCAGAAGGGCCAATCAGCTGGTCAAGCAAGAAACAGAGTGCCATTGCACTCTCATCTACAAAAGCAGAGTACAGAGGAGTTGTAAATGCAGCAACTCAATGTTTATGGTTGCAGGGGTTACTTGGAGAGTGTGGCTTCGAATCAGAGTACTCAAATACCATCTACTATGATAACCAGAGTACCATTCAAATCTACAATGATCCAGTTCAGAAGCAGAGAACCAAACACATTGAGATCCATATGCATTACATCAGAGAGCTTGTGCATGATGGCACCATTCACCTACTCTTCTGTTCATCTTCAGAACAAGTAGTTGATATCTTCACCAAAGATTTTTGTGAGAAGACCTTCAGCAATCTCAAATCACTGCTGGGGATTGCTGATCATGCTGTGAAGCATGAGTGAAGACAAGATTTCCAAATTTTGTTTTACAGTCTATGTTTAAGGGAGGATTTTCCCATGTGGTTTTTGCCTCTTTCCTTGTTTAAATGGACATGCAGTATGTAAAGGGTGACTAAGCCTTGTTGATAGGCCCTATAATTTTCTAATATATTACTCATAATTCAGGCTTAAGGGGGGGTGTTAGAATAATCAACCCATAGTTAGCTACCTTAGACATTAAATTAATCATTTTTGTCTTATTTGCCTAGTTTCATGATTCCACCTTATGCAAGTTGTCATCTACCTATCCATAGTGGCCAAACTTTCCTATTTTGACTCATGGAGTGCTTGGGGGTCCTCAAGGAATCAAATCTGCTTTATTCCTAGCCTCCTAGGTGCCCTTCTGCTTTTTCTGCTTTATTGCCTGCTTTTTCAGTGCTTTAAGGCAATTGGGAAAGTTTGACTAGGTGAGGTTAACTAGTTTTTTGTCCTCCACATCCTCCACTCCTTTCTCCTATAAAAAGAATGTATGAGTTTTCCTTCCATCACCTTCTAGCTTGCCTAAGTGATTTTTCCAATTCGTGAGCTCCTTAGCTGATTTGGAAACTACTTTATGCACCTATGGGGGAATTGCTTAATTTTAGTAAGCCTGCTTATGACTAGATTCGAATTGCCTCCTCATGCATTCGAATCCCTTATGTAATTATTTAATGCAGCAGCCTATGTTATTACAGGGTTGGCTATTGTACACTGAGTTAACACAATTTAGTGTTCAGCTCCATATTCAGTCTCTTTTGTGAGTGATTTTGCATGTACAATTGATAATTGTTGTGAGTAAAATTGTTCTATGACTGGGTTCAATTTCCACAATTTTTAGGTATACATTGATCCTCAGTATTTCAAGAAAGCAAAAGCTCTATCCCCTGGAAAAATTCCTTTGTTCCAATTTAAGGTCAGTAAAAGTCCTTTTCAACCAAGTTCCAGTCAAGCTTCTTCTTCATCTAAACCAGTTAGTTTAAAGATGGAAGCTCAACAATGACCATTAGATATGATGGATAGGATGGTGGCAGCTAGGTATGCCCCTCTAGTTTTTCCCCAGCCCTTAAATTCCCTTCCTGATGGGGATTACCAAAAGTACTTTCCTAGGTTTAATGGACAAGGTGAGGTTACAGCTGAAGAACACTGGGATGCATTTTTAAGTTATGCAGATTATCAAAATATAGAGGTGAAGGATATGTGGATGAGAATTTTTGTTCCATTACTTGCAACTTCCATTACTTTGATAGAAGAGCCTCAGTATATTTTCATAAGACAGTGGGGTGACACTAAGGATCATACATATTACATTACAGAGTTTGGAGCCCTAAGAAGGAAGAAACATGAAATTATAGCTAATTTCTCTAAGAGGTTTAACAAAATGTATGGAAGAATCCCTACAGAAATCAAGCCTTCTGAAACTTATGTAAAACTCACCTATGCTAATGCTTTTGACCATGAGTTTTCCTTACATTTGAGGGAAAGAAGACCTGTTACTTTACTGAATATGCAAGAGGCAGCCCTAGAGGTGGAATCTAATATTCTTGCCTCTAATAGATTGAAGGTGAACTCAGCTCAACCAGTTTATGACAGAAAGGGTAAAAAGGAAGCAGCTCCGATAGTTTCAACTTCACAATCTACAGATAGTAAAATTGATGAGATGACAAAATTAGTAAAAATCCTAACAACAAAACTAAACAAATTGGAATTGGAGAAAAATTCCAATAGCCCTACTCAAGAGGGAGACAGAAACCCTAATAATCAAAATCAGTTTAGAAGACAGTTTGCACCTCATTTTATTCCCAGAGAGAGAATTGGAAGATTAGAAGGTACCACCCCCACTTCAAAATAATGTCACTGATGAAGGAGAAATGGAAGAGGATGAGCAGTTTGAAGAAACAAAGGAATACATGAATTATTTTGGAGAACAGTTGACTGAAGGTTTTGTAACTGAAGAAGACTTTTTGAATTATGAATATTATGATGCTAATGTTTTTCAGAAAGAGGATGATTTAGACCTTGACATAGCATCTGATATATACCAGTCTAATCCAAAGAAAACCATAAATTTAATATCGGGACCAAAACAGGTGGTTCAAAACCCTAAAAAGAAGGTAATTCCTCCTCCTAAACAGCAAACAAATCCAGCATTAGGAAAAAGGCAAAATCAAGATAAACCTGAGAAGGTTATTGAAGTTGAAGAAGTGAATAAGAACATGCAGAACTTCAATCTCAAAAATGAATTGTGAAAAATTAAAATCCCCATGCCTTTTACTGAATTGATAAAAAATCCTTTCTATAAAAATTTAGTTTTGAAAATAATAGGTTTAGCAAACAGTCAGGTACTTACAGACACAGTTAATTTATAGGAGGAGAATCCCAATTTTTTTGTTGGATCAGCTTTAGCAAAGAAAACTGAAAAATGATGCAAGTGCATATCCACCTTTCTATATCACATTAACCATTCATGAGCAGATGATCCATCATTTCCTTTTGGATTCAAGGGCATCTCATAATCTAATGCCAAAAGCAGTCATGGAGGCTTTGGGATTGAGCATAACAAAACCTTATCATGATTTGTATGCTTTTGATTCTAGAGCTATAAAATGTTTAGGAGTGATAAAGGACATGGTGGTTAGTTTAGCTCAGCTACCAATGAAAAGTGTTATTATGGATGTAGTAGTGGCGAATATCACACCTAAATTTGGAATTCTCCTTTCTAGATGTTGGGCAAAGAAAGTAGGGGGAATTTACATATGGACTTAACATATGTAACCATCCATGTCTTTGGAGGTTTGAATAGAAGGTTGTATATAGAATTACAATTTGCTTATATTGTGACTGATGATAGGAATCCTACAAATCATCCATTATATGCTGTTGAAAAGGATTTGGGTAGTTGTATGTTGCACTTTAGTGATGATAATGATGATGCTAGTATGTTAGAGGTTGAAAAAGAAAAATCAGTTAAATGTACCAAGGAATAGGAAGATGAACTTTGGCAAATGTATTTTGATGGATCATCATCTAAAGAAGGTGCTGGAGCAGGAGTTGTTCTAATATCTCTTGGTGGTGAAGTGGTAAGATTAATGTATAAGTTAGAATGTATTACCACTAATAATACAGTAGAGTATGAATCTCTGTTATTAGGTTTGAGAGCTGCAAAAGATTTAGGTATTCAACAAATCTCTGTTTATGGTGACTCCGAGTTGGTAGTTCAGGAAGTAAGGAATAACTATCAAGTAAAACAAGATTTGTTGAGAGTGTACAGGAATGAAGTATGGGATATGATAGACAATTTCTTTGTGGCATTCAATATTTCTTATATTCCTATGGATCATAACCAAACTGTTGATTCTCTTGCCCTAGCAGCAACACATTTCAGGATTCCTAAAACAACTTAGCTAAAATATCCTATTGAAGTTAGGTACAGACCTTCTGTGCCTGATAATATAAGGCAATGGAGAGTTTTTGAGGATGATTTAGAGATTAAAAGGTTTTTATACTTAACTGGCGAGTTCTCTAATTCCTTAATTGATCAAGATTAGGATGATGAAACTGAATAGACTGAGGGTGTTGCAGAAAATAAAATTGCAGGTCACAAAATCATTGAGCTGAAAAGTAATTTTATTCCTAAGGGTTTGGTGCCTTTAGAAAGGATTTTTTCGAAGGATGATACTCCTTTAAAACTAGCTATGCAGTCTTAAGAGGAAAATGTAATGGATTGTAATATTGGCACCAAGGAGCACCCCAAGATAGTGAAGATCTCAAAGGCACTTACAGCAAAGCAAAGAAACAGGTACATCAAGCTATTAAAAAAATATGTTGATATCTTTGCTTGGTCATACAAGGATTTGAAGACTTATGATACTAGTATTATACAGCATAAAGTTCCTTTGAAACCAAATGTCAAACCATTTAGACATAAATTAAGGAGGATCAATCTTGCTTTATTCCCCATTATAGAAAAGGAGGTAAAAAAATTGTTGGATGCTAAGATCATTGTTCCTCTTCGATATTCTTCATGAGTAGCAAATCTAGTACATGTCAGAAAAAAGAATGGTGAAATAATATTGTGTGTCGACTTTCATAATCTGAATAGGTCTTCACTTAAAGATAACTATCCTTTACCAAAGATTGAACAAATATTGCAGAAGGTGGTGGGTGCCCAAAGGATCTCAATGGTAGATGATTTTTCAGGGTATAACCAAATTGCAATGCACCCTAATGATAGAGAAAAGACAGCACTACCCCTTGGGGTACTTTTATGTACGATAAAATGTCATTCGGATTAATGAATGCTAGAGCTACCTTTCAAAGAGCTATGGACATAGCCTTTGTTGGAGAGAAGGATAAGTTTGTGGTGATCTATTTAGATGACATAACAGTCTTCTCACAGTCTGATGATGAGCGCTTAAAGCACCTAAAACAAACTTTCTTGAAATGCAGAAAATATGGATTGTCTCTGAATCCAAAAAAGTCACATTTTGTTGTGCAGGAGGGTAAGTTGTTGGGTCATTTGGTTTCAGCTAATGGCATAAGGATAGATCCAGAAAGGGTAAAAGATATTTTGAAAATCAGTTTACCAAGAAGTAAGAAGGACGTGCAATATTTTATTGGAAAAATAAATTTTCTGTGTTGGTTCATACCAAATATTGCTGAAACCATTAAACAAATAATAGCCATATTGAAAAAAGATCAGGAAGTGAAGTGGACTACAAAAGCTAAGAATTCATTTGAGAAGATTAAGATGGCTCTTACAAAAGCACCAGTGCTAGTAAGTCCTGATTTTTCAAAGGAATTTTTGAATTTTTCTTTTGCATCAGAGGATACTTTAGTAGTTGTTTTGTTACAAAAGAATAATGATGGACTTGAGAAGCCAATTGCATTTTTCAGTAAGACCCTCAGAGACTCAAAGTTAAAGTACAACACTTTGGATAAACGAGCCTATTCATTGGTAAAAGCATTAAAGTTTTTCAGAATTTATGTTTTACATTCTAAAGTCATTTCTTATGTTCCTAATGTTGCCATTAAGGATATATTAACTCAACCTGATAGTGAAGGGGAAAGGGGGAAATGGATTACACAGATAATGGAATATAACGTGGACATTAAGCCTACAAAACTAGTGAAGGGACAGGGTTTGGCTAAATTGTTAGCTGATTCAAATTGTCAAGCTTGTTTCTTTTAAGAATTTTTTATTTTTTAGGTTTATATGTTTGATTTAATAGGTTTTCTTTTTAATTTTGGCCTTACTTAGTGAATTTCATGGTTTTTAGGGGCTTATAGGATGTATATATTGCTAAAAGGTTCTCAAAGAATATCATAAGGCTTAATTAGAATCTATTTACCAAAGTTTTACACATTGATTTGAGTTTTGGTTAACAAATTGTTAAACATATATTCCTGTAGTGCAAGCACAGAAAAGGTAAACAAGGGCGCTACAAGAAAATCATGCCTTTGAAAAAATTCATGATTTTGCTTGTGATTTCCAAAATTGGCACATGAGAGTAGTTTTTCGCACCTGTCAAGGATTTTGATACCTGTTTGATGCAAAATAATCATTGTGACAAGTGTTTTGAGATAAGGTAGAAATCATTTGGGTAAGTTGCAACTGTACGGAGGTTAGAAGATACAGATCATGGAAATAACAATGATCATACATGATGAGGATAATTCGTTGTAAATTACACATTTATTGAATGCATGAAGACCACAGAAACTGTATGGAGATCTGGCAGTTTGTGATTGAAGAATGAAGACGGTTGGCTATTTAGGGTTTGCAGGGTAAGTGTTTGGCACGATTGTGGAAGTTGGAGACATACTTATGAAGGATATTGGACACCTAGAAAAGTAGGAAAGAAGAGTTTTAGCAACTGAATTCATAATTAAAACAGGTTTGAAATGAATTAGTGACATGCCCTATGAGTTCGGGTCCGTTCAGACAGAGGATTATTTATTGATGTTAACTAAGAATACAAGTTTATAAACTTGATTTCTACTCAATGCTAAATCTTTTCTATCAGTAAGGTCGAAATTCTTATCAGTTTGTGAAAGAAAATTCATATCAAGGGTTTAATTCTCTCAGCTTATGATTAAGTGTTAAAATAACAAACATTCAAATAGTTTTAAACTCTTGGCTAAAGAGAGCACAATTAAGGTTAATCACCAGAATGAAGAAGAGTGGGAAAACAAATAGGGCTGAGCCATCAGATATGTCTTGGGTTCAAACTTTCCCTGACTGTGCAAGGTTATTTTCAGAAGCAGGTTTGTTGGATTATTTTGAAAAAAATAATGGTCATCATACATAGGTTTCATATAAATTTGCTCAGGGATTAGACAAAGATATAGTCACATTTGATACCCTAAATATTGAGTTGACTAGAGAGCTAATAGCAGAGGCTACAGGTATCCCTGATGAAGGTGAATATTGGTTTAAGAAGGTACCTTTTACCTTTAATTCATAGAATTATTTGCTTCCAAATGTTGATGCAGACTGGGGTAAAGGAGTACATATACAGAAGTTCAAACCAGAGTGGAGAGAACCAATCAAAATTCTATGAAGCTATGTAACTTGTGAAGGAAGATATGCATTTTTTTTAAATATCATTTCAGGTTTCTGCAGCATTTAAATAATGAATAAAAAATGAACCTTCCTTTCTTTTTTCTCAAAACTCTGCAAAAGATGTCCAGTAGAGTGAAGGAGCATCAAAATCATACTCAACAGTCCATATTTCATCATGGTCTGAAAGCACAGTGCTCCAAAAGAAGGGAAAAACATGGGACTATTTCTTATTTTGGTCTAGGTTTCAAAGTGAGAAAGAGGATCAATCAAAGAAAAGACATGTAAACAAAGAACAACATTTAGTCAAAAAATTAAAGAAAGAGGTCATAGGCGAAGCAGAGGAAGATAGTGCATAGGAAAGGTCTATGACACAGAAAGTTGAAAAGCTTGAGATATAGCAAAATAAAGCTGATGAAGATGAACCATCAAAGGTTCAAAGACAAGATTTAAATCATGTAGCAAATACCCTTAATGAAGAAGTAAACTAGGGAGTAGATGAAAGCTTGTTAGAACAGGAACAAGTTCATACAGGAATACATTCAGAAAGTAAGGAAATCCCATTGATTGATGAAGTTAGGGTTGACAATGCACAGGGTTTACAAGAACAACCTAAAGAGAAGTTGGTGTCACATAGAGTTAAAAGAAAGGTGGTCCAGTTAGCAGCCATAAAGAACTAAGGAAAAACTTTGAGTATGCTGGGAGAGATAGGGGTAGGCTGGAGACCTAAGACCAAACCCAAGAATAAATTGAGATTGAACATGAAAAGGTTGTTAAACCCTAAGTTAGCTCAAGAGGAAATCACAGTAATAAAAGACTCTTCTTCCCAAGAAGAGTTAGAAGAAGTTGAGAGCTTGAATGTAAGAGATATTAAAGGTAAGAAACAGGTTCCTTTGAAGGATAAGTCAGCCTCAACTAGAACTAAAATATTAGAGTTATTAAAAGAGGTTCGAAGGAAAGTAAAAATAATTCATCATCAGGATGATTTAGTGAAGCAACAATCAGTCATGACAGGTTTATGTGCAGATGAATAAAGGATTGCAGAACCATCAGCTCAAGGGAGTTTTAAGGATAATGAGTCCCCAAGGATTCCTGTAGCTATGACAGAGCAGCATCAAGAGGAGGATGAGGAGATCTTTAAGATATTGAAGATTCCTTGGATGCCAGAAGAAATGCCTTTAGCCTCAAAAGGAAAATGTATTGATTCAGAGAATGAGAATCTACAAAGAAGCATCAAACAATATAAGTATCAGATAGAATTCCTGCATGAAACAAATGAAGGGTTAGTATTTGCTAACAAAAGATTAAGAGAGGATTTAGAAGAGGTTAATAGCCATTACCAAGAGTTAATTGTAGTCTCCAAGGAAGATTTGAAGAGGAAAATATAGACACAAAATCTGTGTGTAGAATTACAGCAGGTTGTTCAAGAAATAACTCAACAAAACTAGGAATTGTTTAAAAGAGTCAAAGACTTAGAAGCTGAGCAGCAGAGAACCAGGAGGAAGACTCAAGATTTGGAGGGAATAGCTCTTTTGGCAGAGGCTACTAAAGATTTATAAAATGATTTAAGTGATAGATGTTGTTAGTTTATTTTTGTAAAGAAAATAGTTTAGTTTGAGCAACTTTACTTTATTAAGTGATTCGATGGTATGAACTAAAAAGTAGTTATTCAGTTATGTAATTGTTTTTGGGTGTAACTAAGATAAAAGTAACACTGTAGAATGAGAGGGGGTTCGAATTTTTGTACAAGGGGAGGCTTTCAGCTACTATACAAAGCTAAGTTTTAGAAAACTATTATGCATGTTGGATTACTGATTATGTTATATATGCAATCTATAAGCCCATTTTATCTTCTATGCTGGTTTCATTTCTGATTAGTGTGATCACTTAGTTTATGAATTCATTTCTTGTTTAAGGTTGTTTCTCATGGAATGATTATGAACTGTGGATGAAACTCAGTTATGTGCTGATGCTTTTCTGGTTTATGTTACATATATTATACAACTCAGTCTTATATTGTGCATGATTTAGTCTTTTTTTTAGCCTTATGAGTTTTACCCTCCTGTTTACAAACTGCAAAACCAAAACCCTAAAAAACCTATTTTACTTAATTTTGTTTTATGAGATTGTGTTGGCTTGTTCTTTAGTAGTTTGAGAACAATTTCTGGCACTAACAATCCCGAATCTGAACCATCAAAGCTCGACACTCTTTACCCTATTTCGTCGCTGCATGTTTAAATCTATAGAATGGCCTATCCCTGTAGATCGAAATCCACTCTCTATCCGATGGCTCCTGATGAAAAAACTTGCTAACTGGATAACCTGAAAGGCGCTCCTGCAAAATTCCTCAAATAAGATCATTTTCAAACCTTTCAAGTCCATAATTCAAAAGTTCAAACATGGTTCTAACATAATCATCACAAAATCGCACACACATGGAGACAAAATTGGAATAATATGATTATATTCATGAATCAATAAATAATATGGAATACATTGGTTGTAGATATAGGAGAATATGAATGCCTAAGATAGGATTCTAATCCACCAACTCAGACTGACTCCAGAGCTAACTCAATGTGGAAAAATCACCATTTGAGCTCATTAATGCAATCCAAATAACTAACTTAGTCTACAATCAGTTAATTGATAAGGGTAGGTGAGAAACACCCCCCACACTCCCTTCAATCATGTAAACTAGAACTAGGCTAACTGATAGTAGCTGGAGCATAACTGAACATGATTTCTTACCTACCAAGGTCTACTAAAGGATTCTATTGGTGGCACTCAGAGTGAGTTCCTAAATTATAGGGATCAATCCCTAGGACACCTAAACTCATGCATGAAGGTGCAGTAAGTGGTAGGTGGCTACTAGGTGTGTCACCCATGCACTGATGAAATGATGATGACCTCCTGAGTTAGTAAAGTAGACCAAATAGACTATGTCGAAAAACAGAGGATTAATTAATCATAATAGTTTAATTGTGCAAGTTGTTCGTAATTGTTGTTGCCAACAAAGTTTCTCCAACAATTAAAATTGGAACATTTCATTAAAAAGGAAAATAGATACTCACATCCATCTCTAGGGATTCATGTGGAACAATTCTTGATTTTTATTTTTCCTTTGTATCAACAATTGTAATAAATTGTTGGAATTAAAGAGAAAGTTGGAATTCAAAGAATTGATGTACAACATAACATGTATGGGTGGTGATATGACATAATTCTATGTTGCACGAGTTTCCAGAATGCAGAAATGTTGGGAATGTGGGTACAGGTATCCGATATGGCTAGACGTTTCTCCCAAATTTATAGGAAATGATAAATTGGAAGCGACAATAATATATATATATATATATAATTAAAAACAAAGTTAAACTTATGACTTGCTATGTAAAGATTGTATGATCTAAATCTTATATTTAAGACTAGTATCTTGCATTAATACTCCAATATTATGATTGTGTAAAATTAGAGTGATTATTAATTTATTAATATAAATTCAGTAATGTATGCTTTTGCAAGGAACAACATGGATAAGCACAATAAAGCTTCCAAGAAAAAGTATTTTATATAACAATTAGCCTTGGGCGATCTCTTTTATTGTAGCCACTGTGAGCTAAAATATATTTCATTTGATTTAATTTAAGAAATTTAAAAGGGAAAGACCATAGATATTTACATAATATAAATAATTATATAATGATTTAATAAAATTATAGTTTATAATTATTAATACCAAAATTCTGTGTTTTAAATTTATTCACAAGTTGCTATATAATATATGGCAATAAAAAAATATGCATTTTTAGTTTTCCAAGTCATTCCACCTTGCCAACTTTTTCTTAGCCAAGGAAAAAACATATTTAATAATTTGTTAATTTATAAATTGAAATTACTTCAACATGTATATTTAGAAAGTATAACTTTATAAATTTGGCGAGAGTGATTTGAGTGGCTAAACTTTAAAGATATTCGTGGTAATTTGGGCCTTACATATTTCGGAATGGCTGGGTGTTCCTGCTCGATGAAGAGCATTTGGGAGTTTATGGGAAAACGAGGAGCGTGTGTCAGCTCCCAAAGGCGGCAATACAAAATTTAGGTTCTCGAGCTTTTGATTTTTCAAGATTGATGTTCCCTGAAATTTCCACATCTCCTAAACCGTTTCTACTGATTTTGGAACGTTTCGTATGAGTTCCTAAGTTCCCTAGAACGCCGAGACTTATTCAACGAGTTCCCCTTCCTTAAAATCCGACAATGGTTCCCACGTAACATAGTATAATTTACTATTCCTTAATAGCTAATATAGGTAAATCAGAGTGGGTGTTGATCCCATTGCTGGGCTCAGCTCACAGTATATTCTTTCCGAGGAGCTTAGGGATTATCTCACTGATCTGGGTATTACACATCTGGCACATGCACAAAATCTGGAAAGCTGTAGGTTGGATGGGTCTGAATGGTACTCTGCCTTGGACCTGCTATTGGGTGGGATTTGGGCTAATCAGTGGTCCTCATATGTTACTGGACTATCACATGGGGGTATTAGGATTGGTTCTTCGGAGGACAGACTGTTATGGATGTATGATGAACAGAGGGGTATGGTGACAGCTAGGAAAGCCTATGATTTAATTGTCTCAAATCACAAATCTGTGCTGGAAAATGATATTATGATGAAGATTTGGCTCTTCAACCTCCCGCTTAAGATCAAATGTTTTGTGTGGCTCTCGTGCAATAAAAAAATAAATACTTGGGATTCTTTAAGCAAGAAAGGATGGTATGGTCCAAATAGATGTTGTCTCTACAAAGAGGAGGCAGAGTCAGTTGAACATCTTTTTGTCAGCTGTAGGTTTCTGAAGGAGGTAATTGGAGGCCTTAGCTATATTTTAAAAGTGAACTTGGACTGGAGTGGCCCTACTTTTCAGGAAATTTTAACCTGCTGGATTACTCGGAAGGGGTATTTACTGTATATGCCTTTATTCATCATTTGGAATATTTGGAAGGCTAGGAACCGTTTATGTTTTGAAGATCAGGAGCCCAGCTTGAACAGATTGTTATTTATCATTTATGATGATTTTTTGACCTTTAAGCCTCCTTTGATACATAAGCACAATATTAGGAACATTGGGAAGTCTCCTACTTTGGTGTATCCTACGATCTTTTTTGATGGTGCAGCTGCAAAAGATTTGGGGGGTGAGGGATTTTGTCTCTTGCTGAATGAATTTCGCCTTCTTTCCTTCAAGCTCAGATGTGGCAGAAGTACCAACACTAGAGCCGAGCTCTTAGCACTTTGGGAATCACTACGGGTTGCAAAGGATATTGGGTTACCTTACCTACATATCTTTGGCGACTCCTCTGTGATTATAAAGTGGGCTAAATTGGAATCTACCCTGGATATGGTGAATCTTGAGGCCTGGTGCCTCAACACTAGGATTCTCATGTCCTCCTTCATGTGGGTGGATCTCAGTGATGTTTATAGGGAACATAACAGGAGGGAAGACATCTTATGAAAGGAGGGATTGCACATGGTACCGGGACATCTCCTTATTACTGAATATTTTGGGAATGAGATTATTGGGGAAAGCTCATCTCAGCTCTTTTAGAATATGCTCTTTTTATTTCAGTTGATCTCTCCAGATTCATTGAGATACTTTCAGGGTTGCTGAGCATCTATTATTGATTACTTGAGACTCACCCCCTCCTTGGATCAGATTTCTGGGTTCCTGTTATGTTCTTTAGGAACATAGATGACTGTACTTGATAGTCTTCCTATGAGAGGGTTCTCATTGTAGTGAAATCAAAGTGCTTTGAGTATGAGATACTGTGGATATTTATTTGTATTTTCATGTATTTCCATGTTGTACTATTGTCTGATAGGACTGTATTTGCTGTACTGTCCAGGTTAGGGTTGTTTTTACTATTGCTGTACATGTGCAGTATATGGCAGATTTACTTGAAGATGTAAAAAGTTCCTTTGATTCTCTGAATACCAAGGAATGTATTTTTTTCGACCGAAAAAAAAAAGCTAATATAGGTAAATATCGACAAGGTGTAATTAAAGCTGATAAAACCAAACTATCAATAAAATCTTGACTGCAATTTAGGGCGGGGGGAGATAAGAGAAACTCTCATATACAATAAATAAAAGCAATAAATTCAAGGAATTTTATCTTAAAAGTAAGAAAAGCGTTGTTAGAGAACCATTAATACACCAAGTCTTAGATTACTTGAATTTGAACAGCCAACAGAGAAGGCATCTTAATGTCATAGTTACAGGTTGTTTACAAGCCATTTTCAAGCATTTTGAAGCAGACAAACTTTGCGGAGTACGGTGGCTAGCCATGACAAATAATATTAGCTTGTAGACATTCAAATAGTGTTGGAATTGTACATTGGAAGTTTCCTTTGGGTCATTATTTGAAAAGGTATGTATTGGAAGTGGATCCCTCCACGTATATTTAATATTATATTGTAGTAGAAAAATGAAGAGTTATTCAACTTCTCAGCGAAATATGCAAGTGTCATCAAATAAACCAGTGTTATTGAAACTGAACTCGTTCTCGAAAAACTAATTGGTTTGACAGGCTGATAAGTTTTTCCTATCCAAACATGTACCTCAAACAAAAAAATGAAATTTACAAAACAGAACCAATCCTCCTGCTCAACGACTGTCAGGTTTGTATGAAACCACTCGTTTTGTTAGAAAGCCATATGTAAAGGTTCAAAGTATAAAATTTAAAAAGGAAAAAAAGCTAAACCCTAAAACTACCAATCATCAACAATGGCATTCTCCTTATATTTCATTTTCTATCTTTTTACATAAATTTTTAACATTACCATTAATTGTTTCAAGATGTTTGAGAGTGGTTCCATTGCCATTAATTGTTTCGAGACGTTTGTGTGGTTCCATTACAATTAATTTTGAACCCTACAAAGAAATTCTATTTTATTTTTGGAATCCATAACAGTGACAAAGGAAACCAAACGCCATGAACAACAGTGGAAGGTGCAAATATCAACAGCTCCTTTGAATTAAATTTCCCTCATGGGAAATTCTGGGTAGGTCTTAGCCCCATAACAACCTTAAACAATGATCCTAGGCATCGCTTCAAATAAAAAACAACATGTAACCACACTAATTCATAAATTTTGGGGAATCTTAGACACCTCTGGTGATGTAGGAGCATCCAACTCACATCTCGTTGATTGATGAGTCAACATTCTCTGTAATCACTTCTAGAAATATTTGGTTCGATGTCAGTGGATAGGGTTAGTTTTAATTTGTAATAAATGGAAATTTTCCATTGTTCTCCTTGATCCCTGCATGGAATTCTTCAAGGATTGATCTTCATTGATAGGGTTTACTTTTATTAGATATCCAGATCCAAGCTATTAGGATCTGACAAATTTTCTGAGTGTTATAAGAAGAATTGATTGTAACAGATAGAGCGGGGTGTGCGTGAGTGTATGAAAGTGTGAGGAGTTAAGAGTACAATTTCCATGAGTAATTGTACTTCCAGTTCAATAGAATGAAGAACATAGCTTACTCTGCAAATTATTTAGTGTTTATGCCTTCATTTTAATTACCAGAAGTACGAGTTTGGAATTCTCTGTGTGCATATTGATGTTTGTATTTCGAAATCTGATATATATGTTGCAGGAGACTGAAACCACCTGTAAGGAGCATTACAGAAGGAAGTGATCCTTTAAATGATCAATTCAACAATTATTTCAAAACATTAAATCGCGCATATCTTCAGCAGATTTGTAGTCGAAATCAAATTTCGCAAAGTAAGGACGAGTCCGAGTTAATCCTAATTCAATCGTACGGTGGGAATTGATCTTGGATAAGATCAATGATCGAGGTTTAATTCTGCAAATAGGAGTTACTTCTAAGATAATCGTAACTAGATATTTCCAATTTTGAAGTGCGGAAGTCGGAAGGCAGAGAGCGACACAACAGGGAAAAGCCAAAGAGAAATTCATATTTTCGATATCCAAGATCCGATGCGGAAGAGCGTGGTGTGGGAATCGAAAAAGTAAAGAAGTGTGGAAACTAGACTTTCGAAAGTCAATAATCTGACTTCCAGAACCTGGACCGGAAAGATGGAAACCCTGTTTTGGAAGTTGATAAAGCTGAGTTCCACAGTTGCGCAATGGAAGAGCATTTTTAGACTGAGTATTAGAGCTGGACACACACAGGGAGGTCTAGAAAGAGTAGCTAGGTATATGAATGGATTAATATATGATATACAGGACAAAATTAGTTTATTAAATTTGAAACCTGTAGAAGATTCATATCCGGTAGCTTCAAAGATAGAAGAGAAACTATTAAGAAAACATAACCAGAAAAATAGGGGAAAGAATATAATGAGAGGAAGAGGATCTCCTAATAGTGGAGGTAGGACTCCCAAAGATGGAGCTGAAGGTTATAGTAGTCGGTCATTCCATAGAGGAGGATTTAGAGGATGCAAAGGAAGAGGCAGACACAGAAGGTAAAGTGTTATACTTGTGGAGAGATTAGACATTTGTCCTGGAATTGTCCAAGAAATCAGTATTCAAAATAGAGAAATGTGAAGGTTGCAGAGGCTCAAGAAGAGTCAAAAGGAGAAACAGAGATGAATAACCCTCTAGAGGAAGGAGAATCTATTATGTTGAAGGGATTCTTGGTAAAGTCAAAATAGCAAGTACATGAACCAGCCCAAAGGAAAAGTTTGTTTAGAACAAGGTGTAAGTCACAAGGTAAGTGTTGTAAAATGGTTATTGATAGTGGTAATATATATATATTTTGGTTTCCATTGAGATGGTAAAGAAGCTGGGATTGAATAGGATGAAGCATCCCACTCCCTACAAAGTGTCCTGGTTGCAAAAAGGACATCAGCTCTTGGTGAATGAGTAGTGTAATGTGGAATTCCAGATTGGTACTTACAAAGATGAATTATTATGTGACACAATGCTTATGGATGTATGCCATATACTCTTAGGGAGGCCATGGAAGTATGACAGGAAAGATGTTTATGATGGGAGGAAAAATACTTAATATTCTCTGGAGAAAGATGGGAAGAGACATACTTTGTCACCCTTGGAATATGAAATAGTTCAAGAAGGTTCAAGTTCAAACATTTTACTGATGTCTGGAAAAGAACTGTTGCAAGAAGTTCATAAAGAGGAGGATCTACATTATTCCCTTGTTGGTAAGCCAATGTTAATTTTAACTTCTATGAATTTAGATGATTTTCCTGTTGAGGTTAAAACTTTGCTTGATGAGTGTGCTGACATTATTGTGGATGAGTTTCCAAATGCTTTACCCCCTATAAGAAGTATTAGTCATCACATTGACTTAATACCTGGTGCAAGTTTACCTAATAAAGCATCATACAGATTAACACCTCAAGAAAATGAATAAATCAAACAACATGTACAGGAGCTGTTGGAGAAAGGATTGCTAAAAGAAAGCTTGAGTCCTTGTGCAACACCCAATGTACTTAGTCCAAAGAAATATGGTGGTTGGAGGATGTACACTGATTCCAGGGAAATCAACAAGATCACTATCAGGTATATATTCCCTTTACCCATAATTGATGATCTGATGGATTGTTTAAGTGGTTCAAAATATTTTTCCAAAATAGATTTGAAAAGTGGATATCATCAAATTAGGATAAGGGAAGGGATGAATGGGAGACAACATTTAAAACTAATGATGGTTTGTATGAATGGTTAGTGATGCCATTTGGGCTTACTAATGCACCTAGTACCTTCATGAGGTTGATGAATGAGGTTTTGAAAGAATTTACTGGGAATTTTGTGATAGTTTATCCAGATGACATTTTGATTTTGAGTTAGAATAGAGAGAAGAATTTAAGGCACCTTAAATTGGTGTTAAGAAATTTGCAAAAAGAGAAGCTATTGACAAATCTAAAGAAGTTTAGTTTCCTAAAGTAAGAGTTAGTTTACTAGGGATTTTTAGTTTCAAAAGAAGGACTGAAGATGGATCCTGACAAGGTACAAGCGATTTTAAATTGGCCAATTCCAAAGAATCCTTATGAGGTAAGAAGTTTCCATGGACTTGCTAGTTTCTATAGAAATTTCATTAAGAATTTCAGTCTGATTTGTACACCTTTGATAGATACTTTCAAAGGAACTAGACACCCTTTCAAAAGGACATAAGCAACTAATATAAATTTTAATTTGTTGAAGAAAAAGATAATTGAGAAGCCTATCTTGTCTTTTCCCAGTTTTGACAAAGTGTTTCAAGTTGAAACATATTCTAGTGGAACAACAGTGGGAGCAGTTTTGAGTCATGAGCAAAGGCCAGTGGCATATTTCAGTGAAAACTTGAATGAAGCAAAATAGAAATATTATTTATATGATAAAGAATTATATGTTATTGTGCAGGACCTTAAGAAGTGGAGACATTATTTGATTCCTAAGGAATTTGTGTTGTATTCTAACAATCATGCTTTGTAGTTCATAAATAGTCAACCAAAATTGAACCAAAGACATGTTAAATGGGTAGAATTTTTGCAGAACTTTACCTCTGTTATCGAGCATACAAGTGGTAAGTCTAATAAAGTTGTTGATGCTTTGAGCAGAGTAAATCTGGTATTGCATTAAGTTAAGGTCAGTTCTTTGGGAATTGAAAACTTGGTTGATATGTATAAAGAAGATTAGATTTCAAGGATACTTCCTGTAAAAATACAGTTACCCATAACAAAAGCCACTGATTAGATTATATTTTACAAGAAGGTTTACTATTCAAGGGTAGTAAATTATGTATTCCAAGGTGTTCAATGAGAGAGAATTTAATTCAGGAGAAACATAATGGAGGTCTATCAGGACATTTTGGACAAGAAAAGACTTTTGCTCTAGAGAGTAATTTTTATTTTTGGCCAAAGATGCAGTATGATGTGAAGAAATTTGTTGAAAGATGTAGAATCTGTCAACATGCAAAAGGGAGAAATCAGAATGTAGGATTGTATCAGCCCTTTCCTATTCCATCTAGGACTTGGGATTCCATAGGCATGGATTTTGTTTTAGGTTTACCTAGAAATCAGAGAGGTCATGATTCAATTTATGTTATGGTAGATAGATTTTCCAAAATGGCTCATTTTATTACATGTAAGAAGACTAATGATGCAAGCAATATTTCTAACCTATTATTTTCTAAAATTGTAAAGTTGCATGGGTTTCCTTTGAGTATTGTGTCTCACGAAGTGTTGTAGAGAAAAGTTTCCTATGGATAGGGTTTAATAGGTCATCAACTTACTGGAGTTGAAAGGTGGATGCATATAGTTCAGCAAGCAGATATAAGCAAGATTTAGAGATAAGTAGGTTCCATACCTGATAAACTGAAGGATGGTCCAAGCTTTCTCTAGCCCTTTTCCTACTCCTCTTCCCCAAGAGACCTGCAAAACAAGTTATACCTTCCTCAAACCAAATAGACTATATGAAAGGAAATGATAATCAAATTAATATGAAATCCTAATCTGATATACATCATCATATAATGAAAAAAATAGATTCAAATACACATTGAACAATGATTTGGGAAGAAGAAGGACATCACATCTTTATTAATAATGAAAAGAAGTAAAAATATACCTTCTCTTTAAGTTGGGAACCTCATGAAACCTTCATCTGATTTTGCTGCTTCTCTTCTCCAAGGAACTCATCCTCCAAGTTCTGCAACACAAGGAGATAGCTTCTAGGGGAAAGGTAGGGGGGAATGAGAGTCCCAATTCCTCCAGCATAACAATGCAAAGGTTCAAGTCTCTTCTCATGGACCTATCTACCTCTATTTATATGTTTCTGAAGAGATAGGGTCAAAGAAAAATTTGGTACAACTGACGGAGTTAGTTGCATAACCACCCAAACTACTCAAAATTCGAGAAACATCCATTTTTGACATCTACAGGAAAAATACGTGGGCTGCAGAGACAACAATCACGTATACAAGTGATATACGCAGGTTGCAGTGACAATACTCATGTATGATCCGTAAGTTGTAATGTAAATAGTCATGAATACAGGGAATACACCGGTACCATGTAGAACAAGTTGCGTATACAAAGTGGAATACGTGGGTACCACGTAGAACAAGTCATGTATAGGTGAAAGAGTCTCATATTAAGGCTACTTCTGGGCATTGTTATACTTTGGTGTCTTCTGGAAAGTTTTAGATGACTCAAATAAATTTCCAACAATGCAGAGAAGAGGTCAAACGAAGTTACAGAACTCCGGATATGGGTCCTCGAATATAGGTTTTTTTCAGTGACTTTCATGAAATGTCGTCATGGAAGTGTCGACATGCGACATAATCATGGGAAAGTGGTCACAGGCATAGATGTGTCATTTTGGGCTAAACACAGAGATGAAATGTTTGTTGGTCATTTATGGAGAACTCTATGGAAGAAATTGGGGACTAATCTCACTTTTAGTTCTGCTTATCATCCTCAGACTGATGGTCAGACTGAAGTGGTAAATACAAGCTTAGGAAACATAATGAGAAGTCTTGTGTATGAGCATCAAAAAAAGTGGGACTTAGCTATAGATCAAGCTGAGTTTTGATATAATGACTCACCCAATAGAAGTATAGGTATGATTCCTTTTCAAGTTGTCTATGGAATACATCCAAGGGGTGTATATGAACTTAGAGATTTGGGAAAGCATGAAAAGAGAAGTGCAGAGGCTGAATACTTTGCAGTTAGTATGCATGAGCTACAGGAGAATATTAAGAAGAGATTACAAGAAAGTTTAGAAAAATATAAACAGAGAGCAAACTTGAAGAGAAGAGAAGTAAACTTTCAGGTTGGAGATTTAGTGATGGCCTATCTTAAAAGAAAAGGTTCCCTAAAGGAACTTATAATAAATTGAAGCCTAAAAATATTGGATCTTATAAACTTTTAAGGAAGTTTTCTGCAAATGCTTATGAGATTGAACTTCCTTCTGAATTTCAGATTTCACCAATTTTTAATGTTTCATATTTATATCCTTTTAGAGATGCAGGTATCTAGACAGAGGGTATGACTTCAAATGGAGATGATTCAAGTATAGATTGGAAAGTATAAATTCCACAGAAATAACATCCTCATATTGGATCCATCCTTGGTAAGAAAATTATAAGGAAGACCAGGAACAAAACCTTCTTTCAGTACTTAGTCAAATGGAAGAATCAACCTACTGAAGATGCATCCTGGATGACAGAATAGGAAATTCCAAGTACAATGTGCAACTTGAAGAATTATAGAAGAATTAATTTTTTCCCCGAGAGTATCATGTAGAAGCATCTAGCTCAGGTCTCATTGACTGATGAATCAACCTGCCATGTGATCACTTCTAGAAAGATTTGGTTCGATGTTAGTGGATAGGGTTAGTTTTAATTTGTAATAAGTGGAAATTTGTCATTGTTATCCTTGATAGGTGTGTGGAATTCTTAAAGGATTGATCTTCGTTGATAGGGTTTACTTTTATTATTTATCCAGATCCAATCTATTAGGAGCTGATAGGTTTTCTGAGTGTTATAAGAAGAATTGATTGTAATAGATAGAGGGGGGTTTGCGTGAGTGTATGAGAGTGTGAGGAGTGAAGAGTACAATTTCCATCAGTAATTGTACTTATGGTTCAATGGAATGAAGAACAGAGCTTACTCTGTAAATTATTAAGTGTTTATTCCTTCATTTTAATTACCAGAAGTATGAGTTTGGAATTCTCTATGTGCATATTGATGTTTGTATTTCGAATTCCAATATATATGTTACAGGACACCGAAACTGCTTGTAAGGATCATTGCAGAAGGAATTTATTCTTTAAATGATCAATTCAGCAATGATTTCAGAACATTAAAGGGTGCATATCTTTAGCAAATTTGCAGTCAAAATCAAATTTCGCAAACCAAGGATGATTCCAAGTTAAACCTAAGTCAATCGTACAGTGGGAATTGATCTTGGAGAAGATTAACAGTCAAGGTTTAATTCTGCAAATAGGAGTTACTTCCAAGATACTGCTAACTAGAGATTTATGATTCCAAAGTGCGGAATTCGGAAGGTGGAGAGCGGTAGAACGGGGAAAATCCAAAGAGAAAGTCAAATTTCTGATATCTGATATCCGATGCGAAAGAGAGTAGTTCAGGAATCACAAAAGTGAAGAAGTGCGAAAACTAGAGTTTCAAAATTCGATAAGCTAAATTCCGCAACCTGGACTAGAAAGGAAGAAAGGCAGAAACCCTATTTCAGAAGTTGATAAAGTCAAGTTCCGTAGTTACACAGAGGAAGAGCGAAAAAGTGCGGGACTGCGGGTGCAGAAGTGCGGAAAGAAGCCTTGTAAGTTTTCAGAATCTCGGTTTTGAGGTTTGTTAACAAAACAATTCCATCATCTAGGAATGGATAAGATCACAACAACAATAAAGCCAAGTGTTTCATGGCTAAGATGGAAATAAAACCCTAACTTAATATTTCTGGGAAGTTTGAAGGAGGATCTAGGGGAATTTTAGACATGAAACCAACAATAAAACACCCCAAATTTCCTGAAACAATGCAAACATAAATAAAAGGTGGAAAATTACACTTCAATTTCACCTCAACACACATAAGTGGAATTGCCTCAAACAAATTATGATGTCAAAATTTGAAAACATATACTTGTTTCTAGATCACATGTCTATACTTGTTTAGTTTCGATTTAAGAGTTCATAATTGTTGTTGCCAACATAGTTTTCTCCAACAATTAAAAATGTAACAACTCATTAACATGGAAAATAGATACATGTATCTTTCTACATGGATTCATGTGGAACAATTCTTGATTTTTATTTTACCTCTGTATCAGCGATCGTAATAAGTTTTTGGAGTTAAAGAGAAAGTTGGAATTATGAGAATTGATGTACAACATGACATGTATAGGTCGTGATATGACATAATTTACTATCCATTAATGGATAATATAGGTAAAAGTTGACAAGGTGTAATAAAAGATGGAAAATCCAAGCTATTAATAAAATCCTGACTACAATATATCGAGGGCAGATAAGAGAAACTGTCATACATGCAAAGCATTGTATCTTACGCATGGATTAACTGAAAGCAGTTGGAAATTTATTGGGAACTGATAACATACCCTGGGTAGCCCACACCAAGAAGAAATAATCATTTAAGGGTATCTTAAATGACATATAAATGAAATGAAAAGTGTTTAAGGTGGGTATTGATTGAACACCTTTGTCAAGGTATGTAAATATAGGGGCCAATAGTAAAATTAAGAGGGGATTTGCAGACACTGGTTACCTACAATATATGTTATGATCCTACCATGTTAATTCCTCTTAGCTACTCTCAATGCTTTCAAGTAATACCCTAACCAATGCAAATACCATACATTTGTACTCCAACGACTTATCATTTTGTTTCCACCACTTCAGAGCTATGGCACATTATGAAATAAGTGTATAATCAATTTAATACATAGAGAAACTTCTAAGGATTTTAATATTGGCTTCCATATTTTAGAGACATTGTCCAGTATTCAATGACGTTCAATACAATTGTCTCTCCCAGAGTTAATATATACCTCAAAATTTCACCAACGTTTCTCTATATAATATGTGTCTTCCAAAATTCTCACATGAATTTGTAGCTTATATCGATTTAGATTTTCTCTCCCCAACCTATAGTCATTTTCCTTTAAACCCTATCCCATCCATTGAAACACAAGATAATGTGTTTCTTGTGTCATTTCAATTTGAGAGTTTAATTGTGCAAGTTGTTCAAAATTGTTGTTTCCAACAATTAAAACTGGAACAATCCATTAACATGGAAAACATATACACACATCCATCTGCATGAATTCATGGATTCATCCATAGCAGTCTAGTGAAGGTTAAATCCTCACTTAACAACCTAAGGGTGTCACAAACTAAGCCATAATGGCATACACAGCTCACAATCCAATTTAGAGTAGTAAACAAAGTGATAGTCGGTCCATAGAGGGTACACACAATCATATCCCATCATAGGTATATTAGAGAAACCAGAGGACAACCCTTATATGGCTCACATAGGTCAAATTTTAGGAAGGGAGGGCCACACTAGTCCATGATCAGCTTTAGAGATCTTATACACCCCATGGTCTAGCTGGGAAAAACCACCACAGTCCACAATCCAGCTGGGAAAGACCACCATAGTCCATGGTCTTCCTGAGAAAGAGACACTATTGTCAATGGATCAACAAAAGAGGTCACCAAAAATCACAAATAAGGCTTAGAAGGCTTCCAGTAAGTCACATCCTAGCCCTAGAGGAATTATACAATCCACAAGTAGCTAGAAAGAGCCCCTACAGTCCACTGCCCATCCTCAGAGGACTTATCCATAGTCATGGCCTGCGAGTAGAGAAATATTATAGTCACAACCAGCCATAGGAGCTTCAATACAGTCACATATATCCACATGAGCTTCAATACAATCACTTCTATCCCTCGAGGGCTCCAAAAATAGTCACGGTCTGCTAGGAGAAGGAAATCACAGTCACGACCAGCCCTAAAGGGCTCCAAAAATAGTCACATTCTGCTGGGATATGGAAATTAAAGTCACACCCAACCAAAGGGGTCATACATAGCTCATATCTCACATCTCAGTCAAAAGTGTAGCATACAATCATAGATCATCACAGTACAAACATGACTTTCCTAAGGAACATCAAAATAGTTACCACAAGAATATAGAAGCAACAAGAACCCAAACTGTCTACTCAAGGTAGCAGTAACCCTAGGCGTCATGCTTAAACCAACATACAAGAATCATATCTAAACTTCTCTCATGTCAATATGCACATAAAAATGTTGTTATGAACTTAATTTATAATCTTGACAGCCCTTCTAGAAGGGTCAATTACTAACCCTAGATTTTAGGAAGGTTAACAATAAAAATATAAAATAAAGTTATGTTGACTTAGAATAGGGTACTAATGGTCATAGGGTAACACTAAATAAAAAAAATACAAATAATAAGATTAAGTCATCATAGCAAAGGTGTTCAAGGTACCACACACAATAAGGGCGCTAAGACCAATAGGAAGGTAAAGGATCATAAGTCAACTAAAGTGGTCACAACAAGGTGGTAAGATAACCTCCCTTACCGACAAGACCAAGTGTACCACCAAGGTGGGGAAAAAACCCTTTTACCCATAGGATAAACACAACCAAGGACTTTCATTATTCTCACATGAATTTTTAGCTTATATCGATTTAGATTTGCTTTCCTGAGCCTATGGTCGTTTTCCTTTAAACCCTAGTCCATCCATTGAAATAAAAGATTATGTGTTTCTTGTTTAGTTTCAATTTGAGGTTTTAATTGTGCAAGATGTTAATAATTGTTGTTTCCAACAGAGTTTTCTCCAACAATTAAAACTGGAACAACTCATTAACATGGAAAACAGATACATGCATCCATTTGCATGAATTCGTGTGGAACAATTCTCGATTTTTATTTTTCCTTTGTACTAGAGATTGTAATAAATTGTTGGATTTAAAGAGAAAGTTGGAATTCAGAGAATTAATGTAAATCATGATACCTATGGGTGGTGATATGACATTATTTACTATCACTTAATAACTAATATAGGTAAAACTTGACAAGGTGTAATAAAAGTTGACAAAGTTGAGCTATCATTAAAATCCTGACTACAGTTTATGGAGGGAAGATAAGAGAAACTCTCATACACGCAACACATTATATATCACACATGGATTAACTAAAAGCAGTTGGAAATTTATTGGGAACTGATAACGGGCCCTGGGTATCCCACGCCAAGAAGAAATAAGCATTTAAGGAAATCTTAAATGATGTATAAATGAAATTGAAAAGTGTTGAAGGTGGGTATTGATTGAACACCTTTATGAAGGTGTGTAAATGTAGGGATCAGTAGTAAAAGAAAGAGGGGATTCATAGTCACTAGTTAGCTACGATATATCTTATGATCCTTCCATGTTCATTCCTCTTACATACTCTCAATTCTTTCAATTAAGACCCTAACCAATGAAAATACCATACGTTTGTACTTCAACAACTTCTCATTTTGTTCTCACTAGTTGGGAGATATGAAAAATTATGGAGTAAGTGTATAAGCAATTTAATTTGCAGAGAAACTTACAAGGATTTTAATATTGCCTTCCAACTTTAATTGACATTGTCCAGTATTCAATGACATTCAGTACAAATGTCTCTCTTAGAGTAAATATATACCTCAAAATTTCACCAACATTTCTCTATATAATATGAGTCTTTCATAATTCTAACATGAATCTTTATCTTATATTGATTTATATTTTCTCTCCCTAGCATGTAGTTGTTTTCCTTTAAGCCCTATTCCATCCATTGAAATGCAAGATAATGTGTTTCTTGTGCAGTTTCAATTTGAGATTTTAATTATGCAAATTGTTCATAATTTTTGTTTCCACCGTAATTTTCTCCAACAATTAAATCTAGAATAGCTCATTAACATGGAAAACAGATACACGCATCCATATACATGGATTCATTCATACAATATGGTGAAGTTTACAGCCTCACTTAACAACCTAAGGGTGTCACAAACCAATCCCTAGTGGCGCACACAACTCACAACCCAATTTACAATGGTAAACAAAGTGTCAGTGTAAATTACAGTAGTCATGAGACAACCCTTATAGGGCTCACACAGGTCACGGTTTAGTAAGGGAGGTCCACACTAGTCCACGACCAGCTCTAGAGATCTTATACATTCCACGACCTAGGTGGAAAAAACCACCACAATTCACAGCCCAGCTGGGAAATACCACCACAGTCATAGGGTCACACTAAATAAAAACAATAAAAAATTAAGGTTAATTCATTATAACAAAAGTGGTTAAGGTACCACACATAATAGGGGTGTTAGGACCAATAGGAAGGTAAAGGACCATAAGTCAACTACATCGGTCACAACAAGGTGGTAAGAAAACCTCCCTTACCCACAATGCTAAGGTGTACCATCAAGGTGGGGAAACAACCCTTTTACCCATAGGACCAAGAAGACCAAGGACTTTTAGAATCCTCACATGAATTTGTAGCTTATATCGATTTAGATTTTCTCTCCCCAATGTGTTGTTGTTTTCCTTTAAATCCTAGTCCATCCATTCAAACGTAAGATTATGTGTTTCATGTTTAGTTTCAATTTGAGAGTTTAATTGTGCAAGCTATTCATAATTGTTGTTTCCAACAGAGTTTTCTCCAACAATTAAAATTGGAACATCTCATTAACATGGCAAATAGATACACGCACCCATTTGCATGGATTCATGTGGAACAATTCTCAATTTGGTTTTCCTCTGTATAAATGATCTTAATAAATTGTTGGAGTTAAAGAGAAAGTTGGAATTCAGAGAATTGATGTACAAAATGGAAGGTATGGGTGGTGATATGACATAATTTACTATCCCTTAATAGATAATATAGGTAAAACTCAACAAGGTGTAATAAAACATGACAAATCCATGCTATCAATAAAATCTTGATGCAATTTATGGAGGGAAGATAAGAGAAACTCTCATACATGCAAAGCATTATATCTTACGCATGGATTAACTGAAAGCAGTTGGAAATTTATTGGGAACTGATAACAAACCCTAGGTATCCCACACCAAGAATAAATAAGCATTTAAGGGCAACTTAAATGTTGTATAGATGAAATTAAAAAGTGTTGAAGGTGGGTATTTATTGAATGTGTTTATGAAGGTGCGTAAATGTAGGGGCGAGTAGTAAGAGAAAGAGGGGATTCACAGTCACCAATTACCTATGATATCTCTTATGATCCTCCCATGTTCATTCCTTTTACATACTCTCAATTCTTTCAAGAGGAAGAAATTGCATGATCATATGATTATTCCAAATACCAAGAGGACAAAATGAAGGTTACAAACTTGTCTTGAGTGTGATGAAAATTGTCTCAAACAACTAGAAAGTTGTCAATATGATTGAAAGCAGAATAAGAACACTAACTAAGAGTGTGACCCCTTGCATGCAAATCCTCTTATTAAGAAAGATTGGAAGAAGCCATTTTAAGTAAAATTTTCCAAATGGGTTTCCAAGGTAAAAGTTTTACATTATTACTATGTAAATTATTTATTTCTTTAGCATTGTTTTCTCCATTTAAATTAAATAGCATTGAAGTAATACATAATACGAATTAATGCATAGTGGAATAAAAATAGATATAAACATTTTAATTTCTAGAAAAAATTAATGAAGGTTTGTGCTAGTGAATTCAATGAACCATGTGGTAAGTAATTATGCACAATATTGATATCAAATCTAAGTGTGATTTTTTTCCGTTGGTTTAAAAGATTATCAATTTGAGAACACTTGGATAAGAATCTATGGGTTTTAGATTTTTTTTAAACTGAAAAACCTTAACTAAGTAGGTGCAATAGGAAATTAGTCTAGGTATTGGACCCATTTTTAGTCAAAATAGTGAGTTGAGTTCAACATTCATAATTCACCAACTTTGTAGGTTTAACAATTTTGAATACTTCACCAAAAAATTAGCAACAACTTGTTATCCTTTAAAAATTTTGTGAATGCCTTTGAAAAGCGATAAGGAAAGAAACATAAATTGTTTTCCAATGCAAAGGTTCAAATAGCATATATCTGGCTCTATTCTCCACTTTCCACACCCTAAAAACACAAAATGTTATGTTTATTAAATAAAAAATGAAAATGCATGGAGAAGTGTAAATGCAGTGCAAAAGACATACATATCTTAGGAAAGGTTTGGGCCAGAATGTTACCTCCACCCTTCACTCTCCATAGTAGTATTTACATGCAAATGGATAGTGGGGTAGGCCATATATGTGCACATATCACTCTAATGGAAGAAAAAAGTGATGTCACCATGTGGAGCCATAGTGGAATGTTATGGATCCATCAACAAACGGGCATCAAAGGAAAGTAAGGAATGATACATTTCTCTTCATATGGAACAAAGAATAAGATATCCAAGACAAAGAATCTTGACTTCGATGTTTTCGAGGTGAGTAAGACATTTACATTTGGAAAAATAGAAAATAGACTAAAATTCCATTTCATGCATAAAGAAGAACCATGAATGCAAAAGGGATTTGTGTCCTCTTCCTGGGTACTTTCTAGCCATTTGGTTGACTAAGCACACATGGAGTTCACCCTCCTAACTAGAGGGTTAGTACCAACCATGTTCAAAAAGTGGGAATTAGGTTTTTTATGTTTTTGTCTCGTGGTTTGTTACTGTTAGCACGGGTCCTTTCTCCTGTATGGAGGTTTGGTTAGGGTTGTTGGTCTCCATTCCTGGAACTTACTTGTTGACTTACTTGTCGCCGTTATCCTCCATCCAGGAGCTTCTGTTAGGGTTTTATGTTTCTGTTTTCTGTCACCTAGGGTTCAAGTTACTCTGTCTGGTTACCTCCTGGCTTTCATTTTTCTTTGAATGGAGCCCATGGGACATTCCTCGCCTTCTAGCCCTTGGGGAGGCCCGACTCATCCACCTCGTCTTCATTCACATTGCAAGACCAAGATTTTAATCGCCCTTGACCATAAAAGTCATTATGTCTTAGGCATGGATGTTATAATTGATAGAGTATCAGACCTCTGTCACAGGGATCTCATTGGGTGCTTGGAGTATTGCTCTATGAATAGGGAGGAATGAGTGGCTTGGGACACTTTACACTAGAATCCTATCCTTATTTATGTTCCTACTATAAGTCTCCTTGCTAACAGGTGGTTGGTTATTTTTTTTCTTGAGGAATCAGATGCCTCCCGTATCCTAAGCTCCCTCTAGACCATAGGAAATGGATCCCTTGTCCTCAGCCGCTGGCATTCAAATTTTGACCCACTAAAAGAACGAGTTGTCAAATTCCATCTATGGGTGTTAATGTTGGCTTTGCCTTACCCTCTTTGGTCTAAAGAGATCATTACTGGAATTTCCAACACCATTGGGAGGTTTGTATCTCTGGAGAAATATTTTCACCTCATCTTTGACAAGCGTACTACCAAGGTACTGGTCGAATTTGACATTTCAAAAGGGATCCTCCCTGAAATCCAAATTGTTTGTAACAGCTCGGTTATAACTTGGAAACTTGATTATCTGAATATTCCCTTTTGTTGTAGTTACTTTCATGAGACGGGCCACTTAAGAAATACCTATACCTCCTACTCTAGGGTATTCATTTGTGTGTTGGCTTTAATTATTCTAAATTGACTCCTGATACTTCTTAGACCATTTCATCATAGATCTCTACCTATCCAGTGTCACAGTTGGAGACTGCTCATAATCATGACACCTTTGGAACTCCCTCTCATGTTGGGCCTTATGACGACTCCTCTCCTACCTCTTTCGGTGATATTACAAAGGGTGAACTTTAGTACATAAAAGATGTTGAGACTTTAGCCCTCTCGACGGCCAAAACTCCACCTAATTCCACCTTTGGTCCTCCTTCTGACCCTCTTGATCTATCTGCTACTCCTCTCCACTCTCCCTCTGATTCTCCTCCACCTTACACATTGGATAACTTCCCACCCCTTCAAATACTCCCTTCCCCTAACACCATTGATACTCCTAGTAGTCCCTTAACTACTCCTTCGTCCTATGATCCTACCCTTCTCAAAGCTCTGGATATCTTTACTGACAAGTATCCACTATCATCGCCCATTGTCTTACCTCTTGATTCGATTAGGTTTGAGAATGTAACGATCCAGAAGTCCATGAAAGGTAAACCTTCTTTGACTTAGACACCTTCTGGACTCTATAATCCTCTCTCAGCCCGGATCAAAGCTACAGCTAGAGCACAATCTCCCTCCCGGGAACTTAGATAATAGTCACCTATAATTCAGGTTAACCAATGAAGATTGTCTCCATGAACATTTGTGGGTTTGGAGGGCTTACCAAACAAAAATCCCTCAGAACATTGTTCTCTTCTCTAAACCCTAACTTAATCCTGTTACAAGAAACTATTAGAATATTTAGACACTTAGGAGTTAGTTAAGATCAACTTGTGTAATATATCCGTTAGGTAAAAGTGTGTTTCTTTAGTATGCATTAGTATGCATTTGTAAATATTCTAATCCGATAGTCACGATATGTTCTAGACATAGAGTGATCCGACGGTTCAACTTCTCTTAGATCATACCTACCATTGATCTGTGGCTTAACACCCAATTGGTCTATGATCTCTATTTAAAGAGCATAGAGGGTCCTTGGCTAGTTGATCGATTATGAGAAGCTCATGTAACTTTCTTTCTTTTGCATAATAAATTGCTCCAATTAGCTATTTGGCTGGGGTCGTGGACTGTTTCCCTCTCTAGGGTTTTAACCACGTGACAAACATCGGTGTGTTGATCTGTGATCTATTTGTGTGAAGTAGTTTCTCAAGGTATTCGGTCTTTTGGGAGTACCCTATGCACCCAAACATGGTATCAAAGCTTTTATGAAGAGCCGCTTTCTATTTTTATCAAGATCTGGAACCGGTGTTGCCGAAACTTTGAAAGGGTTTCTGGTTCTGGATTTTCTATGCATTTGTGGCTTGTGGGAGTTGTTCCATTATGTCCGAAGCATCGTTTTCATTGGAAAATAGTTTTCGTTTCATCGAAAACTATTTTTGTTTGTTCCAGAAACACCCATTTCAGCAAATTTGAAGGTATAATGTTATAGTGATGGATTTGTTTTTTTTTAAATCTCTCATATTTTATCAGTTTTATTATTAGATCTTTTCTATTTTAGTCTCGTACTGTTGCCTTCCCTGACTGTGTATGCTCTTTGCCATGCACCTTGCGCAATCACAACGAATCAGAAACAGTAAGGGAAAGGTTTTTTTCTTGTCTTCTCGGCTACATATGCTCTTTGTTGTGCACCTTGTGCGATCACAGCAAATCAGAAACAACGAGAAAACTTGAAAACATAGAATTTCTGGGTAAGCTAACCAAGATCTAACCCCATTTTGTGGAAAAAAAAAATTTGTTTTTTATTTTTTATTTTTTTGTGATTTGCAGAAAAAAAAAGGAAAGAACGGAGAACGAGAGAGAAGAGAGAAAAAAAAGCCCCCTTCCTCTTTCCATTCTTTTACGTACCTTTTAAAATTAGCTCACTTGGTCCAAAGTTGCTTTATTCCTTAATAGGTTTTGAGTTCAAGTCTTATCAAGCTACTTTTTAGTGCATGCAATTTCTATTTTCAAGTTACTTTATTGTAAACATGCATCTCACATAAATAAAATAAAATAAAAAGTGAGTCACTTAAGTCTTTTAATTTATTGCCGCACTATTTAAAAGTAACATTATTGTAAAAGTGAGCATCACTTATTCTACAAAAGTGGTTCACTTAAAAGCAACTTTATTGTAAAGTGATTCTCAAAGGTTGATCTTGGGAAGAGGGGGGTTCTTTTTTTTTAGTTGGTCAAGTTAATATCTGCCAGGTCACTATTGGGGACATCTTCAACATTTTCTTTGATCAAGCATAACTTCATCATCCAGAACCAGTTTTCAATGCCGTTTTTTTTTAAACCATATATTTTTTCGATCTCTTTGCATCCAGACAGTTAGTTTCTATTATTTCATCCATTAATTTATAATATGGCTGCCCCTTGTGATATTATACTTACAAGTTCTTACTATTTCTCATGGAAATCTCGTATGGAGGATGTTCTACGAAGTAGGGGACTTTTCAGGATAACCTCAGGGAAAGAAATAGAACCCACTGATGATGATAAGAAAATTAAATGGACAAATAGATGTGATGAAGATCGTGGATTGATTGGGATGTCAATCTCTACTTATTTGCGATTCCACATATCTGGAATTGATGAACCTGATCTCGCTTGGGAAAAGTTGGAATCTTTGTTTGGTAAACACAATGAAATTCGGGGTCATCAACTTGAGAATGAGTTGATTTATTTGAATTCAAATGATTTTTCATGCATTCAAGACTATTTATCTAAGTATAAAACTCTCAGACTCTTATGTGTAGAATGCAAGATTAAGAAAGAAGACAAACAATGTATTTATCATATTCTTTCCAAACTTGGACATGCATATTCTGTTTTTGTATCTACATTCTACTCCATGAAAGAATCCTTGACTACAACTAGCTATCAAGAGCCTAGTCTTGAATCCTTTTGTGATTCCTTAATTAGAGAGCAAGATAAGTTTATTCATCTTGGAATAATTAACAATGCAGATACATCTGGGAAAGCTTTATTGTCCCAATAGAAAGAAAAGTCCAAGCCTCCCAAGAAATAGAATTTTCGCAATAATAAGCCAAACAAAAAGGGTCCCAAACCCTCTCAGGCAGCTCCTTCTTTAAAAAAAGACAAAGGAACCAAGCAAAAAGGAAAGAAGACTAAGTATCATTGCAATTTTTGTGGGAAAGATAATCATGATGAATCTAAGTGTTTTAAGAAAATGGCAGCCTTGGAAGCAGCAATGAAGAAGCACCACATCAGCCTAGATTCATCTTCAGAATCTAACTCTCATGGACATGCACTTTGTGCTTCTGGTTACTCTTATACTGCATCTTCTTCTTCTACTTCAAATGAATGGCTCATTGATTATGGAGCATCTTATCATATGGCTAAGGATCAAACCATATTTTCTACTATGCATGAATGTAACACCAAACAAATATTTGTTGGCGATGATGGATCTCTAAGTGTTGTAGGATCTGGAATAGTTCCACTAGAAAATGGTCATTTCAGTGATGTACTATGTGTTCCAAAAATTTCCTGCAATTTGTTATCAGTCTATCAAATTACTCATTAGGGTGAAGGTAAAACTATGACGTTTACACCTCACCAAGTTGTAATCAAGGATTTTAAAAATCCTCAAAATGTCCTTGCTACTGGAACTCTTGATGATATTACCAGGTTGTACAAATTTTAACAACTTTGGGTCATCACCTTTTCCTTCAGTTTTTGTTGCTCATAGTGATAACTTGAGAAAACTTTGGCATGAGCGATTTGGTCACTTAAATTATCGCTCATTGCAACAACTATGTAAAGACAATATGGCAACTGGTCTTCCGATGGTATCTTGCAAGGATGGTGTTTACTCCGGTTGTGTACTCAAATAACATCATCAGGATAGTTTTGAAAAACGTGCCTCTTGGCACGCCTCAATTCCTTTGGAGCTTGTGCATAGTGACTTGTGTGGCCTTCTTCCATATGCATCCTTTTCTGGTTTCAAATATTTCTTAAATTTCATTGATGACTACTCCAGATGCACTTGGGTTTACTTCCTAAAACTTAAGAGCGGAGTATTTAACATGTTCTTTGCCTACAAGGCCCTTGTTGAAAAATAATCTGGTCATCAAATTATTAAGTTAAGATCTGACAATGGAGGAGAATATGTTAACAACAAGTTCACTACTTTCTGCACTGAACAAGGAATCCAACAACAACACACTGTTCCATATACACCACAACAAAATGGTGTAGCTAAACAGAAGAACCACACTTTAAAAGAAATCGCTAATTGTATGATCCAATCTAAGGGACTAAGTCTTCAATATTGGGCTGAGGCCATATATTGTGTAAATTACATATTTAATTGCACACCCACTAAAGTTTTACAAGGTATAACACCGGAAGAAGCATGGCGTAAAATTAAACCAGACGTAAGTCACTTTCGTGTGTTTGGTTGTGAAGCATGTGCTCACATTTCGGATGAAAAACAGAAAGCATTGCAGCCTAAAAGTGAAAAGTGAATATTTGTTGGATATTCTGAAGATGTGAAAGGTTATAGACTTCTTCAAACCCATTCACATCATATAATCATTAGAAGAGATGTTAAATTTGATGAAAATCTCTTGCCCTGTGAGCCTAACTTGGCGAGTGTGCCATATTTTGCTTGTGAGCCTAATTCGGCGATTGTTCCTTCTTCTTCTTCTTCCAACTTCCTTGACATGTTTCCAACTCCAATTTCTGATGATGACAGTGAGGATGAAAATCCACCTATGCCTACTCATGTTCCTCCAATTTCACCAACACTAATACTTCCTTGATGGGTCCATTCAACATGTGAAGCAGCCGATGATCTTGCTGGTGATCCTAGAGATCAACGTCGAACACGTTCTCAGTTTCAACGAGCCTCTTCTCTTTTGGCTCAAGTTTCCAAGAATCATGATCCAAAAAATTTTGCAGAAGCTTCAGGAAATCTAGATTGGGATGTAGCTATGGATGAAGAATATCGTTCCTTAATGGCGAACGATACTTGGGATCTTGTTCCTCTTCCAAAAGGAAGAAAACTTGTCAGATGTAAATGGGTCTATAGAACTAAGTATGCATCAGATGGAAGTGTTGAAAGACTTAAGGCAAGGTTAGTTGCCAAAGGTTTTTCCCAAGTTGAAGGGATTGACTACAATGATACCTTTGCTCCTGTCGCAAAAATGAATTCCATCCACCTTGTTCTTTCCCTTGCAGCCTTACATAACTGGGAAGTCCATCAAATGGATGTCAAGTTTGCCTTTTTACATGGTGATTTACAGGAGGAAATTTACATGGAACAACCTCTTGGATATGTTTAGGATAACTCTAGCCTTGTCTGTCTCCTTAAGAAAACCTTATACGGCCTTAAGCAAGCTCCTAGAGCTTGGTATGCCAAAATGGATAACTTTCTCCTTGACATTGGTTTTTCTAGATGCCATTCTGACCCCAATGTCTATACCAAGAAAGTAGGAAACCATCTCATCATACTTGTTCTTTATGTTGATGATCTTATCCTTACTAGTAGTGACCCTAAACTTGTAACCCATGTGAAATCCATTCTTAAGCAAAATTTTGAAATGTCAGACTTAGGACATTTGCATTATTTTCTTGGTCTCCAATTATTGCAAACCAAAGAAGAAATATTTCTTTCCTAGTCTAAGTATGCTTGTGACCTTCTTCGTCGCTTCCACATGGAAGATTGTAAGCCAGCCCCTTCTCACTTCCAGTCTGGAGTAAAACTTTCTGCCACTTGTACTTCCCCTGAAGTAGATGCCACTTTGTATCGTCAGATTTTTGGTAGCCTTTTATACTTGACTCATTCTCGTCCTCACCTTTCCTTTGCCGTTGGTCGTGTTTCCCGTTATATGCAAACTCCTCATGAAAGTCACTGGAAAGCAGCAAAAAGAATACTTCAATATATTCGAGGTACAATTCAGTTTGGGATTCATTACAGTACAGGGGGGAAACCTTTGTTGTTTGGTTTCATTGATTCAGATTGGGTCGACGATCCTGATGATCGAAAATCTACTATAGGTTATGTTTTCAGTCTGGGATCTGTACCTATCACTTGGGATTGTAAGAAACAACAAGCACTTGCTCTTTCTTTAGCAGAAGCAGAATATCGAGCCGCAGTTAATTCTAGTCAGGAAGCTTTATGGCTTTGACAGATCCTTTCAGAGTTTGGATTTGAGCAACAACAGCCTACTCCACTTTGGTGGGACAATCAAAGTGCCATCAAGCTTGCCAAAGATCCAGTTCTACATCAGCGTAGCAAACTCATTGAGATACACATGCACTTCATCATAAATCTTGTTCATGATCGTGTTCTTGAAATGCTCTATTGGCCTACAGATGATCAAGTTGCAGACATCTTCACCAAGTCTCTTACAGGCACAAAGTTTTCTAAACTTCGATCTATGTTAGGAGTTTAGGAATGTGTCCTTAAGGGGGGATAGGCTCTAATGCCTCCTTTCTTCTCCTCATAGTGTCACTTTTGTAAATCCTTCAATTCTATCCCAAGTTGTTCTTAAGGGAGGATGTTAGGATATTTAGACACTTAGGAGTTAGTTAAGATCAACTTGTGTAATATATCTGTTAGGTAAAAGTGTGTTTCTTTAGTATGCATTTGTATGCATTTGTAGATATTCTAATCCGATGGTCACGATATATTCTAGACATAGAGTGATCAGACGGTTCAACTTCTCTTAGATCATACCTACCATTGATCTATGGCTTAACACCCGATTGGTCTATGATCTCTATTTAAAGAGAATAGAGGGTCCTTGGCTAGTTGATCGATTATGAGAAGCTCATGTAACTTTCTTTCTTTTGCATAATAAATTGCTCCAAGTAGCTATTTGGTTGGGGCCATGGATTATTTCCCTCTCGAGGGTTTTAACCATGTGACAAAAATTGATGTGTTGGTCTGTGATCTATTTGTGTGAAGCGGTTGCTCAAGGTATTCGGTCTTTTGGGAGTACCTTGTGTACCCGAACAGAAACAATGTGCGACCATATTACTGCTCTTCGACTGTTTGCAAAACTGAATCCTGGATGGGAGTTTTGTGCCCTTGATTCCCATGGCCTCTCTGGGGGTATCCTATAATCCTGTAATCCTCATATTACTCACTGTAAATCTTACCACTCCTTTGCTGGAATCCTTTTATATGCTAGATTCAAAGGACTTGAATGTGTTTTCTCTATTATCAATTGCTATGGTCCCTATGCCAACAAAACTGTGTTTTGGGATTGTGTTGTTGCTGGGGATATCTTTAACTATCCTAACCTCATTCTTGCTGGTGACTTAAAATTTACTCTCTCTGACCTAGAAGTCTAGGGAGACCGATCCAGGTTGGATCACCAAGCACTTTACTTCTCTCAGCTATTGGATTCGATGAACATGGTTGATCTTGCTCCCTCTACACTTGGACCTACCTGGAGGAATGAAATAGTGGGCCCTAAGGGTGTTAGCAAAATATTAAACAGATTCCTAGCTTCCTTACATCTTATTCCACTTCTTGGAAGCTATAACTCTCGGACTCAGCCTTATGAAATCTCTGATCACTACCCTATTTGTCTTGAGTGGAACTTCAGGTTTAATTGTCACCTTTATCCATTCAAATTCAATAGATATTGGCTCCTGGAAGATGATTTAAGTGATATTGTCTCTACCTCCAGGACCACACCTGTACCCTTTGTAGGTCCTATTTTTTCCTTTGCCTTTAAGCTACAGAGACTCAGAAGCTTGGTCAAGGATTGGGAAAAAAGGAAGAATTCTTCAAGATATAAGGATAATAAAGAGATTGAATCTGTTATACTTGATCTTCTCACTTCTCAATCTTCTAGTATACTCACAGCTGAGGAATGCACTGTACTTTCACACTTAAAATCTAGAAAGGACTCCTTATTGTCCCATCATATTCTTACTTGGAAACTCGAAAGCAGAGTGGATTGGATCCAAGAGGGGATGCTAACACAAAAAAAATCCACTCCTTTGCCTCATCCAGGAGAAACTCAAAATCCATTTGGGCTCTTAAGGACTAGAATGGGGTTTTAATTGAGGATGACACTAAGCTCAAGTCTATGGAAGTACAACACTTCTATGACCTTTTCTCTGATGATGGTAACACTAATATTGAGGCTCAGCTAAATGTTATCATAATTTTCTTTTTCTTTGTACAAAAAGAGGATAAAGAGCTCTTTTTGTTTGAATTTACATTACCAAAAGTTGAAAGTGTACTTAAAGGGTTTAAAAAAGACAAAATTCCCAGCCCAGATGGATGGCTGGTCAAATTCTATCTCCACTTTTTTGACCTTGCTGGTCCTAAGATACTGAAAGCTATTGAATAGTCTAGGGCAGAGGGTAGGGTTATAGGTACACTCAATGTTACTTTTATAACTCTCATTCCCAAGTGTGACAAGTTGTCCTCCTTTGCTGAGTTCAGACCCATCTCATTATGTAGTTTGATTTATAAAACTATTTCTAATATGGTAGCTATTAGATTAAAATTTGTTCTGGACAAGGCTATCTCCATACACCAGTTTGGGTTTTTACATAATAGACAGATTATAGAACCTGTTGGCATTGTTCAAGAAGTTATCCATTCCATCAAAGTTGAAAAACATAAGATTATGGTGTTGAAACTAGATCTTGTGAAAGCTTTTGACAGGGTAAACTAGTTTTTCCTTAGACTGGTCCTCCTTTAGATTGGGATTCCGAGTACTTTTGTGAACTGGATTATGGGCTATGTGGAGTCTTCCAACTTTGATGTCCTCATCAATGGGATGCCTTCTAAATTCTTCCTAATCTTGAGGGGCATTAGACAAGGCTGCCCCCTTTCTCCCCTTCTATTTATACTAATCATTGAAATCTTGAGTTTATTGATCATAAATGCACAAGGCAAGGGGGTGATTTTTGGTATTAAAGTGTGTCCAAGTCTGAATCTCACTCACTTTCTATTTGTGGACGATGTCATTTTGTTTGGTGTGGGTACTGTAGAGGAGTGGAAAAACTATAAGGATATCCTTGATACCTTCTGCTCTACCACAGGTATGGAGATTAGTGTGGCCAAGTCCTCCTTCCTATATAATGATATTGATGAGAATGTTAGATCAAGGATTAGCAATTTTCTGCCTTTCAAAATGGAACCCCTCACTTCAGGATTTAAATATCTAGGGTACTACCTCAAACCCCTAGGTTATGGTATCAATGACTGGAGATGGTTCATTCAGATGTTTGAAAAGAAGTTAAGCAATTGGACTTATAAGATACTATCTTTAGGTGGAAAACTGGTTCTTGTCAAATCAGTCCTGATGGGTTTAGCAGTATACTGGATTTCATTGGCTTGAATTCCCAACGCCATTTTGACATATATCTAGTGCTATATTTTCAACTTTCTGTGGGGGAATACTACTGGGAATCACAAATTCCACTTGGTCGACTGGCTCACGATCTCTAAACCCTATGAACTGGGTGGCTGGAACATTAAAAATATTGAATGGTTCAGCTTGGCCTTATGTTCAAAAAGTCTCTGGTTAGTTCTCAATGGTGATAGGTTTGTTATATTTTTAACATTAAGCTAGCATTATAGTAGGATATTTAACTGAGAGAATAACAAGCACAACAATCAAACACAAGAGACAATGAACACAGTGTTTTTCCTTGGGGAAACCATAAATGGAGAAAACCCCGCAACTTCCTCGGAGATAGAATCAGCACCAAAAGTAAAACCCCAAAATAGTAAGATGATCTCCCGATAGCAGTAACCTCTTTCTTCCTAGCCCCAGTGTCTTCTTCTTCCTCAGCTATGCGCTACAACTGAGTGTGAGTGAGTGTGTGATAAATAGAGAGGCTAGCTCTCTATTTATACTAATTCTTGACTTGACTAAACCCTACTAGGGCTGACTTCTCTAGGAGAGTCGAATAACCCTAGTGCCCCAGAACTGCGGGGACTTTAACCCTTGATCAATAGGAGAGTTACCCATAATGACTTGACATGACTTGTTTACATTATAGAACCTCCCGATAGGAACATCGGGGCATGACATGACAAAGGTACATTACAGACACATCCTAGAATAAACATCAGGGTACAATACATAAGATATACAAGTGAATACATTCTGAAGTTACAATTGCATCAACACTCCCTCTTAACTAGTAAGGTATTCTCTTGACACAATTTATCAACACAAGTCTTCTTCTCTATGTCATATGGATCATCATCTTTTCCTCGTCATCTTCAATTCATCTTCATCTTCAAGTCATCTTCATCTTCGGATCTAGATCATCACTCGATTTGGATCATCATCACTCGATCTGGATCATCATCACTCAATCTGGATCATCATCATTGGATTTGGATCATCACTCGATCTTGATCATCACTGGAGCATCATCTCTGGATCTGGATCATCAATCGATCTGGATCATAACTACCGGATCATCATTATGGGTGCTATCTCATGATTCTTCTTGTCATAGGAAGTTCTATAGAGCCAACCCTTTTTCATGCTGGTTATAGGCCTAGCCTCCATGTAGGTCTTCTTCAGTGCTTATATCTGACACCAAGTCAGAATGGCAAACCCAGCACTTACATCTAACCATGAGAGGAACAAATCCAACACCATGTCGAAAAGGCACACCCAACACTCACATCTGATCATGTAGGAACCAATCCTATAGTCACATCAAAAAGACCCAGCACTCACATCCGATCATGCAGGAACACATCCCACAACCCTATTAGAAAGTCTCAGCACTTATATCTAGTCATGCAGGAACACATCCTCCAACCATGCTATAAAGGCTCTGCACTTACATCTAGCCATGCGGGAACACATCCTGCAAACTTGCTAGAAGGGCTCTGCACTTACATCCAACCATGTGGGAACACATCCTGCAACCTTGTTGGAAGGGCTCTGTACTTACATCCAAACATGTGGGAACACGTCCTACAACCTTGCTGGAAGGGCTCTGCACTTACATCCAACCATGTAGGAACACATCCTGCAACCTTGTTGGAAGGGCTCTGCACTTACATCCAACCATGCAGGAACACATCCTACAACCTTGCTAGAAAGGCTGTGCACTTACACCAACAATGCAGGAACACATCCCGCAACCTTGCTGAAAAGGCTCTCAACCCCAAGTTGAGGGTTCCTGGTAACTGACTAGGTGCCTCCATTCTCCAAGAGAATGGTATCAACCCTTATATATGATCATGTGGGAACACATCCCAGATTCATATCAAAATGGCTCTCAGTCCTAGACCAAGTATTCTTAGTAACTAACCAGGAACCTCCATTCCAAGAATGGAAATAGCCCTTATATCTGATCATGTAGGAACTAATCCTACAGTCATATCAGAATGGCTCAACACTCATATCTGACATGGAAGGAACCAATCCTCTCACCATGATAGAATGGCTCAGCCATTACATCTGACCATGGAAGGAACCAATCCTCTCACCATGTTTGAATGGCTCATAGACTCATCACTTCCCCTTGGAAGGAACCTCGATCTGGAGAACACCAAGCTTCTCCCTGAAGTACTCAAACTTCACTCTGGCTAATGGCTTCATCAACACATCAGCTATCTATTCGTTCATCGCAACATACTAGAGCTTCACTGCTCCCCTCTGCACCATATCCCTGATATAGTGATATTTGATCTTGATATGCTTCGACTTGTCATGGAACACCAGGTTCTCTGACAACTTCACACAACTCTGATTGTCGCAATGTATACAAGTAGCATCTAACTGGAGATCAAATAAATTAGACAGTAGCTTCCTTAGCCATACTACCCCACAACTAGATGAATAAGCTCCGACATACTCTACTTCAGCTGTACTCAGTGCCACACAGGATTGCTTCGTGCTAAACCAAGATATCACACCTGATCCCGTAATGAAGCAACACCCTGAAGTGCTCTTCCTATCGATGGAACTGCCTACACAATCTCAATCAACATAACCCTCCAGGTTAATCTTATGATTCACCTCATTCTTGAGCCCATAATCAACTGTACCCCTCAGGTACCTCAGAATATGCTTTGCAGCAATCAAGTGAAGATGTCTTGGATCTGTCAAAAACTAGCTCAAGGTGTTCATAGCAAAGCAAATATTTGGTCTCGTGTTTGTCAGGTAGATCAAGGACCCAATCATCTGATGATACATTGTAGCATCAACCGCTTATGATGAAGCATCACTCAATAGATTCAGGTTCGATGCCATAGGTGTGGTCATGGCCTTGCAGTCCATTATCCCAAACCTCTTCAGGATCTCTACTGTATATTTCCCTTGTCCCAGGGAAATTCCATCTGCATTCTGCCACACCTCCATTCCTAGAAAATAATGCATCATACCCAAGTCCTTCATCTTGAACTCGGCAGAAAGATTCCTCTTCGTATCATCAATCAACCCATCCATACCTATTACAAATAGATCATCTACATATAGTAGGAGCATCACTGGATTGCCATATTCAACCTTGTAGTAAAGGTTGGAATCTGCTTTACTCTTGGTAAAGCCTACACTGCATAGAAAGCTGTCAATTCTACCATACCATGTCCTAGGTGCCTGTTTCAAACCGTACAGGGCTTTCTTCAATATACCTACATGAGACTCCCTATCATGTGTCTCAAAACCGAGTGGTTGTTCCACATACACTTCTTCTTCTACTATACCATTCAAGAAAGCAGTCTTGACATCCATCTAGTGTATCTTCCATTTCATCACTGTAGCCAGAGAAAGTACTGATCTGATAGAAGTGTATCTGGCTACAGGTGCAAAAGTTTCTTCATAGTCTATTCCTTCTTTTTGGGAGAAACCACGAGCAACAAATCTTTCTTTATATTTTTCCATGCTACCATCTACAGCATGCTTGATCTTGTAGATCCATTTGGAAGTTACAACTAACTTCCCTTCTAGTCTTGGGACAACATCCCAAACATCATTCTTCATGATCGATTGATACTCTTCGATCATAGCATCCTTCCATTCTTTCTGTTCTGCCGCTTCTTCATAATTGGAAGGTTCTTTATCGATGAAATCACATAATAATGCTACATATTTAGAACAGGACCTTGTCCTCTTTCTTTCTCTGTGATTCTCTTCTAGAGCCCCGTATCTTTCCACACCTTGGATAGCTTCTCACACACAAGCAGGTTTCCTCTTATGAGGATTCTTCTCTTGAGGTGGATCTACAGGTTCTTATGGTTCTTCAAATTCTCGATATTCTTCTTGAGTTTCTTCATTCATAGTTGTGTCATGAATTCTGGGTGCTTCCAATTCTTCAGGAACTTCAGCAGGTTTCTTTCTGGATTTGTTGTTAGCTGAGTCTTCATCGAATTTCACAGCCCTGCTGATGTCGATCTTCTTGAATCCTGGGAAGTATATTCTGTAAGACTTTGAGCTTTCATAGTATCCCACAAATATACCCTTCTTTCCTGAAAGATCTAATTTTGTCCTCTTCTCTTTTGGAATGTGTATGTACACTAGACAGCCGAATATTATGAGATGGCTAACTTCTAGTTTCTTTCCAGAAAAGACTTCTTCAGGTGTCTTGTTCTTGAGTAATCTGTGTGGAGTACGGTTCTATACATACACTACTGTTCTGGCAGCTTCTTCCCATAGATGCATAGGAAGATCTTGATCATGAAGCATTGCTCTTACAGCTTCCATGATAGTTCTATTCTTCCTTTCTGCAATCCCATTATGTTGTGGATTATATGGAGTGGACAACTCCCTCTTAATCCCTAAGTCTTTGCATAACTCTTTGAATTCATTTGATGTGAATTCCCCGCCATTATCTGATCGAAAAGTCTTGATCTTTTTTTCAGTGTGGTTCTCGATCAAGGCTTTGAATTCCTTGAACTTGTTGAATACTTCATTTTTGTTCTTCATGTCTTCCTAGAAAAGTCATCAATAAAAGAAACATAGTATACATACCCGCTTAGTGAACTTGATGACATTGGACCGCATACATTGGAGTGGATGATTTCCAAGATTCCTTTTTCTTTGTTCTCGATACTTGGAAATGTCTTCTTTGTGTTCTTTCCTTTCGCACATCCTTTGCAGAGCCCATCATGTTTTGCTTGAATTTCTAGAAGACCTTCAACAGCTTTGCTTGCAAGTGGTAGTGCTCTGTAATGCACATGTGCAAGCCTTCTATGCCAAAGTTCATTTGGCTCTATTGCATCATGGACCAAGGCTTGTTCTAGATGGCCCTTCAATTCGTATAGACCTCCTTCTTGTTCCCCAATCACTACTGCATCATTAATAGTCTTTCCCTTTGGCGACATGATGACTTGACCATCTATAAATGCAACCCTCATTCCTTTTGCATCTAATGTAAATATGGAGAGGAGGTTCTTCTTTAGTCCTGGTACAAACAATACTTCCTTCATTGTCATAGACTTTCTAGAGTCTAGCTTATAGGAGGATTCCCCAATACCTTTTATTGGATACTGGTAGTCATCTTCGAGCTTCACCTTGTGAGGTGATTCATGTTCTGATATTTTCACAAAGGATTCCTTGAATCCTGTAATATGCTTGGAAGCCCCACTTTCCATAAGCCAATCATTGCTTCCATGACTAATGTTTCCTGTGAGAGATGAAATAAAAACATATTCTTCATCACTTGAGAATCTTCACTTTCATATCTGGTTCTCCTTGTGGAAGGTTCATCATCCTCTACAGCATGAGCATGATGTCTTCTCTTGTTTCCCTTCTTCTTATGGGAGTTAATCTTGTTTCTAGGACAGTCTTTGGCAAAGTGTTCTCTTTCATCACATGTATAGCATTTTAATTTAGATAAGTCTTTTCTAATGTTATCTTTCTGGCGAAAGGTCTTACCTATGGAGTGATGAGAGTTTCTTCTGCTTTTCTTGTAGTGAACTATGAGAGCTTGATATTCACTTCCCATCTTCTCTTCTCAAGCTTCTATCCGAGCTTCTTCTTGAGAGCATTCTTCCCATAGTCTGCTAAACTTGACTAACTTTTTTCTGACACAGATTCCTTGAATAAAGGAGTCCCATGATCTAGGGAGACCATTCAAGGTGGTCATTACAATCTCTACATTTTCCACTTCTTCATCTACTGCTTCTAGCTATTCCTTGATCTGAGAGACCCTTGTAAAGTAAGACTGGGTGGTTTCTGCTTCTGAATCTTTACATTCTTCAGTTGGTTTCTCAGAGTCATCTTCCGGTTTATGTTCTTCCCTTCAAACAATTTGGTTAGGGCATCAAACATAGCTTTAGGTGTCTTTAGGGAGGACACCTGTGGCATGAGGTGATCCTTGATTGAATTAGTAATGATCCTATTTTCCATAACCAACTTCTTCTTGTGTAAGGCCTTATCCTCATCTCCCTCTGGAACTGGAACCTCCTCACTAATATAGGAGTCCACTCATTTTCTTCCAAGACCAGGGAGATCCTATACTCCAGGCTCGAAATTTATCAGCTCCCTCAAGCTTTTAATCAAGCTTGGTGTGATGAGACATCTTAACTAGGAACCTCAAATGGAAATACGAAATATTTAGATCTTACCAGGTCAAGATGTTGGATCTGGATTTGGAGCTAAAATTCTGCAGTGCTGGTTCAGGAGCAGATTAGGGTTTGGATTTTCCAGAGTTCTGTCCAACCAAATGCTTTGATCTTGATCTCTAAAATTTGGTTTTTTAAGGAGGAGATCAATCTAGGCCTAGGCTCACTGAAAAATTCCACTTCTGTGGAAAGCCCTAATTTTCGACAGTAGTGTCGGGTCCAAAACTGAAAGACCTCAGAATTGGATTCTGCTTCGACAGAAAGATGAGCCCTAGGGAGGAGAGTTAATCCAACCTTCTTTTGCTGAAAATCTATGGAGAGAGATCCACAAAGTAGGAAGTCCTAGTTTTTGCAGCTGCATAGTGTCTTCTTCTCAGGTTAGCTCTGATACCATGTTAGATTTTTAACATTAAGCTAGCATTATATTAGGATCTTTAACTGAGAGAATAACAAGCACAACAATCAAACACAAGAGACAATGAAAACAATGTTTTTCCTTGGGGAAACCATAAATGGAGAAAACCTCGCAACTTCCTCAGAGATAGAATCAACACCAAAAGTAAAACCCCAAAATAGTAAGATGATCTCCCGATAGCAGTAACCTCTTTCTTCCTAGCCCCAGTGTCTTCTTCTTCCTCAACTATGCACTACAACTGAGTGTGTGATAAATAGATAGGCTAGCTCTCTATTTATACTAATTCCCGACTTGACTAAACCCTACTAGGGCTGAATTCTATAGGAGAGTCCAATAACCCTAGTGCCTCGAAACTGCAGGGACTTTAACCCTTGATCAATAGGAGGGTTACCCATAATGACTTGACATGACTTGTTTACATTATAGAACCTCCCGATAGGAACATTGGGGCATGACATGACTCAAGTACATTACAGACACATCCCAGAATAAACATCGGGGTACAATACATAAGATATACAAGTGAATACATTCTGAAGTTACAATTACATCAACAGGGTTCTGGTCTCAGATTATTAAGCACAAATATCTCAAAAACTTGCCTGTTGATGTGTGGCTTCGTCAACAATCCTTTGCTGTCCAAGGCACATCACATATGTGGAATGGTTTCATTAGAGATATTTCCTGGATTACCAGATGTCTAGGGTGGAAGATTGGTAATGGCAAGAGCATAAAAATTGGCATTGATCCAATTGTTGGTCTCTCATCTGACTACATCCTGCTAGAGGACCTTAGACTATACCTGGAAGATTATGGCATCACCTATCTATATGATGCATGCAATTGGGGTACTGCTTCAGCAACTATTGGCTATTGGCTCACCACAGATGATTTAGATCTGGGAGGAAAATGGAAGGTGTTATGGACACATTATATTAATGGGCTTCAGCATGGAGGGATCTGCATTGGTGATGGCACTGACACTTTGGTTTGGATGTTCAATAAGATGACTGGTTCGGTTAAATCCAATTTAGAGTATGATCTGATAGCCAAAACATCTGTCATTAGCAGACTTGTTGATGCTCTCATCCGAATTTGGAAATTTCAGATTCCCCAGAAAATTATCTATTTTAATTAGTTGTGTCTATCTAATCGGGTTCATACTTGGGACAATTTAAACAAAAAAGGATGGATAGGACCTCACTGGTGTTGTTTGTGTAGAGCAGCGCTTGAGTCTGTAGACCATCTTTTTGTTGAGTGCTGCTTCACTCGACAAGTATTATCTTATATTAGCACCTCTCTCTATGTTCCTATTATCTGGAAGGAGACTTCCTACCTGCTGAATGTTGACTCTTGGTTCAGGAAGGAAAAAAATCTCACTTATTTTCCTACTTTAATGGCCTAGCAAATTTGGATGGCCAGAAATAGATGTATCTTTGATGATGAAAATCCAGACATAAGTTATATTGTTCACTCTTTATTGGAACAACTTCAACTCTATCCAGCTCATTCTTAGCTAAAGTCCAAAAGGAGAGATATTGGATTAGCACCTGTATTAGACTTTCCTGCAGGGTTCTTTGATGGTGCCTCAGCAAACCAAATGGGAGGCATTGGTGTTTATCTGATGATCAGCCAAGACCATTATATTTGTATGAAAATGGGTGCGAGACAGAGTACAAATACAAGATTAGAAATTCTTGCATTGTGGACGCTATTATTCATGGCTACATCTTGTGGATTACCTTCTCTTCACATTCATGGAGACTCCTCTATAATTATCAACTGGTTCAACAGGAGATCATCTCTCTCCTCTCTTGCATTAGATGGATGGTGTCATAACATTCGAGATCTGGAATCCTACTTCATCCAGCTCGATGTTGTTCATATATATAGTGAGTACAATGAGATGGCTGATGGCTTATCCAAATAATCTTTAACCATGGCCTGAGGCCTATTATAGTTCTTAGAATTCACTGAAGCTGAATGTACTAAACTTGGATCCTTTCAGCCTTTTTAGCTTTGAGCATTTGACATTTTTTTCCCTTTTGAAGCCTTTTGTGCTTGGCATATCTTACCTCCTTAGGATGGTTGAGGTGGAGGATTCCCTCACATTTCTGATTACATACTGGTGCTGCTTCTTTGGATTAGCTATTAGTGCATGATTTGTACTATCTGTTTGATGATCATGGCGGAGTGGATGTAGGTATGATTCACATATCACTAGAGACACTCATATTAGATGACTCCTATATTAGACCAAGAGGATGCTCTCTTGTAGCTGTTTTTTACCATGTGTATAGATATTTCTGATGATGTAATAAGTTACCTTTGATTTCAATGAAATAACAAGGAACTAATATTTTCTTCTGGAAAAGGGATGTGTGGCCTCTTAGCATCTATTAACAAAATAATCAAGGCCCAACCATTGAAAATCCCCATCATCTCAATTGATGTTGATAACCCAACATCCACATATATTACATGAGAAATTTCACTTATCATTTAATAGTTCAATAAAATTTATTTATATTAACATTTAGTGCCACCAGTTACTTCTAAAGTTGTCACTAGCATATTCAAAAGTTCAATAGAAAGAAAATAATATATGAAATAAGTTGTCACTAGCATATTCAAAAATTCAATAGAAAGAAAATAATATAGAAAATAAATCATAATATAGAAAAATCCAACGACATACCCATGAACAGAAAAATACAAAATTTGTGAATCTTTAAAAAAAAACATGTGATATGTCCCATTACCATGGCGAACATCCTGGTAAGAAATCAACACTTTTTGTACACACGACTCTCGCTGTGATAAAAAGTAAATCCCAACATTTATCATCTCCAATCCAAAACAAAAAAACTTTCAAATAATAAATTCTATGTGTAAAGTTGCATGTAAAATAAGAAATTCTATGTCTAAATCTGCATGTTAAGAAACTTTAACTGCCTAGCCTAAACGTTCAGTGATACCGATAAAAAAAAATTAAGATCTCAAATAATAATATTTAAACTTGTTTAATATTGGCGTCCTGAAGACATTTTAGAGAAATGTGTCTATTTATGCATTCAAAAGCATAATTTAAACCAGACAAAATGTAAAAAAAAAAACTATAGATAAGACAAAATTCAAATTTAAAATAAATGACCGATAACAGAATTTAAACAAGGAAAAATTCAAATTGGATAAACTTCTTGTGAAAATGGAAACCTTAGATCTCACACTAACTTTAAAAATTTAGTAATATTAAAAGATCAAATCTAAGGCAGAATGCATTTAGTAATAGGCAAGAATATATAAACATGTCAAATCTAAGGCATAGTGCATTTAATAATAATCAAGAATATATAAACAATATGTGAGTGTTCTAATTTAATATAAAGTTTTCTCCTTCACCAAAAAATTAAAAAAAAAACCCTTAATACCCTTTCACAAATAAGGTGTTTTGCTGCAATAGCTACGTTGTTGAACAAGAAAAAACCCATGGCTTTGTCAGCCTCTGCACGATGACCTGGTGGCCTAATAATACAAACTCTTGCATTGAATTATCTTGAGGCTACCTTATTACATAAATAATTAAAGTTCATGGAGAAGTGGCTAGTGAATCCCTAACCACTTACTTCTTAGATTGGTGAGGTCTTTTGAACTTATATAGAGTTTCTTCCCCATTAGGATCATCCTGAATACCATCCCAAATAATTTTGGAAATGGGAGAAGACTGAATGTTGTCTTCTATATCTCGACTAACTTGTATTGAAGCCACACTTCCTAGCCTGGGTAAACAATGGTCACCTTATTCTCTGTTCTAAATGTCATCCATGATATTTTCACCATCCTCTGTTGCAATCTTTTTATTCATGCTGCCACAATATTTCTAACCATTTCAGCAGATCCATATATACCCATATCATCTTCCTTTGTCACAAATAAGAAATATTTCCCACCCATATCTTGAGTCCCTAATTCACTAATTCATGAGTTTGTCCTCCATCTAAACCTAATATTGTTTATAGGTGCAATCACTGAACTACTGAGGTGACATTCGAAAAGGAAGCTATTCCTATTCAGAGAGAATTGCTAAAACAATCCTTTCAATTTTATGCTATGGCATTGGGGTAGCTCAAAAGGGGATGCACTTGACCTTAAGAATATAGGGAGAGGGGTTTTCCATTTTTTACCATCTTTAATCTAGTTTCCCATGTGAAATGACATGGCTTGTTGAAAACATATTGAAAATTAAAAAACACCTTACAAAGGTCACAATGTTGCAGTGTCAAACCCATTTCATCCATTTCATTGGCCCACCTAGATAAGGGATTCCAAAGATTAAAAAAATGCATAGATGGTACGCTCTTGATCACGCAGAAGGGTGTTGTCTCATGTTTTGCCAATGCCCATTTTACACAAATCACTAAATCCCCATAAAATTCATTATTTCATGGTTTCACAAGTTTGATACTTTACAATGGCATGTTTAATATGGATTTGAGATCCTGAAAGAATCCCTAGTGTCAAAGCATTCTTTTCTAGTAAAATCGAGAAGAACAAGCCCTATATTCCCACCCAATGAATTTTCAACACAAACCAATTTCTAAAACAGTAAAAAAATACAGAAAAATCAAGAAATAAAATCAATAATATGGGGACTAGTACTTGTTTTCTTTTCTGCTTGCATATCCAAAGACCTTCAAATATGATGCTCGAATATCTTTTGTGGAAGAAAAAGTCGAATATCATCAAGTCAAATATCATCTCAAGAATGTCTTTTGTGGAAGAAAAAGTCGAATATCAGCTCAATTTTTTTCTGGATGTCGAGCATTCAGATCCAAAAACCTTCAAATATGACCCTCAAATTTCTTTTGTGGCAAGAAAAGCCAAATATCAGCTCAAGTTTCTCTGGTTTTCGAGCATTTTGATTAGAAATAGAAGAATTCGTAGTTGTAAGGAGAGTTTATAAGACAAAACTAACTCTTACATAAAATAGTAGGGATTCATAAAAATGATAAAGCAAATTTTACAAATGGAAATCAAATACTAAAAGAACCACCAAACCAAAAAAGGAACTAGTTTATATTATGCACTACCTACTTATGATTTTTTTTTTAAATTGAATGGTTACCAATAATTAATTTTATTTTTCACAAATACATGTGTACACCCATTAAGTAAGAAACTCTCCAAAAAAAATTAGAGTTAAATTATAATGGAAAATTATCAACTAGTGTGCATATTTGAGTTTGGGAATAATTTGACTTGGTACAAAGCTAAGTGTGCAGGAGACCATATCATAAATTTTTACACAAACAAATGTAAACACCAATTACTTGGGTATCTACCACTATTTGTGGAGATCTAGCTAAATATAATGAAACCTTCCATCAAAGCACTACATAATAATGGTGAGCCTAAGTTCCTTGTCTCAAATACATACTAATGATGTGGATCAAATTGGAGATGACGAATTGATATAATAACCAGGCGGAAGAGACATGTTTTCCATGGAGGGGGAAAGGCAAGCACTACCAAGAAAATCAAGGGATCATATTAGGAACGTGTGTACCTAGGGAAATCCAACACTCGTTCCTACATATATGATCGTCAGGTTTGAGGGAATACATCTAGTACATGAAGGATCATGCATTGATTGGTGAATTCATTGGTATTTTACCCTCTAAGAAATCCCTAATCTGGTGGATCAATTCCACCTAGAAACCTAGAAGGAATTATGACTTGCAACTTAGATAGAAGGGTTTTTTCACGATACACTTCATCACCTTGGAAGACTAAAATAGGGTTTTGGATGACAATCCATATTTTTTTCTATTTGGCGAGTATCTTCCTAAGACCCTGGAGGGAAAGTTTTAATACATGAGGATGACTCCATTTTGGATAAGGATGTACTCTCTGGAAGGGGAATACTAGGATGTAGAGATCTTGGAGGACATTTGAAACATTCTCAGCAATTTTATAAAAATATCGGAGCAAATGAAAGCGAAAAGGTGCATGACCTATGCTCGAATACAAGTTTATATATACCTGACAAAGGTGCTTCCATAAGTTATAGATCTATCGTGGGATAATAATGAGTGTAGGAAAACCCTCGACTAAGAGCAGTCCTCTTTCAATACAAAATATGCCATGATTATGGGAATATTTATACATACTTTCCCCAAAACTCCTTGATTCCTCAGCTAAGGAAGAGCCACGCGAAGGATGATTAAGGTTTTACATAGGTGCAACAAAAGAAAATGGGGGAAAGGTGACAGGAAGCTACCAACCCAATCAAATGTCTTAGCACAACTAACAAGTTCGCAATATTGGACAATCCTGAGAATAAAGATGACACCTTGGATGTTGTAGAGGAACAAAGTGAAGACCTGTATAAGAAATGAACATATATGGAGAAATAAATAGAAGATCTTGCACCATCCCAGTTGCAAGAGGAGGTAATCGAAGAAGAAGGGGACGATATCGACCTTGGCAAATTGGATCTAGATGGGATATACCATGTATATGATGACTAAGATAAGGGTATTATCCCCCAAGAGCAAGTATCCTTATTAAAAAATGCGATAATAAAATTCAATGCCCATAGTCCTTTGGGAGTAATGATTGGATCAATGAAGGAATGCAAAAGGAAACTGGATTAGAATGGCAAGAAATCGGGACATAAATCTAACTGAGATTGTATTGCAGAAGTAGGGATTGAAATAGTTGAATCAGGCCCATTCCAAACCATTATGGAGGCCCTGGGGCTCTAAATCTATCTGGTATCCAATGAAGTTAATCACATGGAATATTTGAGGGCTCAATAACCCTTAGAAGGTAAAAATTTTAAAATGAAAGATTAGTAGGGAGAAACTAGGGGTTATGTTTGTGCAAGAAAACAAATGCACAAAAAAATGTCTGTTAGAGGTAGGAAGGAAAGGTTGGAATAATTTTGCAGGATTAGGGATAGATGCATCCAGGGTTACAGGAGGCTTAGGAGTTCTATGGGTCCAACTCAGCTTTCCCTTAATGGTTTTATTGCTTCTCAACACTTTATTTCTATAGACTTCCACATTATTGGAACTACGATTCGTGGGACCCTGACTAATGTACATGGTACCCACTCTTCTTCATAGAAGGAAGGTTTCATCGACCAAATCATAAAATTACACCAAATTGGGGGTGGTTTTCAGTGGATTTTTGGAGGGGACTTCAACATGATTACCTCGCTGGTGGAAAAAAAAGGAGGAAGGCATGAAAATTGGAAAGGGAGAATGTGATCTTCTGAGAGGCCATTAAATAAATGGGGATGGTAGATATAGTTATGGGAGAAGACATTTATACATGGAAAAAAATACGAGGAGGAGTGTGTAATATAGCCTCCCAACTAGATTGGTTTCTCATTTCAGAATCCATTATGGACCTCAGAAGTGAATTATCATCCCTGGTTCTCCCCGCGGCTAGTTCAGATCACTAGCCGATGTGTTTATGATGGAGAGGCCTGGGGTCTCAGTTAAAAAATTCATTCAAGTTTGAACAGTTCTATATGAGACACCCATAATGTAAATATAAGGTATATCAATGGTGGGAAGAATTCGAAAGAATGAAGGGTAATAACATGTACAGGTTCCAGAACAAGTTCAATTCCTTTAAAGGAAAAATCAAGAAATGGAACAAGGAGGTTTTTGGTAATATATTCCAAGTAAAGGCCCTCTTAGAAGAAAAATTAGCTCGTATTTAATGACAGGGGATGAAACATGGGGTCTTCCCTACCCTACTAGAAGAAGAAGGATGACTACAGACCCATATGGAGGAAAGGGAAAAGCAAGAGGATATTCTCTGGAAACAAAAGTCGAGGGTAAAGTGGCTTCAGGAAGAAGAAAATAATACCAAATATTTCCACCGATCGAAAATCCAATACCATGATATCAATAGGATCATGTATTTGAAAAGGAATAATAGGGATTGGGATGACACTTGAGCATACTAAGAGGAGTATTTGTCTCATTACTTCAAGAACATTTTGGAAGAACCCATCCAAAATAGGACAACTAAAATCAACCAGATAACTTGCAACATCTTGTTCCTTGTCACGAAAGCCCAAAATGATCTCTTAATGCAACTGATCCTGATGAAGGAGGTGGAACATATGATTGAGGGAACTGTTGTGGGGCCAGACGAGTTCATGGTAAACCTTTTTTCATACTTTTTGGGATATGGTCAAGGAGGAGGTGTGGAAAATTGTTGAATATTCAAGGAATTCACTACATATCCTCCCTTCCCTCAATGCCACTTTTCTTACTTTCATTCCAAAAAAAAGGGAGGCAGACACCCCAGATTAGTTTCGATCAATTTCTCTATGCAATGTTATCTACAATGTTGTCAATAAATTCATTGCAAATCACTTAAAACTGATCTTTCCTTTCATCATCTCCTCGTAATAATATGATTTTGTGGAAGTCCATCAAATCATGGATGGGATCATCTTAACCCATGTATTTTTCACTCCCTTATAACTACATGCAAGAAATAATGATGCTAAAACTGGACATAGCAAAAGACTTTGAAAAATTGAAATAACAATATCTAAAAGAATTCCCCAAAGCCTTTGTTTTTAGGGATGTTTGGACTCAATGGGTTATAAATCTGTTGTCTTCAACCTTCTTCTCCATCCTCATCAATGGTTTCCCCTCTAGGATTATCCACCCTTCAAGGAGAATTAGGTAGGAGGACTCCCTGTCCCCTTTCCTTTTTATTATTGCAACTGAAGGTTTGGGCAGAATCCTCTGATGCAAGTATGTTGAGAAAATATTATGAGGTATCAAACTGTTCCCATGGGTGGAAGGCTGCACCCACAAACAATTTGTAGATGACATGATGCTGATGGGATACCCCTTTGTTCAGGAGGCTGATACCATCAAAGGTTGTTTATAGGAGTTTGAGGTAGCTTCTAGGATAGAAGTGAACGAGAATAAATCTCAGGTATTTTTCTACCATACGCATATAATAACATGGAACAACATATGTAGAGATCTAGGTTTTAGGGAGAGCTCCCTTCCTTCCAAATATTTGAGTGCCCCATTAATTGAATCCATTTTCCGAAATGGGTCATGGTCAAAACTTGTGGAGACGATGTGTAAGCGCTTAACTGGTTGGACCTTTAGGCCTTTGAACTTGGCTATTCACTTATTACTGGTGAAGTCGATTCTTCAGGCTATGCCAATTTACCTATTCTTCAGCATGGCTTCTCCAAAGGAGATCTTAAAAGATATACGGAATATCCAACATAAATTCCTTTGAAGTAAAGGAGGAGAGAAAAAAATGGGCTCTTGTCAAATGGGACACGGTCTTAAATCCTAAAAAGAATGGGGGCTTAGGTCTTCATGATATGATAGAAATAAATATTGTTAGTGGCGCAAAATTATGGTGGTGGTGGGTCTCACAAGAAGAAGAACCCTGGGTAAAACTTTGTCAAAAAAATATGTCAATGGATGGGAAAAAAATGACCTTGTCCGCTTTGCTGAAGAAAAATGAGGTTCCCGCATAAGGAACTCGGTTAGGAAGGGAAGACGATTAATAGAGGAAAAATTATTTTGGGGGGTTAGGGATGGGGAGCGAGTGATTTTCTGGGAGGATGCATGGAAACAATTTCCCTGTTTGGATGATACCATTGACACCCCTCTCCTCTATCAGCATCATAGGGGTCACCAGTTAACCAAAGTAAAGTATTTTTGGGAACAAGGGGAAGACTCGATGGGTTTTTTAACATGGTTTCCTTGGGATATTTGGGATCATCTAGGAAATGGGGATGAAATTGGGATAGTTATGGAGGCCCTACAGGACCATTACATTCCTATAAATAACAAACAATACAATATCAGGTGAGCCAAGTCTCCCAAAGCAACTTTTTCAGTCCAGGAATCCTATAATATAGAAGGTGGATATACAAATGACCTAGGAGATCAATCCTAGAAAAGAATGTGGGAGGAAAAGTTATGGCCAAAAATTGCTACATTCGTCTCTCTACTATTACGAAGAAGAGATCTAACGAGAGAAAAGTTTAAAAAAGTAGGTTTTCACAGGCCTTACATGTGCTTCGTATGCATGAAGATCATGGAAAACCTTGAACACCTTTTGGATAGTTCTCCATTCTCAAGCTTGTTATGGGACAAAAGGGAAACTATTTTTCGGTGTTCTAGAAGACGTAGAGGCAGACCAGATCTTACCTTAAAAAATTGGTCGAAGGATCCTTTCTCCAACACTATTGTCAATCGAATCTAGTGCATTTTCCCTAGATTTGTGATTTTGTATTTTTGGAAGGAGCATAATAACAATAATTTTATAGAGGTTTCTCATACTGAAAACTAAGTGTCGGAGTCCATCTATTCGATAATACTAGAAATGGTTCAACTGGGGTCTTGGAACAAAGAGGATTGGGGTGCTCACATAAGCGAACGATTCATTCTAAAAGGCTGGGGCATTGAGGTCCCTATACAATGCAGGAGCCTCCTCAAAAAATATCCTCTAAATGGTCCTCTACCCAATCGTTGGGAGGCCCTGAGAGCTGGTTGTTTCAAGATGAACCTTAATGGGGATTCCAAGGGTGACCCTGGCAAGTCGGGATATGGTGTCATTATCAGGGACCATGAGGGGACAATGATAACTTTCTTCAATCATTGGTCTCGAACATGACACCAATAATGCGGTGGATCTAGAAGGTCTCATCTAGGGTATTGTGATTTCCCAGCAGCAGGAAAGGATACCTATGGTGATCGAAGGATATTCCCAACTTGTCTTAAGAATGGTGGAACACATAAACAATGGAGCGTCTTACTCCAATGTGTCATCGAGCTAGCGTTTGGAACATAGGTTAGAATGGGTCGAATTGTTGGTTAGAAGCATGTTAGAGATAGTCTTTAAACATGTAAGATGTAAAGGGAATAAGGTGGGAGATAGATTGGCTAATGCAAGTATGGAGAGTTGTTAGTTGACTGTTGGGAATGTCTGGAATGATTTACCGAACGAGACTTTCATAACGACGATAAGGAAAAAGGTGTCCGTAGACACAAATGTTTAAGTGGTTGAGGACCCGTGATGGCTCGTGCTAGTTAGAAGCATGTTAAAGATAGTCTTTAAACATGTAAGATGTAAAGGGAATAAGGTGGCAGATAGATTGGCTAATGTAGGTATGGAGAGTTGTTAGTTGACTGTTGGGAATGTCTGGAATGATTTACCGAACGAGACTTTCATAACGACGATAAGGAAAAAGGTGTCTGTAGACACAAATGTTTAAGTGGCTGAGGACCCGTGATGGCTCGTGCTGGCCAATGGGAAATACAAGTGTTGGTTGTCTAATCTATATGATGAAGAGACAATCAGGTAGCAAGGGATGACACCCTTTAAAAACTATGAATAGTTTTGGGTGTGATGTTATTGCTCGCACGATGTTTGTGATATGGGATTTCTATGCAAATGGAAGCGAATATAAGTTATTATAGGATGTGTTTATGACTAAAGTGTACCAGAGGACAACTCAGGATTATCGTCGTACACAGTCAATAATTAAGGAAAGTGGGTAGTTGTTATTTAATCCTGATCATGCGGCATCCATGCAATTATCTGGTTTCCTCCCTCTGCTTTTGATTCAAAGTTGGTGGGTCCTATCGTGTATTAACCTTCATATAGCCAAGAAGATGGAGCACAGGAAGTCCACGATAGGGGCTAGAAAAGGAAATGTCGCTTGGCAGTATCAAGAAATTCTATCCCTGGGAAATTTCTGGCACATCATGTGGGATCAGAAATGAGAGGCATGAGAAGCTAAGTAATTTCATCTTGGCCTTCCCTTGGAGGTGTAAGAGTGAGTGCAAGGCATTGATGGGTGCCCTTGGGACCAGTTTGATGATGAAGCCCTTCAATATGAAGCTAAAATAATCAAAGAATGGGTCATGAACCCTGGTAATAACGTAGCTCCACTGGGGCTCTACAAAAGAAAATTTTCCTTGTTCTAGGTTATGAAAAACCTCATGGGTCAAGTCATGTGGGAGCGCTCACAGAAAGAAGAAGGGGATGTCACCCCGACTCAATGCTTAAAGGACCACTACATGGAGACCAACCAACTAAATGAAGATATGGATGTGGTTCTAGAGGCTCTTGGGGTCAAGTTGGTGACCCATCTATTTGGGAATTTAGTTAATGCACCACAGGCTCCCAACACTGATATTTTGCTCCATGTGGAAGGTTACTTTTTTTTTATGATTTTCCTTATTGTTGCTTTCTTGCGGTCGGGCGCATAAACTCCTTGTCATGTTTGTTTTGTCTCATGATTATGTTTAGTTCTTGGTTTTGTTTAGGCTAGTTCATAAAGTAGGTTTATGGGGGTTTTATTGGAAGGATCATTGGTGTCCTAAGGTTTCCTAAGGCTATGGTTTTGTATAGGAAGACTATGTGGAGTTGACAGCTTTCATGAATGTACTAGTTAGCCCTTACTGTTTTCTAGTTTTAAAATCCCATGGGTTCTATGAGGTGCGGCTGATATGGGATCTATGTAACTCTCTTTTTAATTGTTAATATAATATTCTCTGACTTATAAAAAAAATGAAACCTTCCATCTAAAAATATGACGTGTCTCACATAATCTAGGATTAGTGGTCACTTGTGATTTAAATAGTATGATCCCACCAATTAATTGTCTAGATACCATTATTTGTGGAGTTTGAGTTAAATATAATGAAACCTTTCATATAAAAATATGCTATGTCTTACATAATTTATGATTAGTGGCCACTTGTTATTTTAATAGTATGATCCCCAGGTTGTAAACATGGCATAGTTTAATGACTATTGTTGATATTCAATGTGTTTTAGATAAATCTAAGTTAAAATGATAAATTTCATACATTTTGTTCAAAAGTTTTCCCATAATTGGATAACAAAATTTATATCGTTTCAACCAATCAAATTGAAATTATTCAATTCAATTTACATTAACTAAATTAGTTAAATAAGATCATTTTTATTCATTGATTTAATTACATTCATAAATTATGTTAACATGTAAATTTAATTGTTGTAATTTAATTTACATAAATACATCTTTTTTTAACATGGTTTAACATAATATATCATTCAATAATTACATCTAACATTAATATTCATGGAACTTCAAAGGGATAAAAGAAGCAATGATAGGGAAGTCAAATGAAGGAGTAGTAATAAAAGCTTGAAATATGGGAGGACTTTTCAATTAGGTGGCTTCCCGAGAGGTATTTCATTGCTTGTCTCGACCATATTTCACAATTGTAGAGACTTTTGGGAATAAACCCTCAAATAAATTATTTTAGAGCCCTATTTCTATAACTCTGTTGGTTTACACATGAGATACCAGTTTGGGAGGCGTGACTCATAAAATTTAGATTTATCTAAATATTTGGTTTATATATGAATATATTGACTACCATTAGAGCTATGGTATGAGGGAATTGTGATAAAAATGCTCACAATTACCTATGATCACAATTCCATCTTTAGTGGTAGTTAATAAATTCACAAAAAAGCGCACATGTATAATTGTGATCATGTTATAGATCTTTTCCATAAACCCAATCCCTAGTTCTTCCTTGGACTCGCCTTAACTTTGTGTTAGTTTGAATTTTTTGATAGGCTCCCATATTGACCCCAACACCTAATTGAGGGGTCCTTATTTCAAAAGTTTACATTTTTTAGAAGTATGGGAATTCACACGCCCATTTCCTCTATTTTTTCACAACTACATAGGTTTCACTTTGAAAATTGCATGAATCACTCACACAAGTTAATCATGTTCAACACATGTGTTTTCACAAATAACACTTTTGTAGTCTACATGATGAATTGAAAGTTTAGTATATGAATATTGTTTGGATTTGCTTATAATTTTTGTGGCAAGTAATTAATTTGTCTAGAATTGATTAACTACACTGACACTATTATTTATTACAGAATTAGAGAACAAATCAATTAAGAATTAATTCTTTCATTTCTTGTATTTTCTGTTTTTCAATTCTTTATTTCAAGTAGTTTCTAGTCAACACTTTACTTTTTTGCATCATCAATTTTGACTCGCTACCACATTTGTGTATAGAATGAATACCTAAAGACTCTCCCACATTAAAGTACACTCTTCACTTTTCACTTTCATGCGATTTGTGTGATTCAAAAGATTGTGACATCGAAACATATCCTTCAACACTCCTTAAAGATAAACAATGTTATTTCATGGAACCAAGCCTAAACTTATAAGAACTAAACAACTTAATCTAACATGCTAATTTCTCTCTAAATGACAAAAATAAATTATAGTTTAGGTTGAGAATTTAAAGGTAGGCATCAAAAAAACCCTCCATAGTTGGTTATAATTGAAAATGGTTAGCATGTAATTGAAACACATTCCAATGTCTCACACCTTCCAACTCTCATAGCTTATGGCAATGATCAACATGTAATTGTCAAATGTTTGTGAGATGTTCCAATCCTTCTATTCTCTTTAGTGTGGGATAGTTGAGGAATTGAATCTTCTACAAATATATTAACATTTAAAGAATCAGTAGCTCCTCTAAGTTTGCATAACATTGGATATTGACATGTTGAAGTGTTTGCATGTTCCACACTTACTAGCTCTCATAGCACACATAAATGATCAATAGATAACTTCCAAATTATCAATAGATAATTTCCACTTATAAAGGTTTTTCTTTAAGGTATATCTAGGCATTTATGTTGCAAAGTAATGTTAACCTTGTCCTCATCAATTTGACTCGGAGTATGTAATATAAATATACTCACTTTATTTATGTTTGAAGCCAAACATTTGACTAAAATTATAATTAGAATGACTTTAATTGTTGAACTACAATTTGACATTTGGAGTAGCTTCCATAACTTTGAAATGTGTTAGTCTAATGGAAAAGCAATTGTTGAACTACAATTTGACATTCGAAATTCGACATTTGAGGTAGGTTCCATAACTTTGAAACATGCTAGTAGTCTAATGGAAAAGAAATTTAGTTTGTTCTCTAGAGAAACGATTGTTGAGGGCTCTTTCCTATGGTCATTATTCAATATCTAGGCTACTTATGGTTTGGATTTAAAATAACTAGTATTACCCATATGTTCTCCATTGTTTTTCAATAAACTAACAATTGAAACTCCTTGTATTTTAATTAACAAACAAAACATAAGGATACAAGCATCCATTTATGATCTTTCTAAACAAATGTCAACAAAATAATTAAATTTCTTACCTAACTTCAAATACTTCAATATTAACTTTAATAAAACCAAAAAGAAGACTAAACTATGAACATACCATAATGTTATCTTTTGAGTAATTATAAAAGTGTTTAAACCATATTTAGGGGTGCTTCATGAGATTTGGCGTAACTCAGGAATATTAGTCAATTCGATGGTTAGAGATGGATTGGAGAATGGGAGATGATTTATGATGGATTTTCTTATTGGAGATAACTTGCTCAATGTTTACTTGACATAAATTGGGTGCTTTCTTGAAATTCTTCACTTGTGCAGTTGAAGGAATTGATTAACACAAATGTAAACTACACTATAGTCAAATATGATTCACTTAAACATATATATAATCCATGTAGTATTCATGTAGATCTTCATATGATATTTTAGTTAGATTATGTGATTCACAACTACCCTCCAAATCAAAATACTTTTTATTAACTATACAATATGAAATGAAAACTAAGACACCAAACCAAGAAAACCCCATATTTTGATTATGTTGTCATCTTTCTTCATAAAATAATCTTTTGTCAACTTTAGCGACTTTTATATATAATGTGCCTAGTTTTGCACTTAGACAATCTAGCGCAAGGAGAATTTAAATGTAATTTATTTGGGATGTTAAAGTGGATGCAATTTGCATCCAATTTAGTATCATCTTAATATAATTGAGACAGTTTCACACCTAGAAAACCTAACATAATGAGAAGATAAATGTAATTGACTAGGGTTGCTAAAGTGGACTTAATAAATGTAATTGATTTAATGATAATGGCATTCACAATGATGTGATTATATGATGATGATGATGGAAATGACAATGACAATGATGAAGATGATGACAATGATGATGGTATGAATGATGATAGTGATAATGATGATGAAGCCAATGGAAATGACAATGAAGTTGACAGCGATGTGATTATATGATAATAATGATGATGAGATGACAATATTGATGATGACAATGACAGTGACGATGATAATGAGAATGACATGAATGATGATAATGATGATGATGATCCTTATAATAAATTGTTTGTATAGGTAAATAAACCTAGTTTCACTACAAGCTCCAAGATTAAAATGTGCTCAATCATAGTTATAACTTATGCATGCTTAAAATTGTAACCATGTCCCACTTGTTATGCATGCTTTAAATGGCAACCATGTCTCATATGCTTTAAATGATGACGATGATGAACTAGATGGAAATGATAGTGATGATGTTTTAGATGATGATGATCATCATCATCATTATCAATGTCATCATTATTATCACAATAGTCATCATCATTGACATCATGATCATGACAATTACTATATTCATCATTTCCATTATCATCATCAAAACATTCATGTCCCATGAGACTTATAATAAAGTGATTGGGTCTAACTAAATGATTTATGTCAACAAAAAATGACCAAATTCCCAATACACATTCATGTTATTCCAAATCTCAAAATGATTCCCACATTATAGGAATAGGATAAATTTTTAATCTACGTGGTCTCTGTAGTAGTATGGAACCTCGAGCATAATCATCAGTCCTTGAAGCAATTGTTAATGATTACATCATTGTCATTAACATAATCATAATCATTGAAATCATCAACATCATATAATCATCATCTTTGTCATCATATAATCATTGTAGTCGTCATCATTGTGACATCATGTCATTAGCATCAACATCATCATCATCCATGTAATTCTGATTCTTATTCTCATTCTCATTGTCATCATCAATTTAATTGTCATTGTCATTGTCACTATTAGAGGAAATTTGGGGTCTAAAATGGGCCTTATAAAAAATTGTGCCATGGATGAGCTGGATTGAGTTGAATTTTGAAACCAATAGAATTTCAATATCTTTGGTCAACCATTATGGTTGAGTTGGACACATAATGCTTATGTGTCATATTTTTATTTGACAATAGCTAACTCCATATAAACCTCACCTTGGCTAAGTTCTAGAAAAGATCACCTCGAAATAAGATAAATAAACTTTAACTAATAAATATAGAATATTTTATTTGATCACTACTTCCAACTCCTCTAAAACATAACCTTCGCATTAATTAAAATTGTAGTGGAAGCATTTTGAAATACTAAAAACATTTATTAATCAAATTTTAAAAAAAAACCTAAATAATATTTAATTTTAAATAGACTTATCTTGAAATACTAAATAAAAGATATTTAGTATTTTTAATATTATTTAATAATATTTAAAAAATAAATATATTTAATTATTACATCCAAAAATAATTAAAACATTTAAATACTAACAAAATAAAAAATAGAAACTATTTTTAATTTTACTAAAATTATAATAAAATTTGATTTTACTTTTTTTCTCTCTTACCTACCTACCCATTAAACCGCAATTTTTTTTTATATTAATATAAAAAATAATATGAATATACATAGTTTATTGTTTTTTATTTTATGTGATGTAATATTTTTTATATGAATTAATATTAAATTTATATTAAAAAATAATAATGATTTTTTTATATTACTATTATAATTATATTTTTCATTATAAATGAATATATTTGAGTTTTACATTTATTAAATATATAAAAAGTAGTGTTCTATTCATTTAAAATAATAATAATATAAAATTCAAAAGTTTTCTATCATTTATTATGTGTGCACAAGAATCTAAATATTTCATTAATATTTTTAATCAATATCTCTTAACTCTACATTAACTCAATATAGATGTCAACTACCATTAATGAGATGATTTAGGTTGACTTTCATTAGATTTTCATTAGATTTAATCTGACATGGCATATTTGTAGTGTGATGTGGCTTTTTTTATTATTTTCCTTAGGAGGCCCAGTTTAGACCCCAAATTTCCTCTCTATCATCAACATATTCATCATCATTTTCATTATTAATTTTATCATCATCATTTTCATTGTCATCATCATAGTCATTCTCATCATCTTTGTCATCATCATCATCATCATCATCATCATCATCATTGTCAATGGCAATGCCATTGTCACTACCTTCATAGTATTATGGAACCTTAGGAATAATCATGAGTCATATAAGTAATTGTTAAGTATTATTGCAACATTTTAATTATCAATATCATCATCATTATCATCGTCGTCGTCATATAATTACCATTATTGTTGTCATATAATCAATTGTCATCATCATCATTCTCATCACCATCATCAAATTATCATTGTCATTATCATCACCATCATCAACATTATCATTGTCATTATCATCATTGGCATATTCATTTTCATCATCATCACATAATCATATCATCATCATTATCACCACCACCACCACCATCATTGTCATCATCATTTTATTTTTCATCATCATTGTCATTGTTGTCATCATTCATTCATTATTGTTGATGATGACCTAGATGACGACGGCGATGATGATGATGACCTATATGGAAATGATAAATATAATGATTGTGGTGATGACAATCATGGAATTTTAATATTTGGAAATATTCTCCAAGTTCATTGTAGGAATCATCATTGTCATCATCATTATCATCATTGTCATTTTCATCATAACAATCATCATTTGTCATCATCATCATAATAATCATTCATTTCATCAACATTAACATCATTCTTGTGGTCACCATCATCGCAATTATGAACATTGTCATGAGTACTTATTCCTTATTACCTTTTGCATAAGAAATATCATTTACCCAAAAGATGTGATTAGTGGAAAAGGGTGTAACACCCCAGTTTTGACCCCATTGCATTAATGTATATGATGTAAATATTATATCGAATCATGACAAGGAGCTCAAGGCCAAGGCCCTGTCATTGATTAATGTTTGGTATATAGGCGATCATGGTTGACACCTATGGTTTTTGTGCTAAGTCAAGCACATTTGTAAACATCATGTAAATATGAAAATTAATGAAAACCCATAGCCAACTGTGTCAATGCAACGAATAATGAGCCGGGGGCATGATTTTCCTAAGGATAAGGGGGTGGGGAATGTTAACCTTGAACCAGTTTGGGGAAAAGCCATTTGTCATAGGGAGAACCCATCAGAACTGTTAACTACCCTCTTTCTTGTCTTCTCTTCCCAACCATTTATTCTTCCAAAAGGTGGTTGAGATAGTTATTGCTTGGAAGGGGAAGAGTATGGGAAAATTCAAATTGGATAGAGCACCCAGTTTTTGAATGCCAGTTTTGACCCACACGTTCATGTTTCAAATTTACTCTCACGTTTTGAGAGCTACGGGACGTTCTGGTTCATCATTCATTTCACCACTATCTTCGTTTCCTAGGGGAGTGACATTGTGGTAGCAATGGAGCTCTTATTATGTGTATCATTCATTTGTGTGATTGTTTTTCCCTTGGAAACACTATGATTGCTGCGTCGCAGCATTATCTTAAACTACAGAGTGTATGAGACCCTGTTACTCGTGTTCCAGAGTAAGCCTGTGTTGTAGAGTCTCACTGTGGTTGTTGTATTGTGCACCCTGGTTCGGGTCTGAACTATGTACAAGACTTAGGAATGGGAGAGACGTAGAATGTGCTTGATAAACCTAGTGTGGAACCTCACAATAAGATAACAGTGGCTGGTGAACCTGCCATGCACATCCTAAAGAGAACTAGAAGGGAAGGTGTAGCCTGAGGGACTGTGGAGCAGAGAAAGGGGACACTTCCTTGTGTTGGGTGTGTAGGAAGTGGGGAATCTAGGCCATATAGGTCTTATGAATGTGTTCATAGCTCTATAGATGAGCTCACTGGCTTAGAAGTTCTTCATGCCTATTGCCTTAGAAGCCTGATAAACCCAATTGGAAAGATGGATTGGTTGATAGCCTGATAAACCCATGTATTGGCTTGGTTGTGTCTTGTTGTGTTTGACCTGGTGAGTAAACTTTGGCTGGATAGTCTGATAAACCCAGCAGTAAGATGGCTTGACTTTGTATAGTCTAATAAACCCATATGTTTGCTTGACTAGTCCTTAAGGTGAAGGTTGGCTTAACTGTGAACAGTCCGTGATACCCAACTGTGAGATGGCTTGGCTAAGTGGCATGTGAAACCCATCTGTTGGAATGTTTTATCCTACAGCTTGATAAACCCAACTGTGTTGTCTTGGATGAGTGTTATTGCACCTTGGCTATGTATGAGTCTGCTAGTGTTCCCTTACTCCTCGAGGAAATCTTGCACAGGTCGGGGGTGGTAGTGTTGTTGAGAGACTAAGGAGCACAGTGGCCTATGGTTGGGTGGAAGGTTGTAGCAACATAGCTGGTTGTGGGACAAGTTCTGTTCAAGAATAAGTGTTCTTGTCTATGTTATTCTCTACAATTGTATTTCTTGTATTGTAAATTGTTTGATGGAGTGTGATGAACATGTTGCTATGTGGAATTGGTGTATTGTTCCTTTGAATAACTACAATTGTAGGAATCTATGTATGTTTTCCATCAATGCATTTTGAACTAAGTTGTAGGGTAGATTAGCCAGATTGGTAATGGCCTTAATGATCAGATCGATCCAAGACTTCAATGAAAAAGTCAATTTTTCTCCTAGAAATCACCATTTACGCAGTCTGTGGGATGCAGGATGCGGAATTCCATTTCGTAGATTTTGGTTTCCGCAAATTTCCCTTCCACAACTTCCTCTCTGCAACTTGTGGGATGCAGGATGCGGAATCGCAGTGTCATGATTTCCCTAATTCCCAATCCCGCAATTCAAGTCTCCACATCATCGATCTTTGTGGGATGATCTCCGCCTTTGATCTGTTTCCAATGCGGGATGCGGGTTGTGGGAAGTAAGATTTATATTTTCATAACTTTTTGACCCCACAACTTGGGCTTTCCACACTGTTGATTTTTGCGGGTGAATTCTGAGTTGTTGATTTGGTTCCAGCTGTGGGATCATTTATGATCATTGATTTTCATCACATTTTCTCTCCGCCGTCCGATATCCTCTGAGATATTTCCTTTCAGATTGTCGAACTGATCGATGGAAGATGGGAGGGAGCATGAGAGTGTTGAAAATGTCTAGATGTGGTCACGACCATGCCCTATGTTTCGATGAATAGTAAAGGTTCTCGATGAAAATTTTAATTCCGCACGATAATGGGGTATGGGTACGTGACATTGTGGTATTAGAGATGCGGGTTGCAGTATTGGGCCTGGATGGGCCAAAAAGCACTCAAGAGTACCCTTTGATACCAACTTGTAGTACACTACAGTGTGGTATCAAAGTTGTGGGCTGCAGCATTGGGTGTAGATAGGCCAGGTGACAGTAAGTAAATGGTTTTTATTTTGAATTACTATGTGTCTAACAAATGGTGTTGATAACACATTTTTCAGAGTCATAGTACATTTTGGAAAAGTAAGTTGTGGTTCAGCTATGAGAACCGATGACAGATATGATGCTCGGAACTCCTACGAGCATGCGCGAGACACCATGGGGGAAAATGTCTGAGTTGGAAAGGATGACATAGAGTCTAATGGAAGGATATTCCAAGAGACACCACCAGATATTGCAGCCACCACGAGAAGCCTGATTAAAGCTCAGGAAGAGCAGCATCAGTTGAATGCTGCCATGTTGCAGAGTTCGATAGACTTGCAAAGAAAGATGGACTCTGGACAGGGTACAGTAAAACCTGAAGGCAGTAAGAGCAGTACCAGAAGAAGAAGAAGGACTGCTAGTAGATCATCTGACTCAGAAGAAGTAAGTGGGGATTCAATCCCTTCTTCTCACAAGGGAAAGAGAAAGAGGCACCATAGGGATTGCTCTCGGGATGAATTTAAGAAGGCTAAACCTCCTACGTTTGATGGCAAGGTAAATACTGGACAAGAAGTTGAAGCATGGCTTCTTGGGATAAAGAAGTACTTTCAAGTCCAAGATTATTCGAGGAACATGAAGGAAAGGGTTTCCATATTCAATTTGAATGGAAGGGCATCCATTTGGTGGGAGCACTTCAAGAAAGTAAGGAATATTAATGAAAGGAAAATTGTGTAGAAATGGTTCTAGAAGTATTTCAAGCAGAAATACCTCTATGACAGGTATTATGATGACAAGATCAAGGAATTCCATGAGCTGAGGTTGGGACAACAGACCATGGAAGAGTATGCAAATAAGTTCCTAGAATTATTGAGGTATGTCAGGTACATCAAAGATGAAAAACTAAAAATCCAGCATTTCCTGAGTGGATTACCTCAGTCTTACAAAGACATAATCGAGTTTTATGAACCTAGAGATCTTGAAGAAGAAATAAGGAAGGCTAAGTATTGTTATGAGTAAATCAAAGGAAAACATGATTACCAGAAGACATGGAAGGACAAGAAGAATAAGAAGTCTAACCAAAGGGAGAAAGGTTTCAAACCTTCTAGCTTCAGGAATCAGCAGAAGCAACCATCACAATCTAAAAAGCATCCAACCAGAGTGATGGGAGAGAACCCAAGAGATCCACAACAGAACAGAGAACCTCTCCAATGTTGGAAATTTAGAGGACCCCACATGTGCAGGAATTGTCCACTCGAGAATGAGAGTGCAAGGCCAGCTTACAACATTCAAGAAGCATAAACAGTGGGCCAAGTAGCAAGGGTCGTCCCTAAGATTTATACAGCACTGGAGGACCCCTAGGCAGATCACCAATCAACTGTGGTTGAAGTTGCAGGTAAGATTGTTGAGCAATTTGTTTCTATCTTGATTGACCCTGGTTCTACTCACAGTTACATTACTCCTAGAGTAGTGGAGAATTGTGCCTTTAGGAAAGTAAAGCATAGCAAACCTTGGTTAGTTTAGCTAGCCACTGGAGCTAAGAGAAAGGCTAGCGAAGTGGTGGACAAATGCCTATTGGTTATTAATGGATTGGTCACTTATGTAGATCTAAATGTTCTACCACTTGGTTCCTATGATGTTCTCATTGGAATGGATTGGTTAGAAGCTCACAGAGTAAAGATTGGCTATTATAATAAGGCTTTTGAGTGCTTGGATGAAGAAGGAAACTTAAGGATTGTGAAAGGCATTCCAAAGGTGATTTCTGTGAGGCAGGTTTCAGTAATGTAGTTGAAGAAGTTCTGTAGAAAAGGTTTCTAGTTATATGCAGCTCATATTTTGGAGGCACCAAAGAATGAAACTCCTAGGGTGGAGGACTTTCATGTGTTGTAGGAATTCAGGGGTGTGTTTCCTAATGAGATTCCAGGGCTTCCTCTAAAGAGGGACATTGATTTCATAATTGAACTTGTGCCAGGAGCAGCACCAGTATCCAAGACACCCTACAGAATGAGTACACCAGAAATGCTAGAGTTGAAGATGCAACTGCAAGAGTTGTTGGAGAAGAAGAATATCAAGCCGAGTGTGTCTCCTTGGGGAGCACTAGTTCTATTTGTAAAGCAGAAATATGGTTCACTCAAATTGTGTATTGATTACATATAGCTGAAGAAATTCACAGTAAATAACAAGTATCCTTTGCCTAGGATTGATGACCTCTTTGATCAAATGAGAGCAGCAAGGGTATTTTCCAAGATTGACTTGAGGTCGGGTTACCATCATGTGAGAATAAAGGATGAAGACATTCATAAGACAACCTTCAGAACAAGGTATGGAAATTATGAGTTTGTAGTGGTACCATTTGGTCTCACAAATGCACCAGCTACATTTATGTGCCATATGAATAGTATCTTCAGTAGGTATTGGACAAGTTTGTTCTTATTTTCCTTGATGACATTCTTGTTTATTCTAAGAATGAGGAAGAACATGAAGAGCATTTGAGATTGACATTGCAATTTCTCAGGGAGCATTGGTTGTATGCAAAGCTGAGCAAGTGTGACTTCTATAGAGATAGAATTCAGTATTTGAGTCACATTATCTCAGAAGAGGGTATATCTGTGGACCCGAAAAAGATTGAAGGCATTATGAATTGGCCTACTCCAAGAAATGTGACAGATGTAAGATATTTTATGGGACTTGCAGGATACTACAGGAGGTTCATTGAAGGATTCCCCAAGGTTGCACATGCCATCACTTCTTTGCAAAAGAAGGGGATAAACTTTGAATGGACATTGAGGTGTGAAGAAATCTGCCAGCAGTTGAAGAATCTTCTCACCAGTGCACCAGTATTGAAAGTTACAAACCCAAAGAAGGATTTTGTGGTGTGTACCAATGCATGTGAATAAGGGCTTGGAGGAGTCCTTATTCAAGACAACGACGTTATATGTTATGTTATATTTTTATCATTTAAGCAATATGATCTTAGGATCTTATCTGAGAGAATAACATGCACAGAAATAAACACAAGAGACAAGAGACACAAAGAATTTTCCTCGGGGAAACCATAAAGGAGAAAACCCTGTAACTTCCTCAGAGATAGAATAAGCACCAATGGCAATAGTAAAACCCGAAAACAGAAAGATGATCTCCAACATCTTGTTCTCTCTTTCTATCTTGAGAGAGATTCTCCTCACTCACTCATGCACCCCAGTGAGTGAGTGTGTGTGTGATAAATAGAGAGTCTCACTCTCTATTTATATTCTTTCTTTCACTTGATGTCCACTTCAACATGTCGGCCCCACTTAACAATTACTTACTAGGGCCGACATCTCTAAGAGAGTCTAATAACCCTAGTGCCCCACAACTGTGGGGACTTTTCCCTCTGATCCATAAGGAGGGTTAACCTTGACACAATTGTGGGGACTATTGCCCCAACTTACAATGGAGGGTTAACCTCAATGACTTTAGATGACTTGTTTACTTATTGAATCTCCCTATTGGAACATCGGGGCATGACATGAATCAATTACATTATAGATACTTCTCAGAATAAACATTGGGGTACAATACATAAGATATATAAATGAAAACATTCCGAAGTTACAAATACATCAACATGTTATGAGTCAATAAAGTTGAAGGATCATGAGAAGAACTATGCTACTCATGATCTAGAACTTGCAGCCATAGTACATGCTCTCAATATGTGGAGGCATTACTTGATGGGCAGAAGATTTGAGTTAAGGACAGATCATTGCGGTTTGAAGTATTTATTTGATCAGCCTACTCTAAATGCTAGGCAAGCTAGATGGCTAGAGTTTTTATGTGAGTTTGATTTTGAAATAAAACACATAAAAGGAAAAGAGAATAAGGTAGCTGATGCACTCAACAAGAAGGTGTAGGAAATGCATGTGGCATCTTTTAGTATTTGCCAATCAGATATGAGGCAACAAATTGTTAATCCTATTGCTGGAGATGAAATGTATGTGCAAGTAAAAGACAAATTGCAGCAGTAAATCCTTGAAAAGAGGTATGAGGGATATAAAATGGAAAAAGATGGACTTCTTACTTATAAGAGCAAAATTTACATTCCAAAGGTAGTAGATTTGAGGAGAGTTGTTATGGAGAAGATCCATCAAGCTCCATATTTTGGTCAACCCGAATATCATAAGACAATTGCTACAGCTAGGAAGCAGTACTTCTGGCTGAGAATGAAAAAGGACATGGCTGAATACATTTCAAGGTGCATGAAATGTTAGCAGGTAAAGGTTGAGAATCAACACCCTGTAGGTTTGTTGCAGCCTTTTCCAGTCCTAGATTGGAAATGGGAATTTATTTCCATGGATTTTATTACAAGATTGCCAATGACTTGGAGACAACATGATTCCATCATGGTTGTGGTGGACAAGTTGATGAAGGAATCACATTTCATACCAGTTAAGTCTACACATAAAATGATGACATTGCAAAGATCTTCATGAAGGAGATTTTCAAATTGCATGGATTTCCTAAGGAAATAGTCTCTGACAGAGATGTCAAGTTCACTTCCAATTTTTGGAAGGGGTTGTTTGCAGATTTGGGTACAAAGTTGAATTTCAGCATTGCCTACCATCCTCAGACTGATGGGTAGATGGAGAGAGTTGACCAAGTGCTGGAAGACATGCTTCGCTAGTATGTGATGGAAAAACCAACCAAGTGGGAAGATTCTTTACACTTGGTAGAGTTTTCCTATAATAATGGACAGCAAGCATCCTTAAGGATGAGTCTGTATGAAGATTTGTATGGCAAGAGGTGTAGGACACTAGTGACTTGGGATAGTCTAGTGAACAGGGTTGTGCTTGTTCCATAATTTCTAAAGGAGATGGAGTAAGAGGTTGTAAAGATTAGGCATAATCTGAAAGTAGCCCAGGACAGATGGAAAATCTATCCTGATAAGCATAGGGTGAACAGAGAGTTCAGTGTTGGGGAACATGTTTACCTAAGAGTGAGGGAAACGAAGAGTTCCTTGAATCTTGGGAGTTGTACCAAGCTGTCACCCAGATATTGTGGGCCATTTGAAGTGCTTCAAAGAATAGGGCCAGTTGCATATAGACTTGCATTTCTTGCAAGCACTAGAGCTCATAATGTTTTTCATGTTTCTTTGTTTAAGAGATATATACATGACCCTAACCATGTGATAAATTGGGATGTGATTTAGGTGGAACCTGAGGGAGAGTTCTAAATCAATCCAATGCGCATCCTTGACAGGAAGGTCACCATGCTCCGGAATTGAGCCATAGGATAGGTAAAGTTGCAATGGGAGCACTACGGTCCTAAAGAGGCTACATGGGAGATGGAGGATGCCATGCGATTGGCACATCCATTTTTGTTCGAATCTGCGGAGCACTGAGGCGATGCCAGTGTAGCATTTTGTTCAATTTTGTAAAGCACTGAGGACAGTTTTATTGAAGGGGGAGGGGAATGTAACACCCCAGTTTGACCCCGTTGCATTAATGTATATGATGTAAATATTATATCGAATCATGACAAGGAGCTCAAGGCTAAGGCCCTCTCATTGATTAATGTTTGGTATATAGGCGATCATGGTTGACACCTATGGTTTTTCTGCTAAGTCAAGCACATTTGTAAACATCATGCAAATATGCAAATTAATGAAAACCCACAGCTAGCTATGTCAATGCAATGAATAATGAGATGGGGACATGATTTTCCTAAGGATAACGGGGAGGGGAATGTTAACCTTGAACCAGTTTGGGGAAAAGCCATGTGTCATGGGGAGAAACCATTAAAACTGTCAACTACCCTCTTTCTTGTCTTCTCTTCCAAACCATTTATTCTGCCAGAAGGTGGTTGAGGTAGTTATTTCTTGGAAGGGGAAGAGTATGGGAAAATTCAAATTGGGCAGAGCACCCAGTTTTGGAATGTCGTGTTTTTCTTACATGGACAAGAAAACACCAGAACCGTATGCTATTTTTGACCCATGTGTTCATGTTTCAGATTTACTCTCACGTTTTGAGAGCTGCAGGACATTCTGGTCCACCATTCATTTCACCACTATCTTCGTTTCCCAGGGGAGTGACATTGTGGTAGCAGTGAATCTCTTCCTATGTGTATCTTGCACTTCGGCAAGTATTTTTCCCTTGGAAAGACTATGATTTCTATGTTGCAGTGTTATATTAAACTACAGAGTGTATGAGACCCTGTTACTCATGTTCCAGAGTAAGCCTGTGTTGTAGAGTCTCACTGTGGTTGTTGTATTGTGCACCCTAGTTTGGGTCTAAACTATGTACAAGACTTAGGAATGGGAGAGAAGTAGAATGTGCTTGATAAACCTAGTGTGGAACCTCACAATAAGATAAGAGTGGTTGGTGAAATTGCTATGCATATCCTGAAGACCACTAGAAGGGAAGGTGTACCCTAAGGAACTGTGGAGTAGAGAAGGGGACACTTCCTTGTGTTGGGTGTGTAGGCGGTGGGGAATCTAGGACAGATAGGTCTTGTGAATGTGTTCATAGCTCTGTAGATGAACTCACTAGATTAGCAGTTCTTCCTACCCATTGCCTTAGAATCCTGATAAACTAAACTGGAAAGATGGCTTGGCTGGTAGCCTAATAAACCCATCTATTGGCTTGGTTGTGTCTTGTTGTGTTTGACCTGGTGAGTAACCTTTGGCTGGATAGTCTGATAAACCCAGCAGTAAGATGGCTTGACTATGTACAATTTGATAAACCCATTTGTTGGCTTGACTGGTCCTTAAGGTGAAGGTTGGCTTGACTGTGAACAGTATGTGATACCCAACTGTCAGATGGCTTGGCTGAGTGGCTTGTGAAACCCATCTATTGGAATGTTTTATCCTGCAGCTTGATAAAACCAACTATGTTGGCTTGGCTAAGTGTTATTACACCTTGGCTATGTATGAGTCTACTAGTGTTCCCTTATTCCTTGAGGAAATCATGCCCAGCTCGAGGGTGGCAGTGTTGCTGAGAGACTAAGGAGCACACTGGTCTATGGTTGGGTGGAATGTTACAACGACGTAACTGGTTACAGGACAATTTCTATTCAAGATGAGTGTTCTTGTCTATGTTATTCTCTGCAATTGTATTTCTTGTATTGTAAAATGTTTGATGGAGTGTGATGAACATATTGTTGTGTGGAATTGGTGTATTGTTCCTTTGAATAACTACAATTGTAAGCATCTATGTTTGTTTTCCATCAATGTATTTCAAACTAAGTTGTAGGGTAGATTGGCCAGATTAGTAATGTCCTTAAAATGAAACCATCGATCCAAGACTTCATTGCAAAAGTCGATTTTTCTGCTAGAAATCACCATTTACACAGTCTACAGGATGCAGGATGCGGAATGTCATTTTACAGATTTTGGTTTCCGTAGATTTCCCTTCTACAACTTCCTCTCTGCAACTTGCAGGATGCGGGATGCGGGATAGCAATGTTGCAAATTCCCTAATTCCCAATCCCAGAATTCAATTATCCACGCAGTCGATCTTTGCGGGATGATTCTTTGCCGTTGATCTATTTCCAATGCGGGATGTGGGTTGCGGGAAGTAAGATTTTGATTTTTGTAACTTTTTGACCCCGCAACTCAGGCTTTCCATGTCGTTGATTTTTGCGTGTGAATTTTGAGCCATTGATTTGGTACCAGCTATGGGATCATTTATGATCATTGATTTCTGTCGCATTTTCTCTCCATCGTCTGATGTCATCTAAGATCTTTCCTTTTAGATCATCGAACTAATCGATGGAAGATAGGAGGGAGCATGACAGTGTTGGAAATGTTGAGATGTGGTCATGGCCATGCCCTGTGTTTCTATGAACAGTAAAGGTTCTTGATGAAAATTTTAATTTTCCACGATAATGGGGTATGGGTACGTGACAAAGGCTCATGGATGACACATACAATCTATGAAAGAAATAAAAACTTTAATTTTTAAGATGATCAACATCATCATCCTCATTATATTCATCATCATTATCGTCATCATTGTCATTGTCATTGTCACCATCATTGTCATGCATTTCATTGCCATAATAATCATTGTTGACATGGCCATTGCCATCGTCATCGTCATCATCATAATTATTGTCATCATTGTCCTCGTTACCAACAACATTATCATCATCGTTATCCCCATTGTCATGCTCAACATCTAGGTGCAAAATTGGATGCAAACATGGACGCAAGAAAGGATGCAAACATGGATGCAATAAAAAAGTAGGTGCAAAAGTGGCCACAACAAAAGTGTATGCAAAAGGGGATGCAAAAGTGGATGGAAAAAAGGATGAAATTGTGGATGCAATATGATGTAAAATGAGAAAACAAGGGGATGCAACCATGGATGCAAAATTGGACACAAAATTGGATGCAACAAAATTATATGTGAAACCAGATGCAAAACTAAATGTAACACCCAACACAAAACCCAATGCAAAAGTGGATGTAAAATGGATGCATAAAGGGATGCAATAACTAATGTAAACTTTAACACAAAAAATGTAAACGTGGATGCAAAAGTTGAAGAAAAAGTGGGTGCAAAAGTATGCGCAAAAATGTTAAATTTCTGAACCATTGATCTACAGGAAAATGAGATCAATTGATAAAGTAAACTATGCAATGGAATTAACAAGAAAAATGTACATTGAACTAAAAACTCATGCCACAAATTTTAGATGAAATGGACAAGTATTCATCAGTTAATCACAACATTAATATCTATTCATTAATCAGTAATACAATGGTGTTACAATAAGTATCATTCGAATCATGTGGACAAGATTCGAATCTACCAACTAAACCTGACTGATTAGCTAACTCGGTGTGTCTAAATCACTGCATGGAACTCACTAGTATAACTCTTGATGTCTAAATCAGACTAGAATAAGTTAATTGATGATGTAGGTGGAAAAAGGTGCCACTCTCCCTTCATGCATGCATAAATGGCACCAGGTTAAGTGAAAGTGATCTAATTGATTGTAACTGGAGGTTGACTCAGTAAAACTTGCTGACCTACCACAACCAACTGATGGAGGATGTTGGTGGAACTCATATTGGGATCCTATAATGTAGGGTTTGGCACCGGTATCACCAACAACACCAGTGGCAGTAATGGCACCAATGGCACTAGTTGCACCAGTGGCACCAATATTCATAGTGGCACCAAAAATCTAGTAAGGTGGTAAATGACCTCCTAATCTAGGAAATATGACAAAATAGACTATATTGGACAAAGGAGGATTATTAATCCCAACACCCTCCCTTAATCCTAACTTTGGACAACTTGGGCCCTGACAACTAGGCCAAAAGTCACTCATACAATCTAAATGACATAAAATAAACTGCTTAACAAAGTATGGAAAATGGGGAAAACCTCATGGGACCCCCCCCCCCCCCCCCTCCTCAAAATAAGTAGGAATCAGGAAACAAGCTATACTACTTAAGAGAATTTTTTTCTCTTTGAGCAAAAACTTGTGAAAAAAATTGTTGCAATGTGCAACTCTATGGAGCAGCCATGTAGAATCAAGGTTCTTATGTGCATCAACATCCTGGGACTATGCATGTGAAACTTTCCATATTCTTCTATTCTATTGAATGTTACTTTTGTCTCTTCTTTCTAGAGGGGAAATGGAATGATCCATTTTGTTCATTAGTGGGCCAAATTGTGGATCATTCGCTATAATTAAGTAGCATTTTTGTGGAAGTTTGTTGCACAAATATGTAGGTAGCGAAGCTATGTGAGAGAGTGAAACATGTTTATTTTGATACTGGGACCTCATTCTTATTCTATCATCTAGATTACCAACACCATTCCCAGCTGCTTCAATGAGGTTTTGGGACCATTTAGGATTCCGATACAGGATAGGAAGTGGATATGCATCTAGATCATGTTTAGGTACAATCTCAATTTCAAGATCATGCCATTCTTGTTCCTCATCTTCTGAAACTGAGATATTAAACAACATATCATTATCTGCAAATGGATATGAAAGAGAGATTTTACCTTCCCTTTTGAATGGATGATGAGATTGTGTTGGAGCTGAGTATTGCAGAATGTGTGATAATTCGTATGCCTTGGAGGCATGGTTTGAAATATTGTTCGATATAATCTTCCTAGTTGAGATATATGTGATATCCACTAAGTCAAGACCAAATACAACTTGCTTTGGTGAGCCAATATGTTTCATATGATAATCATATAACAAATTTGTTGCAAGAGAGGGAACATAGAGTACATTCTTGAAATCTCCATGCTGGATTTTAATAGAACCTCTACCTGCTCCTAGGAGCTATGATTTATCCCCCATATGAATCCTAGGTCCTCTTGAGAGATTCAGAGTGGTGAAGGATTCCCTGGAGGAAACCATGTGGTTGGATGCTCCAAAATATATCAAATAAGCCTTCAGGTGAGTGAGGCTTTCCTTCAAGGCATGGCACCTCTTAGATCTTATGTCGGTTTTCCAGCATTAGACTTCTTTTCTCTTTATGGAAGGGAAATATTGTTCTGTTCAAGGAGTGTTGAGAGATGGTCGATGGTCTTCTTCATGCACTAGCTCTCTGGATGAAATCCTATCATATAGTAGGGACATCTTGTCTTCTCGAATTTCTTCCTTTTATTAGAACCAGAGGCTCCATTGGAAGATATATGATTCTCATTTTGATTCGAATCAGTGTTTTTGGTCTCCTTCCCTTTATGCTTCCCTCTTGCTTGCACATTGTTTGAGTTTGTCACTCAGAGTTATTGATTCTTGGAGGTCTGAATCACTCCCATTTGAACCAAATTACCTTTCTCTTGTATTAAGGACTCGGCAAAAGAATCTAGAGAAGGCATATTCCAATTAGGGATGGAATCTCTTTCAAAATGGAATGTAGAGACAAATACTGAGTACTCTGAGCTAATCTTACTCAACACTAACAACACAAGTTTATCATCTTTCCTCTCTAATCCACATTGTTTGCATTGCAGTACTAGTGACCTGTATTTTGTAAAGAATTGTTAAATAGATTCGAAACTGCTGGGATGCATAGCAATGAGATCATTTTCCAAAATATGCCCTCGAACTTCATCTTGTTTTCCAAACAAAGATTCAAGTTTTTCCCAAATCTTCCTCCAGAGTCCTTTGTCCCTCAAGGTGGAACAAAATATCCTGGGATATATGAGTGCACATGAAGCTGAAGGCCTCATCAAGTTGATTCAAAAAATTGTTGTTCTCAACATACGGTTGGGACTCATTTTCTCTACCCATTGTCATCCTAAATATACCAAGCTTGCACAAGGCTACCTGCATATATTCCCTCCAATCAGAGTAGTTGAAGGCTGTAAGGATTTGAGGTACAATAAATGAAGACTTCATCTTCTTGTATGTTGATCAGTCAATTCCTCAAGAAGCTAAGTAGGTAACTGCAAAGAACACTGCAAAACCAATTCAATTCGCAATCATATGTAAGTTCAAGCCTTTCCACCTCGACATGTACACTTTCTCAGAGTCCTTCACACCCAGATAAACTTCTCTAGAAAGAATCCAGAGGGAGAAATTATATGATTCTAGGGTTTATGTGGAAACTCGACTACTTTTGGTGTACAATGGAGATCAGACAAGACTTGCTGCTGTCCTGAACAAGGATTTGATACCATGTTAAATTTGTGAAGCATTGATCTACAAGAAAATGAGAGCAATTGAGAAGGGAAATTATGTTGTGGGATTAACAAGAAAAATGTACACTAAACAATAAACTCATTCCAAAAATTTCATATGAAACAGACAAGTATTGATCAGTTAATCACAACATTAAGCTCTATTCATTAATAAGTAATACAATGGTGTTACAATAAGTAGAATTCAAATCATGTGGTCAAGATTCGAATCTACCAACTAAACCAGACTGATTAGCTAACTTGGTGTGTTTAAATCATTGCATGGAACTCACTAGTCTAACTCTGGATGTCTAAATCAATCTACAATCCGTTAATCAATGAGGTAGGTGGAAAAATGCACCACTCTCCCTTCACGAATGCATAACTGGCGCTAAGCTAACTGAAAGTGATACAATTGATTATAACTAGAGGTTGACGCAACATAACTGCTTACCTACCACAACCAACTTATGGAGGATGTTGGTGTCACTCAGAGTGGGCTCCTATAATGTAGGGATTGGCACCAGTGGCACCATTGGCACTAGTGGCACCAAAACTCCAGTAAGTTGATAAATGCCCTCCTAAGCTAGCCAATATGAAAAAATAGACTATATTGGACAAAGGAGGATTATTAATCCCAACAAAAAATGGGTGTGAATTGGGGCGCAACAAAAGTGGATGTAAAATTCGATGCAATAGTAGATGCAAAAAAATATGCAAACATGGATTCAAAATGAGATGCAAAAAGGGACGAAAATGTGGGTGCAAAAGTGGACCAAAAAATGGATACATAAGTGGATGCAAAAGTGGGTGAAAAAAAAGTAGATGCAAAACTTCATGCACGAGGGGATGCAAAAAAAGAAACAACAATGGATGCAAGAGAGGATGTAAAAAAGGATGCAAATGTGGATGATAACATGGGCGTAAAAGTGGAGGAAAACATGGACCCAAAGGAGGGTGAAACAAGAGAATATGCAAAAACTAGGCACAAAATTGGGCGCAAAAACTGGCTTAAAATTTGGCGAAAAACTAGGTGCGAACACCGGCGCAATATACACCAAGTTTACCACCAAATTTAGAAAAAGAACACAAAAACTCATAAAATAGCACCAAATTGTGAAATTGTGCCATCTTGTCCCAAAAAATGAAGAAAAATACATTGAAAGATGGTATAGACACAAAAAGGGAAGCAAATAGGAACACTAATTATAGGGTTTTTTTGTAGTGCAAAGTAAAGCCAAAATGTTTGCAATTTAAATGAGTTATCTCCTAAGTGAATGCTCCCATAAACTCTCTTCCATGATATCATCTTTTTCATATCCCGAGGGGTGCAAATAAGGATGCAAATGTCCAAGCGAACTGGGTGGCTATACTCGACGGGGTTGGTGTTGATGAATGAACAAAGCCCAAAATTGTATGCAATACCATAAATCATTAAAGGCTGGTAATGGTGAGTGAGTTAAGACAATTAACACACCTTGTATGGATCGACATAGCACCAAGTATGTTCATGATGTGACATCATATCAGTACATGGGAAAATCTCGGGGCATCAGTGTAGCAGTTGGTGAAGGCAGTTGTGATCCGATCGATGTGGTACAATATATCAAGTTCAATATCAGATGATAAATCACACAAGGAATCAGGTACTCAAGTATGAATTAAGGGTTGATGATTGTAGGATGGAGTTAAATATTAAGGACAGGTTCATCATATATGAATGTGTTTGTGGGGGGGGCTCATTTAAAACTTGTCATTTCCTGCATAGGCTTTGGTTGCATCACCCCAGTTATTTTATGAATCGATATTCAGAGGGTTGTTCTTGGTAAATCTTCAATCGTCATTTTGTCTTTTGGAGGGAATAAAATACCAATTGCATAATGTCTGATAATGATAGCAATGTTGATTGTTGCCTATAGCATGGAATACAGAGGGTCTTGAAAAAAGTTAAGGTTCTCTAGCACAAGGTCGCCACCCTGAAGTGATGTATGAAATACAACAAACGTAGATATAATCAAAAACTCAATCCAATTGAAAGGGGGATGCTCAAGAACAAAGGGAGCACAGAGCCCAGGAATCTGAGTTTACAAGGAGATTTGATGCTCGGAATCGAACAATACAGGAGCTATTGTGTTGTGTTGGAATGATGGAGAATCAAATGAACATGGAAGTAGACAAATTCCCCATGCTTAAGGCTGAACAAGAATTTCCAGACACACTATGGAAAGGGCTCATTCTCCAATTTCTCTTAGTTGTTGTATGTTTTGCAATTTTTTGTAGTTGTTATGAACATTTTGTCATATTTATAGTAATAGATTGGGTAGCAGAATAATAAAAATCACTCAGTCATGAGGACATTTTGTGGTTTTCAAACATAGGTTAGCTTCTGCATTAGTCACCGTGGATAATCATACATTATTAAAATAGATGTAATTTTGTTGTGTGCTTCAGCCACTCTCTTTCATATAACAAAAACTTCTATCCGGTTTGGTTTAAAAAAATACATTCTATAAATTGAAAGAGAAGAAATGTATATAGTTTATGTGGAGAAATGTTGAGTCATTTTAATGTGGTATGTGTTGTTAATCATATTAAAAATTGAAAACATACTTTGATGAATAATAATCTTCTAGTTTAATAATTTATTTTAAAAATTCATATACTTTTGCAATAAATTTTAATCAACATAGATCCATCTTAAAACTTGATCTATCCAGTACTGAGAGGGATCCAATTTCTTGAGGTGTACATTTTTTTATCTTAAATTTTTTAGACGTCTAAACAAAAATTTCACATCTAAAAATTTGTTGCTCTCGTGAATTTATTTTTTATTTGGTTTTAATTTTGTATTTTATGATCTGACATTATTTTCTTAATTTTATTTTTATTTGTGGTAGCATAACCTTATGTTATGTAACAAAATCTCCCCCTTACAGAATTGTAGAAAACCTTGCTACTCTCAATATAATTAAAGATATGAAAATTATTAATCTCAAAATTTAATTCGAAACAAATTAATTTAATAATTATATGGATAATTAAATAAATAAAAAAAATCTAGTTTTTCTCATTTATAATAAGAAATTGATCAAAAATCTAGTTCCATCCTTTTTGAAATTTTGACTATATAACTTTGTTATTATAGATTTTGATTTATTTTTAGATAACTTTGATGAAATATCCATGTATTAAAACTAAACTTTACTTAATTTAAAAATATATATATACTCACTAAAAAAAATTGAGTTTACGCATTTAAGTCCCTTTATAAAGAATAAGAAAAATTATTTTATTCAGTATTATTATAATTAAGAAGACGAAAAAGAATGATGTGAAATAGACCTTCAAACATAAAGGTGTATCGTTATAGCTATAGCTAAATTGTTGTTGAGATGCCACACGTCAAAGATGGTATATGAATCATGACACTTAATTTACTAAAGATATTGACAAAGTTAAAAAGATGCTATCACATTAATTTGATTATGGAGAAGGGTAATCCAAAGTGCGGTACTAAAACAATAAACTTACCTCGGTTATATAATTATATATTTTTTATAAGTTAAGAAAAAAGAATTATTTGATTTTCTTTAGAATTTTATATTTATGTTTAAAAATATTAAAAAAATAAATTTAAATTATTATATTTAAATATAATTTAATGAATATGGCATTATATTCATTAAATTATATTTGAAATAATTTAATGAATATAAAGAAATTATATCTTTAGGATAATAGCATGCTTAAGTTTTAGACAGTTAAAATAGACCTAAACTTTCTAAGTGAGTGAATTGGAGAATAATATCAGAAGCACTATTTATGTCGATCCAGCTTATAAATTTCAAGCTAAGCACACTGTGGAAAAAGTCTTTGTATCTATTGATGTGTCCAAAGGATTGTCGAATGTAATAGTTATTGAGGTCGGGGAAATGGTTGATAAGAAAATTTTGGACTATATAAATAATTTGTTCTGTTGCGTAAGATGCCACAGTTATGGTCATGTGATCAAGGACTGCTCTTTATAGTTCAAGAAGAAGGTATGGACCAAGAGAAACTCTCTATAAGAGTTGGATAAAATTGAGTATGAAGAAGGAAGTGACATCAATTCCTCTCTGAAACATAGAAGTCCAGAAGAAGAAAAAAATCCGAAAATATGAATTGGGAAGGATGAAGATATTGATATGAACCAAGATACAAATCCATTATTGAAGCAGATGGAAGGTGCTATCACTGTTCAGGAAGATATAGAAGAGGTCAGGGTTGATGGGCCTCTTCATATTATGGGTAAGTTCTCAATATTTCCCTTTGAATTGGATGTAAATGTTACGTTACCCTCAGAAGTTTTGTTGGAAGAAAAAACATTAAAATATTTAATAGCTTGAAAGAAGTTGAAATTGCTATCCCTTTTCACTTAACTTCACTACAATATTTCAAAAGAAAAATTAGGGGTTTTACTTTAGAATCAAGACCTTTGGAGAAGAAGGTGGATGTAATAAAACCCTCAAAGATCAAAGTGGGGAACCAAGAGGTAAAATGGGATGATAGTAATCCTTATTCTTTAAGATCCGAAGGGGAGATTACAGGAGAAGGAGATCTGCAACCAGGAGGGTTACAGTTTATTTCTCTATCCAGAGGAAAACCGAAAGGAAATCAGTCTTAATTGAAGGGAGGGAACAATACTAAGAAGGAAAACCAGTTTATAATATGTGCGCTTAGAAATCATCCCAAGGGTAAGGTTATAAAATAAAATTTCTATCATTAAACTACCATGGGTTTTCCAACAACCTTAAAAAATTAGCATTGGTCAGGCTCGTTGGTATCCATCATCCTTATAGTCTTGTCATCTGGGAAATGATGTGTTATGGTTTCGTTTTGGCAGATTGTATGAATAAATTGTTAAGAGAGTGGAATTTCATCTGGTCTGATGGGAGAGGGATATACAAAGGTTTGGTCACTGGCTGGAAAGGAGATTTAGTCCTGATCAAATCTTTTTCCATGAATTCGGTTCTAGGGACTTCTTTTATAAGTAAAGAAATGGACCTGACTTTCTCCATATTTAACACATGTGAACCTTATTTCTAGAAGGAGGTGTTCCATGATAAGTTTTTTTATGGTAGTATGTTGAAATATTTTCCTTTTTTGATTGTTGGGAACGTTAATTTCACTCTAAACAGAGCAGAGATCTAGGGTGAGAGAGAGACTATATTTGTCACAATAATACTTCTGATCTCAGCTGGAACCTATGGATATTGTTGACATTGAGCCAGACATTTGTAAACTTGGTTTAACAAAAGAACTAGAGATTCTTCTATTGATAATAGAACTGATAGATTCTTGATGTCGAGGGAGTTCTTAAGGAAAGTTAATAGATGCATATCCTGGAGGCTCATGGGTGGTGGTTCTGACCACTTTCCTATTCTGTTCAAAATGGATAAAGGTGAGCATAAACATGCTACTCCTTTTAAGCTTAACTACTCTGGATTGAAAATCATGATTATATTCAACTGATTAGTTCAATGTGGAAAATCTTTGATGAAAAGGAAGGTTTATCTTGTAGCCAACATTTTTCTAAATATCTAATTAGAATGAAAAAGGTTTCAATTGAATGGTTTATTAACATGAATAATTCCAGAGATAAAAGACTGAAAGTTACTGAATCCAAAATTGAGGAGATGTACTATGTTTTGTCTTCCCTACAAGTGAAGAGGTTAAACTATTACTAATTAACCTAGAAATGGAAAAAATGGAATTTTAAGGGAGAAGGAATCTGAGAGTAGGCTAAAGAGTAGAGTGTCTTTGTTAGCCTTGGGTGATGACAATATAACCTATTTTCATAAATCTTCCAATCAGAGGAAATGAAGGAATACTATTTGGGAAATAAAGAGGAATGGTAGGGAGAATATTAGAGGCTTTGAAAATTTAGTAGAGGAACGTGTTATATTTTTTAAAGGAATCTATTCAAAACCTCAAAGAAATAATTTTACAGATATTATGCATTTTGTAATGGGATTTCCAAAATGGATTAATGATGAAGACAATAAAAATGCGTCTACTCCTCTCTCTATGCAGGGATTGATTGTTGTTCTTAGGAAAAGTAAAAAGGAAAGAATCACAAGCCCTAATGGGTGGACCTCATAATTTTTTATAGCTTTTATTCACATTGTGGGAAATGATATGTTAAGAGTGATTGAGACTCTAGAGCCACTAGTATAATTATATCAAGTTTCAAATCAACCTTTATTGTCTTAATTCCGAAGGTTGATAATATGGCTTCATTTAGGGATTTTAGACCTATATCTTTACGTAATGTTTTGTACAAAATAATATCAAATACAATTGCAGAAAGAATTAAGCTCTTCCTATTTGCGAATATTTCTCAAGAACATTTCAAGTTTCAGAATAACCAAAACATACATGATGCGGTGGGTACTGCTCAGGAACACCTTCACTATATAAAAGGAAAATACACTAAATTTAAGGTCATCAAACTATCTCCAGAAAAAACATATGACAGGTCTTGCTCGCTATATACTAGTTTTGTTCTAATACAATGTGGGTTTTCTTTGAATATGGTTAATAAGATTTGCACCTGTATGAATATGGTTAATTTTTCCATTTTGATAAATGGAGCAGCATCAAAATGATTTCTTCCCTATGGGGGCCTGAGCCAAGGATGTCCATTATCCCCTTACCTATTTATGTTTGTCATGCAGGGTCTTAGTAGAGAATTAAATATGGCAAAAATGTAAAATGGTATTCATGGACTAAAGTTTGGATAGGGTATCATTATTACTCATATGTTGTTCGTATATTTTGTTCTTGTTTCTTGGGGGGTTTCAGAGGAAGAAGATATATCTATGAAGGATTTCCTTGACAGTTTCTATAGGGAAACAAGGATGGAAGTCAATTATGGCAAGTCATCTTGTTATTATTAGGGAATATATTAACATAACTTAAACATCTTCAAAGAATTGTGGCCAGTGGAATAGGTCAATATTGCAATAGGTTTCAAGTATGTTGATTTCTTCCTTTGTGAGAATTGATTCAAAGTAGGATCTAGGAGCCAAGGGGATTCTCACAATTTGATATTACACACAATTATGCACTAAAACAATAGAAAGAGTGAAATTACCATACACAAACGTAGTCAATAACTGATATTATTATGACTGTCCAACATGTAGATATGTATGGATCAAGTTTATATTACATTAGGGAGAAATTGTTAGCCTTTGGGGGCCATCTGGATGCATACAAGTGTGAGACTATGATTTGACCTCAAAACCCCCCTAGGTGGACCAATCATCTCACTAACCATCCCAAACGGTCACGAATGTTAGTGTGGGAATGGTTGGAGCATGCTGGAACATAAATGAAGGCATGCTAGGTGTGGGTGAGCACATGGGTGAGTGGGATTAACTTTACGAGGCAATAAATAGGAAGGCCAAAGACCACCACAAACATGCACTAGTGCCTATGGTCAAACATGTTCCCTGATTCAAGGATGGGAGAGTGCACCAAGGCTAATATGTCATTAATGAGGATACCTGTCCATCTAAATGTTCAAAGTGTAGTGCCTCAACTGTCAGAATGATCAAAGTGTAGTGCCTCAATTGTAGTAAATGATCAACATAGCCTAAGTATGGACCATATGATATAGCATTAAAGCTAATGAAATGTGTCCTAGGTGTATGATCATGGTACTAAGGTGGATTATTGCTCTAACTATTGAATTTTATTAATTTTCTAAGATTATATCTTAAAACAATTAGTCAATAGTAGATCACTGAAATAACAACAAGCACATAAACACAAGAAAACAAGAACATAAATATTTTCCTTGAGGAAACCACAAAGGAGAAAACCCTGCAAAACTTCCTCAGTATAGAAATCAACCAGAGCGGTGTAAAACGAAAAAAACTGCTTCTCTCTTCTTTCTAGCGCACTAATATTTCTCTCTCTTGCAAAACAGCTTGAGTGAGTGAGTACAAATGAAAGGGAGCTCCTCCGTATTTATATTCTTCAGTTGACTTGACCTCTAACCTAACAGGTCCGACTTCTCTAACTAACTAAGGCCACTTGTCCAATTGGACACCACAAATAATATTTATTATATTGAAACTTGGGTACTATTGACCCGACTTACATTTGGAGGCTTAAATTATTCTTTCAATGATACTAAAAAGACCAAACGCATCTTTCGAATGATGAATACAATCAATACATATGGAATATATTCTGAAGTTACAATATTTTAACGCTCCCTCTTAACTAGGAAGGCAGTCAATCACAACAACAACTAATACTACAGTTTTACAACTAGCTAGTGAGACTCTATCTATCATAGGAAGTTTTGGAACAACAGATTTCATCTTCATCATCGATCTCAACTGGATCATCTTTTGTCATCATCGTATTTCATATGTACTTGGACATCTTCTATCATCTTCTGGATTATATTCTATATCATCAGTATGTTAATACTGAATCATTTTCTGGATCTTCTTCTACCAGTATATGAATACTGAGTCTTCTTCTTGAAGCATCAGTATGTTAATACTAAACCATCATCTATCTCGTTAGAGTATAAATGTTGGATCATCTTCTATCTCCTCATTGTATGAGTATTGGATCATCTTCTATACTGAATAATATTCAAGATCATATTCTTATAGTATCCATATGTGGATACTAAGAAATCATCTGTAACTTCATTATCTGCAAAATCTATGCATGGATACTAACAACATCGACAACAATATCATTAACATGTTAGTGCTAAACTCAAACAATAACTGATGCTAGATCAGCATCTACATTACCATCATAGAGATGTTGGAACATCAATAACATCATTCGTATAGGAATACTGAAGTAAAATACATCAACAATCATCGGTGTAACATCACTGGTACTGACTCAGTCAATCAATCGATCAATCATCAATACTGAAGAAAACAGACATCACAACAAAACTGAGCAAAACATCTCATCAACCATCTCAGCAATCATAGAAAAACATCTCAGCAATCATCAGTATAAGAATACTACAACAATTGTCTCAACAACCATCATCATGAATCAACAATCAACATTATAACAATACTACAACAATCGTCTCAACAATCAACAAACATCTCAACAACCATCATCAACAATCATCAACAATCAACACTATAACAATGTTGAGGATACATCTTTCCCTTCAACATCTCGGAGCAGCATCATGGTGAGTTCTCTGGTAGATCCATCCGAGCATTTTGTCTAACTTACTAACTATTTCAAGCCAAACAATCCTAGTTAGACAGATGGATCTCTCTGGGGACCAAAAAATCCTTGTATGGCTTACTAACCCTTTCAGGCCAAACAATCCTAGCCAGACATACTAATCCCACTAGGATCAACATTCCTCGTCTGACTTGCTAACCCTTTTGGGCCAAAATGTCCTAGCCAGACTTACCCTCCTCTAGAATGAGCTACTCACCACTGCATTCATCATCCATCTACTGTCACTCCCTCTTCCGAGAGAGGTCCTTTTGGACTACACCAAGCTTGTCTCGAAAGTATTCAAACTCTACATGAGCAAGAGGCTTAGTCAATACATATGCTACTTGTTCTTCTGTAGGAACATACTTAAGCTTCATATCTCCCTTCTAAACCATATCTCAGATGAAATGATATCTGATTTCAATGTGCTTTGTCTTATCATGAAACACGGGATTTTCCGTCATCTTAATACAACTATGATTATCACAAAGAATATTAGTAGAATCTATCTCTGTATCAAATACTTCTGCTAACATATTTCGAAGCCATACTGCTTCGTTACATGCTGCAATGTATTCAGCCTATGTCGTACTAAGTGCAATACTAGTATACTTTCTACTGAACCAAGAGATCATTCCTAATCCCAGACTAAAACAAAATCCTTATGTGTTTTTCTATCTTTGGCACTTCCAACCCAATCTAAATCTGCATATCTATGTAATTTGATCTCACCATTAGATGCATATTTGAGACCATAATCTAAATTTCCCTTTAGATACCTCATCACATGGTTTTCCCCAATACGGTGAATGTGTTTAGGATTCACCATATACCGACTTAAGGTGTTTACTGCAAAACATATATATGGTCTTGTATTGGTTAAGTACATTAGTGAACCAATAATCTGTCTATATAAGGTGGCATCAACTATTTCCAAAGTATTGTCATTCAATAGCTTCAAACGTGTTGTCATCGGAGTAGTCATAGCTTTACAATCTAACATTCCAAATATTTTTAATATTTCTAAAGTGTATTTTCCTTGGTTTAGGAAAATATCATCTAGATATTTCCATACTTCAAGGCCTAGAAAGTAATGCATCATTCCAAGGTATTTCATTTCAAACTATGCAGTAAGCTTCTTCTTACATTCGATAATAGGTTTATCTTCTCCTGTGAAGAATAGATCATCTACATACAAAAACAAAATCATAATTCCATCATCATCAACCTTATAGTATAGGTTGGAGTCTTCTTTACTTTTAGTAAATCCTAAGCTCATCAAAAATCCATCAATCCTACCATACCATGCTCTAGGTGCTTTCTTTAGTCCATACAACACCTTCTTTAGTCTACATACATGAGTTTTCTTATCATTAATCTTGAACCCATGCGGTTTTTCGATATATATGTTGATGTATATGTAACTTCGGAATGTATTCTTCTTTTGCATATTGTAACCCGATGTTTATTCCAGGATGTTTCTATTATGTATTTGAGTCATGTGGTCATGCCCCGATGTTCTGATCGGGAGGATTAATAATGTAAACA
>LPNX010083165.1:92685-169402 GCA_001517045.1 Pseudotsuga menziesii
GTCCAGCTGCGGAGGCTAGGGCTTCCTTGTTTGTGGATCTTTCTCCACTATTTTTCAGCAAAAGTAAGGTGGACTTACTCTCCTCCCTAGGGCGCATCTTTCTGTCGAAACAGAATTCAATTCTGAGGTTTTTCAGTTTTGGACTTGTCACTGGGGTCGAAAATTAGGGATTTTTTTGCAGAAGAGGAATTTTTCAGTGAGCCCAGGCCTGGATTGATCTCCTCCCCAAAATCGAAGTTAGGAACAAATTTGAAGGCATTTGGGTGGACAGAACTCCGGGAAATCAAAACCCTTGTTGCTCCTGAACCAGCTCTGCAGGATTTCAACTCAAGCTTCTGATTTGACAACTTGAACCTGGTAAGATCTAAAATCTTTTGTATTTCCATTTGAGGTTCTTATTTAGAGATGTCTCATCATACCAAGCTTGATGAAAAGCTTGAGGGGGATGATAACTTCCGAGCTTGGAAGTATAGGATCTCCCTGGTCCTGGAAGAGAATGAATTAGACTCCTAAATTCATGAGGAGGTTCCAGATCCAGAGGGAGATGAGGCAAAGGCCTTACATAAGAAGAAGATGGTTATGGCAAAGAGAATCATTGCTGATTCTATTAAGGATCGTCTTATCCCACAGGTGTCCTCTCTCAAGACACCTAAAGCCATGTTTGATGCCCTAACCAAATTGTTTGAATGAAAGAACATCAATCGGAAGATGACCCTGAGGAACCAGTTGAAGAATGTGAAGATTCAGAATGCAGAAACTATCCAGTCATACTTCACAAGGGTTTCTCAAATCAAAGAACAATTAGAAGCTGTTGATGAAGAAGTGGAAAATGCAGAGATTGTCATGACTACTTTGAATGGCCTCCCTAGGTCATGGGATGCTTTCATTCAAGAGATCTGTGCTAGAAAGAAGTTAGTCAAATTCAACAAACTATGGGAAGAATGCTCTCAAGAAGAAGCTCGAATAGCAGCTCGAGAAGAGAAGATGGGTAGTGAATACCAAGCTCTCACAGTACGCTCCAAAGCTCACTCCAAGTCATCGAAAAGAAGGCTTCATCACTTCAAAGGTAAGCACTCTCACAAAGATAACCCTAAAAGAGATATGTCTAGGATCATATGCTATACTTGTGATGAAGTAGGACACTATGCAAAAGATTGTCCTAACAAATAGAAGAAGATGAAGAAGAGCAGCAAAAGAAGACATCATGCTCATGCTGCAGAGGATGATGAACCATCCAGAAAGATATCCAGATATGAAAGTGAAGATTCTTCAAGCGAGGATGAATATGTACTGATTTCAGCTCTCATAGGCAACATTACTCATGGGAGTGATTATTGGATGATAGACAGTGGTGCTTCCAAACATATGACGGGATTCAAAGAATCTTTTGTGAGACTATCAGAACATGAATCACCTCACAAGGTGAAACTAGGAGATGACTACCAATATCCAATAAAAGGTAGTGGGGAATCTTCATACAAGCTATAATCTGGTAAGTCTCTAACAATGAAAGAAGTATTGTTTGTTCCAGGACTTAAGAAGAATCTCCTATCCATTTCAGCATTGGATGCAAAAGGAATGCGGGTGGCATTCATAGATGGTCAAGTCATCATGTGGCCAAAAGGAAATACTATCAATGATGCGGTAGTAATTGGAGAACAAGAAGGAGGCTTGTACAAATTGAAGGGACATCCAGAACAAGCCTTGATCCATGATTCAGTAGAGCCAAATGAACTTTGGCATTGAAGGCTTTCTCATGTGCATTACAGAGCACTACCTATTGCAAGCAAAGCTGTTGAAGGACTTCCAGAATTCCAAGCAAAGCATGATGGAGTTTGCAAAGGATGTGCGAAAGGGAAGAATACAAAGAAGACATTTCCTAGCAGCGAAAGCAAAGCCAAAGGCATTCTAGAGATCATCCATTCTGATGTATGTGGTCCAATGTCATCAAACTCACTAAGCGGGTATGCATACTATGTTTCTTTTATTGATGATTTTTCTAGAAAGACATGGATTTATTTTATGAAGAACAAATATGAAGTATTTAGCAAGTTCAAGGAATTCAAAGCCTTGATCGAGAACCATACTGAAAAGAATATCAAGACCATTAGATCAGATAATGGTGGAGAATTCACTTCAAATGAATTCAAGAAGCTATGCAAAGAATCAAGGATTAAGAGGGAGTTGTCCACTCCTTATAATCCACAGCAGAATGGGGTTGCAGAACGGAAGAATAGAACTATCATGGAAGCTGCAAGAGCCATGCTTCATGATCAAGATCTACCTATGCATCTTTGGGCTGAAGCTGCTAGAACAGTAGTGTATGTACAGAACCGTACTCCACATAGAGTGATCGAGAATAAGACTCCTAAAGAAGTCTTCTCCAGAAAGAAACCAAAAGTCAGCCATCTTAGAATATTCGGCTGTCCAGTGTACATACATATTCCTAAAGAGAAGAGAACAAAATTAGATCCTTCAGGAAAGAAGGTCATATTTGTGGGATACTCTGAAAGCTCGAAGGCTTACAGAATCTACTTTCCAGGATACAAGAAGATCCACGTCAATAGGGATGTAACATTTGATGAAGACACAGCTTACAACAAATCCAGAAAGAGACCTACTGAAGAACCTGAAGAAGCAGAAGCAGAAGCACCCAGGATCCGTGATACAATCATGAATGAAGAAGCTCAAGAAGAAGATCGAGAGTTCGAGGAACCACAAAGACCTAAAGATCCACCTCTGGAGAAGAATCCTCATAAGAGGAAACCTGCTTGGGTACGTGAACTTATCCAAGGTGCGGAAAGATATGGGGCTCCAGAAGAGAATCACAGAGAAAGAAAAAGAACAAGATCAAATTCCGGGTATGTAGCTTTACTATGTGATTTCATTGATAAAGAACCTTCCAGTTATGAAGAAGCGACAGATCAGAAAGAATGGAAGGATGCTATGATCGAAGAATATCAATCGATCATGAAGAATGATGTTTGGGATGTTGTCCCAAGACCAAAAGGGAAGTCAGTTGTCACTTACAAATGGATCTACAAGATCAAACATGCTGCGGACGGTAGCATTGAAAAGTATAAGGCAAGATTTGTGGCTCGAGGATTCTCTCAGAAAGAGGGAGTAGACTATCAAGAGACCTTTGCACCTATAGCCAGATACACTTCCATCAGAACAGTTCTTGCTCTGGCTGCAGTGACGAAGTGGAAGATACACCAAATGGATGTCAAGACTGCCTTCTTGAATGGTGTAGTAGAAGAGGAAGTGTATGTGGAACAACCACTCGGTTTTGAGACACATGACAGAGAGTCTCATGTATGCATATTGAAGAAAGCCCTATATGGTCTGAAACAGGCACCCAGGACCTAGTACGGCAGGATTGACAGCTTTCTTTCCAGTTTGGGCTTTACCAGGAGTAAAGAAGATTCCAACCTTTACTACAAGGTTGATGATGGAAACCCAGTGATGCTTCTACTGTATGTAGATGATCTATTTGTGACAGGTACAGATGGGTTGATCGCTGATACAAAGAGAAAGCTTGCTGCTAAGTTCGAGATGAAGGACTTGGGGATGATGCATTACTTTCTAGGTATAGAGGTGTGGCAGAGTACAGATGGAATCTTCCTTGGACAAGGGAAGTATATAGTAGAGATCCTGAAGAGATTTGGGATGATGGACTGCAAGGCTATGGCTACACCTATGGCATCGAACCTGAAGCTATTGAGTGATGCTTCTTCAGATTCGGTTGATGCTACGATGTATCGTCAGATGATTGGGTCATTGATGTACCTGACGAACACGAGACCAGATATTTGCTTTGCTGTGAACACCTTGAGCCAGTACTTGACAGATCCGAGAAGTGTTCACTTGATTGCTGCAAAGCATATTCTGAGGTACCTGAAGGGTACAATTGATTATGGGCTCAAGTATGATGCGAATCAAAAGATTAACCTGGAGGGTTATGTTGATTCAGATTGGGAAAGCAGTGCCATCAACAGGAAGAGTACTTCGGGATGTTGCTTCAGTATGGGATCAGGTGTGATCTCTTGGTTTAGCAGGAAGCAATCCTGTGTGGCACTGAGTACAGCTGAAGCAGAGTATGTCGCAGCTTGTTCAGCTAGTTGTGAGGCAGTATGGCTGCGGAAGCTACTATCTGATATATTTGATCTTCAGTTAGATGCTACTTGTATACATTGTGACAACCAGAGTTGCGTGAAGTTGTCAGAGAATCCAGTGTTTCATGACAAGTCGAAGCATATCGAGATCAAGTATCACTATATCAGGGATATGGTGCAGAGAGGAGCAGTGAAGCTCCTGTATGTTGCGATGGAGGAACAGATAGCTGATGTATTGACGAAGCCATTGGCTAGGCTGAAGTTTGAGTACTTCAGAGAGAGACTTGGTGTTCTCCAGATTGAGGTTTCCTCCCAGAGACAGTGATGAGACCCAAAGACATTCTAACATGGTGAGAGGATTGGTTCCTTCCATGATCAGATGTAAGGGCTGAGCCATTCCATCATGGTGAGAGGATTCAGTTCCTTCCATGGCAGATGTAAGTGCAGAAATCTCTCCTCATTGGAGTTGAGAGTCTTCCATCATTGGGTGGGATTGTGCCATTCTGACGAGTAAGTCAGATGTAAGGGCAGAGCCATTATGTTCATGGCTAAAGGATTTAGTTCCTTCCATGGCAGATGTAAGTGCAGAAATCTCTCCTCATTGGAGTTGAGAGTCTTCCATCATTGGGTGGGATTGTGCCATTCTGACGAGCAGGTCAGATGTAAGGGCAGAGCCATTCTGTTCATGGCTAAAGGATTTAGTTCCTTCCATGTCAGATGTGAGTGCTGGCCATTCTGTCGAGTAGGATAGATGTAAGGGAAATTGCCACTCTCCGGGAGAGTGGAGGCGCATGGTCAGTTACCATGTAGCTTAGTCAGGGATTGGGGGCCATTCTGACGAGGGTGTAGGATTCAGTTCCTACCAGGTCAGATGTGAGTGCACAAATCTCTCATCATTGTGAGCGGATATGGTTCCAGCCTGGATGAGAGTCTTTCATCATTGTGAGCGGATATGGTTCCAGCCTGGATGAAAGTGATAAAATCTCTCATCATTGTGAGCGGATATGGTTCCAGCCTGGATGAGAGTCTTTCATCATTGTGAGCGGATATGGTTCCAGCCTGGATGAAAGTGAGAAAATCTCTCATCATTGTGAGCGGATGTGGTTCCAGCCTGGATGAGAGTCTCCCATCATTGTGAGCGGATGTGGTTCCAGCCTGGGTGAAAAGAACAGAGTTCTTTCATCATTGTGAGCGGATGTGGTTCCAGCCTGGATGGGATTGTGCCTTTCTGACGAGTAGGTCAGCTATAAGTGCAGAGCCATTTCACAGATGGTAGTTGATTGTGCCTACCATGCTGGTGAATGTGAGTGTTGGACCTTTCTGATGTGATTGTAGTTTACTACATGATCATATGTGAGTGATGGGCATGCCTTTCTGGCGAGCAGGTCAGATGTAAGTGCTGGGCGAAGACCTACATGAGGTATGCCTACAACCAGCATGAAAAAGGGCTGGCTCTATAGAACTTCCTATGACAAGATAGTACACAGATGATGATGACCAGTGGAGATCCAGGTCGACATATGATCCAGATCCAGTTATGATGACTCCAAGAGATCCAGATCGAGTGATGATCCAGATCTAGTAGTGATGATCCAGATCGAGAGATGATCTAGATCCAGATCCAGATCGAGTGATGATCCAGATCTAGTCCAGAGATGATGATCTAGATCGAGTGATGATCCAGATCCAGTGATGATATTCTAGATCGAGTGATGATCTAGATCCTGTGATGATGTTCTATGATGATCCAGATCGAGAGATGATCCAGATCCAGATGACTTGAAGATGAAGATGACTCAGATGATCCAGTTGATACAGAGAAGAAGACCAGTGCTGAAAAATTGTGTCAAAAGAATACCTTCCTAGTTAAGAGGGAGTGTTGATGTATATGTAACTTCGGAATGTATTCTTCTTTTGCATATTGTAACCCGATGTTTATTCCGAGATGTTTCTATTATGTATTTGAGTCATGTGGTCATGCCCCAATGTTCCGATCGGGAGGATTAATAATGTAAACAAGTCATATCAAGTCATTAGGTAAGTCCCCACAGTTATGGGGCACTTGAGTTATTATACAGTAATTAAGGTGTAGGCTCGAGTAGTAATTATTAGGTCGAGCCTATGTGTGAAATGGTAATTCAAGTGAACGGACTAATATAAATAGAGAGTGTGAGTCTCTCTATTTATCACTAGTGAATTACATCACTTTCTCTCTCAAGTGTGGCGCACCTTTGGAGAAGGAAATCTTTGGCTTGACAGAAGACAGAAGGCTACTGTTGTGTTGGGAGGTCATCTTACTGTTTTGGGATCACATCTTGTGGTGATAATATCTTAGAGGAAGTTGAGGGGTTTTCTCCATTTATGGTTTCCCCTCCTAAAAGCTTTGTGTCTCTTGTCTCTTGTGATGTGCTTATGTTATTGCTGTGCTTGTTATTCTCTCAGTGAAAAGATCCTAACATAATGCTAGCTTAAATGTTGAAAAACTAACAATATACCCCTTATTCAATCAAACCATTTAGAAATGTTGTCTTCACTTCCATTTGATGTAGCTTCCACTTCATGTTGGATTCCAAGGCAAGGATAGTTCTGATTGAGGTGTATCTAGCTACTGGTACAAAGGTATCCTCATAATCAATTCCCTCTTTCTGAGATAATCCTTGGGCTACAAATCTTTCCTTGTACTTTTCTATACTTCCATATGCTGAGTGTTTAGTTTTGAATATCCACTTTGAGGATACCATTGACTTGTGTTTTAGTCTTGGAACTACTTCCCACACATCATTCTTTATAATGGAGTGGTATTCCTAGACCATTGCATCAACCCACTCTTTCTGTTTTATTGCTTCTTCAAAACATGTTGGTTCTTTATCAACTAGATCACACATCAAAACCATATAAACGAGGTATGACTTTGGATTCTTCCTTTCTCCGATGGTTCCTTTAGGAACACCATGTCTTTTTTCTTCTTCAATTACTTCACGAGCCCAGGAAGGTTTTTCCTTTCGAGAAATCAATTCATTTTGTAAATATTCAAGTAGCTGAGGTTGTGTTATACCATGCTCTTCAGGTATATGGACTTCTTCTTAATTTCTGAATAGTTTAGGACTTTACACAGTTTTGGGAGTTTCATGCTCCTCTTCATCTTCCTTATCTTTCTTTGACTTCCTGAAGGTTGTATCTTCATCAAAAGTGACATCTCTGCTAATTTCAATTTTACAGTACCCTGGGATATATATCCGATAAGATTTTGATTGTTCGCTATATCCTATGAACAATGCCTTCTTTCCTAAAGGATCTAACTTTGACCTTTTCTCCTTGGGAATGTGAATGTAAACAAGAAAACCAAATATATTTAGATGAATTACCTCTGGTTGTTCTCCGAAAAACATTTCATCTAGAGTTTTGTTCCTAAGAGAACTGTGGGAAATTCTATTATGTACATATATTGTTGTTCTTGCTGCTTCTTCCCACAGTTACATTGGAAAATCTTGATCATGTATCATAGCTTTCACAACTTCCATGATAGATCTATTCTTTTGTTCCACCACACCATTTTGTTGTGGATTATAGGGAATGGTGAGCACCCTCTTAATCTTGACGTCCTTGCAAAATTCATTGAACTCATTTGAAGTGAACTCTCCTCCATTATATGACCTCAGAATCTTTATTTTCTTCTCAGAGAGGTTTTCCACTAGGGCCTTAAACTCGTTGAATCTTTCAAAGACTTCATCCTTATTTTTCAAGAAGTAAATCCAAGTCTTTTGGGAGTAGTCATCAATAAAAGAAGCATAGTAGGCATACCCACTTAATGAAGTGGTTTGCATTGGCCCAAAGATATATGAGTAGATAATATCTAATATCCCTTTTTCTTTACTATCACCTTTTGTAAAACGATTCTTAGTATTCTTCCCTTGTGCACATCCTTGCACATCCTTTGCACACTCCTTCATGCTCTATCTAAATTTCTAGTAAAACAGTCACAACCTTGCTTACAATTGGAAGAGATTTGTAGTGAACATGAGCAAGAATTTTGTGCCATATCTTGGATGGGTTAATGGTACTGGTTGCTAATGTTGAAATGTCCCTTCAATTTGTAGAGTCCTCCTTCTTCAACTCCAATCTCCACTGCATCAGCTATGGTTTTACCTTTTTTCCACATGAGGAATTTTCCATCCACAAAGGAAAATCTAAAGCCTTTCTTATCTAAGGCTAAAATGGAAAGCATATTCTTCTTTAGTCCCGGGACATACAGGACATCTTTCATTTTCATAGGATTAGCAAAATCCAATTTATAGGATGCTTCTCCTATTCCTTTTATGGTATATTGGGAATCATCTCCAAGCATCACTTTGTGTGGAGATTCCATTTGTTCAAGGCATGAGAGTGATTCCTTGTAACCAGTCATGTGCTTGGAGGCACCACTATCAACTAACCAGGTGTCATTTCCTAGTGAGACTGATCCTGTTAGAGAAAATATTAAAATATATTCTTCACTAGAGTCTTCATCCTTCTTTGCTTCCTCTTCAACTTCTTTATCACTATCTTCAACAGCATGGGCTTGAAACCTTCTCATATTTTTTATCCTTTCTTCTTTCATGGGACTATTGATGGAAATGTGTCCCAACTTGTGGTAAGTGAAACACTCAAAATTTGAGAATTCTCTCTTGGGTATTTTAAACCCTTGAGTCTTAGGTGGATGGTCACGACTCTTCCTTTTTCCTTTGGTGTGGGATGTTAAGGATAGATCCTCATTGTCATTTAGATTTTCTTCTCTGGTTGTTATCATTTCTTCTTCTTAAACACATTCTTCCCATAACTTTCAAAATTTGGTTAGTTTCTTTCTTGAAAAAATTCCTCGGATAAAGGCTTCCCAATCTCTTGGAAGACCATTTAAGGTTGTCATTACAATCTATGCTTCTTCAACCATATCATCAATGGATTCTAGATTATCCTTGATTTGAGCTACTCTTGTAAAGTAAGATTGCACGGTCTCTAACTTTTGAGCTCTTACACTTTTGAGTTGATTCCTCAGGGTCATTTTCCTATTATTGTTTCTACCTTCAAATAGACCCGATAAAGTATCAAACATTTCTTTTGGAGTCTCCCTTGAGGATACTTGAGGAATCAAGTTATCTTTGAGGGAGTCATCTATGACTCTTTTTTCTATGATCATATCATTCTTGTAATAACTCAAAAATTCGTAAAATTTTAAAAATTTTCATGTGACATAAAATGTCAAGTAGCAATGCTAATGAACCTTTAACTCTTAATGGATATTAAAACATTTTTGAAAGAAAAGTGAAGATTACTTATTTTATATGGTTATGTATAACTTAAAGGTTTATCTTAAATACTATGTTAGTACTGTTTTAACATAATAGTTGTATTTTTAGAAAGTAGAAAAGAAATCTGAACCTTAACTAATGCTAAGTATGTTATTGTCTTCTTTTATCAAGTAGGGATAATTCTTAGGTGTGACAGGGGCTTACTTAGCTTATAGATAACATAGTGGAACTGATGGTTCTTTTACAGGTTCTAACAGGTAAGCATTTTGTTCCAGTAAATATCCAGGTCAAGAAAGATACTTCACTGGCATAAATATAATGCTAGTATTAAAAATGTTTATTTGCATCTTGTCTCTGTAAGAGGTAACATTGACTTTATTATAGTCGTCGAATTGCCTAAAGATGATAAAACAATACTGCATAAGCATGGGTTAAATGCATGACCAATTTACTACCAAAATGGAATTAAATCAAACTAGATGATTAAGAATACTCATACTTCTACTTATAAGTATTTGTGATCTAAAGTTTAAATAGGAAGAGATATGTTTCGCAAACTTATGCTTAAACTTAATATTTGTCATAAAACATTTGGATTTTGGTTTTGTTCATATTCATTTGAATTCTTTTGTAAACATGAAAGAAATACTCTAAGCTGTTGAACTATAACTTAGTCTTTCTTGTCCATAGAGTTTTGTTTTCTAAGAGCTCTTAAGTCATCATACTCATTAGAAGTATTACAAATTTTACCCTTACCCTAGGGTTTCTATAATTAGATGCTTTCTTAATAGATAGAAAATCTCCTTGACTCTTAAACTACTTTACTCAATATTTGGACATTAATTTACAATTGAGACTCTTACTTGTCTTCCCAACCATGCATTGCATTCAAGAATTGGTCCAAGGTTCCCTTCATAGTTGAAGAGTTATTCTTCAACTTTTACAACTCTACTTAGAAGTCTTTTTATATGTATCTTATACCTCGTTCCCTGGTGTATCCTTTAGCTATAAAATACACTTTTAAATATAGTTGTTTTAATTTTGTAATTCTCTTGAGGTATTGTTGTCACTTTATATATTATGGGAGGTATTATAATTGCTTGGGCCATAGTTAAACAATTACCCTCAAAAAATCCAAGATTTATATGACTTACATCTAGGGATGATTAGATTACTTTTCTAATTAATGTTTACTATTAAAAGCATGGCCATTTATTTATATTCTCTAACATAGTTAGGAATGTCCTAACTATCTAGTAGTCAAAACAAAAAGTAACAACCACCTTATATATCCTATGGTTTTAATTCTATGTATCGACTCGACCATGAATAACATGATTCACAATTCATATTCAAATTATTGATATGATTTTGACTCTGATTTGCAATGATATAATGTAGATTGGCAATAATGTAATCGACTATTGATTTCAAACCTACGATGGTGAAAATTATTGGTGGACACATGGAGGTGAATTAGAAATTAGGTTAAGTTGACTTAAGGCACTGTTCGAACCCTATACTTTGCATTGTGAGGGTTTCTTCAACTGTGGAGCGGCCGCGCTGAGAGCTCATGGCCACCATGGCTTTGTGTTGACCTCTGAGATGAAAACATCATCCACCAAAACTCTGCGAGCTTGTGTAGGTGAAATCATACTGTGGTTTTTAAAACTGATTGACTGCTGAGGAGGCACTTGTGTGTTGAGGTTGGTTTTGCCATCGATTTGAGAACTGTGGGTGTTTTCTAAGAAAACACACTGGACAGAAGCTTTAAATTTAAGACTTGCTTTTGTTTCTTGTTGGAGTAATCCATTTTGCGTGGTGTTCCTTCCCTTTAAAGTCGTGGTTCAGGGTTTCAAAGCACTCTATGTTCATACAGTTCCTGGGCTTCTTTTTATAAGGTGCCATCGAGCTAGGCTCCAGTGGCTTCACTTTCACGACTTATCCATTACAAAATTTTTACCAGTTAATGGCCTGTAAAAGTTTATAGGTTAATAATTCAAAAAATATTATTTTGTTTTTAACAAAATACTAATACAAACTATGAAATGCAGACCTCTCTCTTCAGGCTTGAATTTGAAGCTGCAAACTCGAATTTCCTCCATCTTCAGCCACACACTCCCTGGTAAGCCCTAGTGATAACTGAGGGTTTTCTCCCTACACTTTATGTTATGGTAGAAGGAATAGGAGCTTCACCTTGATGAATGTTGACTTAGAAATGGTTTACTGTTATGTCATTGCTCCTTGTTTTTATAATAATTTTAAGCCCTAGAGGTTGTCGTAAGGAAAATGATAAGGCTATTGCTACTGTGACTTAAGGGTTTTTGGTAAAACCTTCATGGCCTGGAAAGATGTAAAAGATTTTTTATTTTAAAAACTTGGCTCTAAGCCGTGACAGTAATGTTCAACCACTGGGTGGTTTCTTGAAGATTTAAGTGGTTTTTGTAAAAAAAGAAATGACAATACTTGTAACATTTCTTTAAAACAGACAAAGGGTTTTTATTGCTGTAAGTTGTAGTTGTAATAAATTTGGTTTGTAACTTCTACTTAGACTTTAAGAAGTTGTTTTTATCAGGCTTAAAGCCTTGACAGTTATTATAAAAGGCCATAGGACACCATACTTGTTAAATTTCGTCTCAGTTTAGTTTGTTTATAGCATTATTTTTAATTTAGATTTACATTTAAGTGTAAATAGTTTATAGTAATTTTATTATTCACTTTGCACAATGTTATTAAGTGAATTAAATATTATGTTTCTCTTTAAAGATTATTATTGAGTAATCTTAAATTATGTAATTGTTTTGCTTTCATTTATAACCCTAGCTCTGTAATTATTTAGTTTTTAGTAAAAAAAATATTTATTGTTGTAGTTTAAACTAGAAAACCTCTGCTAGGTTTTTATGTTATAAATAAAATGTAATAATCTATTTTTAGAGATGAATCCTATCTCATGAAAACCCTAGATGGTTCTTGAGGGTTGCAGTAATAACACATGTGCTTACAATAAACAGAGTTTAATTGCAAGCTTGAATAAATAGTTGAATTGACCTGTGAAAAATAAGAACTAGGTTAAACCCTAAGTAAAACTTTTACTGTTCCTATATTTAATTATTTAGAATTTATTTATTGAATCTATATTATGTGTTGTTACTGGTGAATAATTTTATAACTATTATACTTACTAATGTTTGTTATAAACATCTATTCTTCCTGTAATTAAATTTTGTAGTGACAGTACATGTACAGTTATATTCATGTTAATAACTTACATAAAAAATATAAAAGTAAATATTTACATTTACATTCAGAGTTAATAAAAAATATACTTATCTAACTAAGCATACCTGTTGTACTAGAGTACTGCCTTGAAAAAGGCATGGAAAAATACAATTTGGTAAATTTTTCTATCCATCTTTTACTTAACAAAATCTCTACTATTTAATCATAATCTACTAATTACTAATTTTCTCAAGAAAACAAATGTTCTTTCTTCTTCATTGACCCTAATAAAATAACAATATACTAAACTTAATAAACTCTTAATCCTTTTCTGAAACAGTAGATAAAATAATAATTAAAACTAAACAAGTAGAACCCGTCAAATAGATGAGGTGACAACAACTTAAGGAGGTTGTTCCTCCCAACCAACTCCTGGAGAAAGCTTAGTCTGCAATTTCTCAGGACCCCCGAGCCTGTCTCCTAGTCCTCCTGGTAGAGTACTGGGTGAGAGATGTAATTCTTTAGATCCTCTACAACTTTACTGAATATACAACAGTAACTCATCCCTGCTTACAACAGTAAGAACTTCAGCTTAGAATAGCTACACAAGTTCAATCTTCAGCACTTAACCCCTCAAACTCACTTCAACAAGTCCCCTCCATCAAATTTCTCATGTGCACTTCATTCACTCAGAATGATCACAATTCCAGAATGACCAGCCTCAGCTGTCTTCAATGGGAAGTTTTATATCAATGCCTAGGTCTTATGGGTCAGTTTTTACTTAATGAGCCACTTGCTCCTATTTCACTTTCTTGGGGAATCATGACCACAAATATAGGGAAGTTGCCGCCTGCAACAGTTAGAAGTAGTTTGAGGATGCTGCCACATGTCAATATACTCTCAACCTAGTCTCCTCCACCAAGTGACCAGTACACACTCATTTAACAGCTTCCCTAAGTCGTTGTCTCATCATTTATTTATTTATTAATAAAATATTCTGCAATACATTAAATTATCCTTAACCCTACTTGGTCATTAATTACAAACTTTATCATAAAATATAACATAATGTTCCTCAATCACATTAAATTGTTTTTTCAAATTGGGGCATGTGACACTTCTTATGCTTGGACTTGGCTTCAGCCTCTTCTGGTTCTTTTACTTCCTCTTTCATAAACTTATGTAGATCATTCTCTTGGAGGATGAGCATGATCCTATACTTCCATGCTCTAAAGTTTTCAGCACCTTCAATATTTTCATCTAGCTTGGTATTCTTTGTCATCTTTAGAATATTGAGAACTTCAAATGGAATAAGGAGGAAAGATACTTACTTGAAGAAAGCGGCTCCTAACCAACCTCCTTTTGGATGACCTAGGGTTTGAAGCAAAAACCCTAATTTTTTAGTTGGGATCACAAGTGGAGCTAAATGGTGGAAAATATGTGCCTCCTTGGGGATAGGTAGACTGTATATTCCTTTTTCTGAGATTGATGATGAAACCTCAGGAAACCTTAAACCCTAGTTTGTCCCGGCAGCAGTAACTGGTGCAAAATTGAAAATTCTTGGAATTTAGTTATGTCTTCATAGAAAGATGCACTCTTCAGAGGCGATTTTGGAAAGCCCTATTTTCTAGTTGATATACCGAGGGATTTATTTGAAACAAAAAACCCTAAATGTGCAATTGTTCCTTTCAGGGTGGATCTGATACCATGCTGAATTTCCTTAATTTTCTTAGATGATATCTTAAAACAATTAGTCACTATTATATCATTGAAATAACAACAAGTACATAAACACAAGAACACAAGAACACAAATATTTTCCTCAGGTAAACCACAAGGGAGAAAACCCCGCAAAACTTCCTTAGTATAAAACTCAACTAGAGCAGTGTAAAACCTAGAAAACTACTTCTCTCTTATTTCTGGTGCACTAATATTTCTCTCTCTTGCAAAACAGCTTGACTGAGCGAGTTCAAATGAAGGGGAGTGCCTCCCTATTTATATTCTTTATTTGAATTGACCTATAACCTAACAGGGATGACTTCTCTAACTAACTGGGCCCACTTGTCCAACTGGACACCACAAATAACATTTATTATATTGACACTTGGGTACTATTGAACCTTCTTACATCTAGAGGTTTGCATTGATTATTTTAATGATACTAACAATCCCAAACTCATCTCCCGAAGGAGGAATACAATCAATACATATGGAATATCTTCTGAAGTTACAATATTTTAACACTAAAACCCCCCATTAAGCCTGAATTAGTACAACTTATACCAAAATATTATTTAGTCCTTGGAAACTAAGGCTCAAGCCACCTCATACAACAGAAATTTTATTAGTCCATGTAAAAAAAGGTAAGGAGGAAAACCTCATGGGAACAAAACCTCCCCTAAAAAATGGACATGAAGCAGAATATGAAGGTGAATACCATCCATCACCATGTGTCACCCACTCCAAGAATGGATCTTAGATAGGTGAATGTATTCTCTATGAATCTCTTGGTGAATATGTCAACAGTTCGCTCTACAGGTGGGAAATACTGCAAGGATATCACCTCCTCATGCACCAAGATCCTGATGTAGTGCATGTGTATCTCAATGTGTTTGGTCCTCTTTCTCTTCACTGGATCAGTTGATATCTTGATTGCACTTTGATTGCCACACCAAATGATTGTTGGTGAACCAAATACAACTCCAAGTTCCCTAAGAATACCTTGCACCACACACAATGTGTAACTGTGTTCACTGCTCCTATGTACCCGGACTCAGCTAAAGAGAGGTATATGGTTTTTTGTTTATTTCTTGACCAACATATGGGAACATGTGCAAGAATGAAGACATAAACTGAAGTGGATTTTCTATCAATGGAATCTCCATCCCAATCAGAATTGCTAAATCCAACTAGTTCTAGTGGAGAACCAACATCATAGTGTACCTCTAAGTTTTTAGTTCCTTGCACATAATGCAAGATCCTTTTGGAATCCTTCCAATGGATCTCATGAGGCTTATGAATATATCTAGAAACAACACCTACAACATATTCCAAGTCAAGCTGAGAGTGTGTAAGATATAGTAGACTCCCAACTAGTTGTATGTACAACCGTGCTGTTCACTAATGGAGATGCACCAAATTCACCTAGTTTTATCCTTGAGAAGAATGGGAACTTGGATTCCTTACATTCAGCCATTTTAAACTTCAATAACAGGTATGAAACATACTTTGGTTGGATGACCTTCATTCCTACTTCATATTTCTCAATTTCTAATCCATGAAATTGCCTCAACAATCCAAGGTCAGTCATGGAGAATTCACTGCGCAAGGAAGACTTAATTGATCCAATTTCTTTAGTGCAGATAACTACAATAAAAAATTAATCATGATACAACACCATGACCTGCATTATGTCACCAACATGCTTCAAATAAACATTAGGATCATATTTACATCTTTCAAATCCAAGCGAAAGCATAAAATTGTCCATCTTGGAATATGAATCCCTGGGGGCTTGCTTGAGGCCATAGAGATACTTCTTTAACCTACATACAAGTGAAGGATCCTCAATGAAACCTTCAGGTTTCAGAATATATATCTCTTCATTAATTTCAACATGAATAAATGCACTCTTCACATCCATTTGGTGAACCTCCCATCGCTTAGATGCAATAATGGCTAAAAATAGCCTTATAGAGTCCAGATTTGCAACCGATTCAAATGTCTCTATATAGTCCACTCCTTCAACTTGAGAGAAGCCTTTAGGAACCAAACTAGCCTTATACTTGATATCAGAACCATTAGCATCCACTTTGGTCCTATATACCCACTTGCATTGCACTAGTTTCCTCTTGGATGGCAAGAGAACCAATTCCCAAGTCTCATTGTCTTGCAATGATTTGAACTCTTCTTGCACGGATGTTTTCCATATTGGTTCAAGTGATGCCTCCTGATATATTTGAGGATCATATCCAACCATCATGAAGCATATATCATCAAGATTCAATTCACAAGTAGAGTAGGAATTTCAAAATTGATATCTAGTCTTCCTAGAATCTAGTGGATCACCAGTTAGATCCCCCGCTACTTCAATGGTTTTCTCATCCCACTTTGGCTGAATAGGTGAGTCATGATCTGAATGCATGTCATCATCATCATCATCATCACCATCAATATCAGAATCATAAAAATCAAATAAGGATTCATCACTTACATCATCATGGAGTGGAGGATGTGAGCATTCCCCATGAGATAGCTTGGTCTCTTGCATGAGGTCTTCTTCGAATTGTACAGTCCTTTAGATGAATGTTTTCTGAGATGAGGGATCAAATAGCTTGTATACATTTTCATATTCAGCATATCCAACCATAATGGAATCATTTATTTGAGTTTGTAAGGCCTTTCTCTTCTCTAGAGGAATCCTAACCCAAGCCTTTGAGCCAAAGACCCTGAAATGAGAAACACTTGGCTTGTGACCACCCCAAGCCTCATATGAAGTTTTTCCATCCAAATATGTGTGAGGAGACCTGTTTTGAACATATGCAGCACAATTGATAACTTCTTCCCATATATTAGGATTCAAATCCTTTTCTTCCATCATACAGGTTTACATCACCTTAAGATCCCTGTTCTTGCGCTCTACAACACCATTTTGTTGTGGTGTGTAGGTCACCAATGTTGCATATGGATGCCAAATTATTCACAAATATGCTAAAAAATATTGTTCACATACTCATTTCCATTGCAGGTCCTAAGGACCTTGATCTCATTCCCACACGCATTGTCAACCACAACTTTCCAAACTTTGAGAGTCTTAAAAACTTTAGATTTTAGATTGAGAAAGTATACCCAGCAATACCTTGAGAAATAATCTGTGAAGGTCAACACATATCTTGAATTTCCATAAGAGGGTGTGTGAAGAGGCCCAATAAGATTTGAAAGAACCAAATCAAGTACTTGGACAACTCTTATTTCATTTCCTTTCTCATATTGGCACTCAACATTCTTTCCCACTACACATCCTTTGCATGTGCCATTTGAGAACTTGATAGAAGGAAGCCCTTCCACCATGCCTTCTTTCCTCAATAATTGAAGGTACCTATAGTTTAAATAACCATATCTCTCATGCAACAACTTTATTTACTCATTAGCATGTGACAGGAGCGCATTCCCATGAGAGTATGGGAGAAAGTGAGAGAATTTGTACATTCTCGAATCATGGTCAGCATAACCCACTACCATAACTTTCCCTATAGAGATTTATGATATCTCCATTGCATTTGGAGTAAATGTTACTCTCTTGAATTCACCAGTGTGTGTCATTTGGTACACTTATAGTAGGTTCGTTTCTATATCAGGCACAAACAACACATTGTTGAAGTACCCATCTTCAAGATAAATACTATCAATCCCTTTAGCTTGGATTTCTGAATCATCACCCATAATAATGGATGAACCACTATAAGGATGCAGGGATGAGAAGGAATATTGCATGGAGGCCATGTTCCTGGAGGCACCTAAATCTATTATGAGGAATAAGAGCTTGAAGAACCTGCAACCAAAGCATGGAACCTCTCTTTGTTGTTTGAGCTTGAATGACCATATTTCTTCCTTGTGACTTCTGGTAGGGGGATGTTGTTCTTCTCAAGCAGCTGTGCCATCATGTCTATGGTCTTATTCATGTAAGCAGTCTCAGGATGCCACCCCTTGTGAAAATAAGTGCATTTGGTCTTCTCTTGTTTCTTCTTGTCCTTTTCCTTTCCAGGATTCAAATCCCCATCTGAATATTTGAGTTTCTCATGATTTTTCTTCTCTTGCTTCTTCGAATCTATGCCTTTGTTCTTTCCTTTGGATGGATTCGAAACTCCTACAATAATGGATTGATACTTAATGGATTTGATGGTGCCCATTTGTACTAGATTGTCTTTCTTTTGTGTCAATGACTCCATGAAGTCTTCTAGTGATGGCATCCTCCAATTTCGAGCTCTAGGCTTGCTAGAGTGGAATGTTGACACAAACACGTAATACTCTAGCCCTACCTTAGAAATTATTGACAAGATAAACTGCTCCTCTGTATGTTATATTCCATGATGTTTCAGCTGAAGCACCAATGATTTAAACTTGGTGAAGAATTATTAGATTGTATCATAGTGAGCTGGACTCAGTGAGATCAACTCATTTTTGAGCTAATGACCTCTTATCTCATCATTCTTCCCGAACAATGCCTCAAGCTTGAGCCATACTATTATATAAAAGAATATAACATAATACAATATATATATATAATAATAATAATAAAAACAACAAAAAGTAATAATATAATAATATAATAATAATTAGTGAAAATGTGTAACTCTTTATGAAGAGTTGCATTAGACACCCTTTCAATAATTATATATGTGTGCAAGTCTATCTTGTAAAATATCATATCTATTTTATCAACTTTTATATGTATACATGTATTATTTGTTTTATCGAAAGTGGAAGTTCGAGACGTTCTAGTAAACAGATTTTTACCGTTACAGTGGTATCATAGCCCCTTCTTGGGCTTTTACATCTTCATTTGGCTAGAATTTTGTGACATTGTCTTATCTATTTCATAGTTTGTTAATTAAAATAAAAAAAGGGAAGGGAAAAGTAAAAACAATAGAAACCACGCTAAAAAACAACACATGGTTTCTTTTCCAACAAGTGGTTTATTGGATGCATTGGCCTTAAGGGGAAAAAGATCTAAAAGTGCATAATAATTTTTAACGCTACTAAGGAACATGTGAGATTTGAACTTGAGTGGGGAAGGTAACAATCATTCCTCCTAACCACCCAATCTACAAGAAGTATTTAGGGGAAGAAATTAATTATTCAAAAATATAGTATACTATACAAGATAAAGTATGTCTTTCTTTGATATATCTTGGGATAAGAAGCATAATAAAATGGAGTCTCGTGATGAAAAACAAGGAATATTTCCACAAAATTTTAAAAATATGCATACCCGATATTAAAAACTTATGGGATTATTCAAGAGAAGTTTGTTCGTGTTTCTCTTTTCCCGACAACCAAGAAGAATGTATAAATGCTGACCTAGCAAACCAATTAATTCTTTCAGAGTAAAATATAATTGACAATAACATGATTCTTTCTCATCAAAAATATGATCCTAAGAACCTACAACTATATGTTGATTGTTACAAGGTCCTAACTCAATTCAGTATTGTTTCAATGGTATCATTGGAGAAAGAAAAGGTTGATATAATTCTAGGGTCAACTTGGTTAGATACATTGGGTACCTTCATGTTCAACACAAGGAAAAAGATCTTGACATTTCTTTACAAAAAGAAGAAAGTCACACTCCAGGATGTTACAATGAAGTCAAGTTCAGGAATTTGTTCGAGTGAAGACTTTAAAGACATCTTGAACGTGCTTTCATAAGAAGATAAGTACAGAAGATGCAGAATGAATTTGATAAAGTCATAATGGACAAAGAAGAAGCGATCCCTCATCTAAGAGATCATAATTAGAAGATTCTTCTTCAAATAAGTAAGGTGAAGGATACGGCACAATCCAATCAAAATCTAGAAGAGGAGAATCAAGATCTTCAGAAGAAACTGTTAGAAAATATCGAAGAGAATAATCACCTTAAGAAGTGTAAACAAGATCTAATAGATCATATTCCGAAGCTTAAATATGATGATAAAGCACAATATTAAATGATAATGAACCTTAAGAATGATAAGTATTCATTAGAAAAATAAGCAAATGCAAATCTATTCCTTGTCACAGTTCAAAAAGAAGTCAATCTAGTAAAAAAACAAATAACAAGAAATCCTTATCGACACCCAAATTATAAGACTCATTTTGACCAACGATGGGGTAAAAATGAACATAAACAAAGGAGTTATGATTTCATAATAAAAAGAACACAAATTCAACAAACTAATCAAAAAACAAGAAGTTCCATCCAACAAAACTATCAACAAAGAACTCGAGTGAAGATAGATCTCGGATGGACCACTTCACAAACGATGCAACATTTGTTCTTGGGAATTCATAACTCGTATCGTTTCATTTCATCAATTGTTGCAATTACTAACACAAAATATTGAGAGATGTCATTACAAGGAAGAAATCAGATGTAGGCATTGTCTTCAATAAGCTTTGAAGACAAAGCTTCCCTTAAGGGGAAGGAAATGTTATATTAAAGAATATAACATAATACAATTTATATATATATAGAAATAAAAATAATAATAATAATAATAACAAACAATAACAAAATTATCCCACGAGACTTGTTGTCATGTAGGTACCTTCTCCTGATAGGTAAGCCATTCCTGAGGCCACTCTTTGATTTCTCGATCAATGTCCGCATCCCTGAGGATGAAGAATGTTGGAAGAGCTTGCTTATTGGGGTCCCCTTGTGGTTGCAAGATGATGTTGTGGTGTGCTGCATGGAATTGAATGAATGAGTACTTCGCAACCGTTGCAGGAGTCAAGCAGTACTGCGCGTGCACTATTTGACGAAGCCTTTCTCCCTGTAGGAAAAAATAAAATCCTGGCATCATTCTTGCGCTTGCTGTCCTTATGGTCCTAGAGGTTCTGGTAAGGCCTACCAAGAAGATGTAGGGGGGGTATCCATGGGTTGATAGTCTGCTGGCGGAGCCCATACTGCAAAAGAAATTAAAATTAAAAGCCAAGAAAAGTGAAACTTAGCTATGGGTTGTTCCTGGGCTTCTCATGCATCGTCCAATAGTTTGTTCAAGAGGAACTGGGACCAATTAATGTGCACCCCCTGTGAACATTTTTCCACGAGTTCTACTATTGCAGCTGTGCATTCAGCCGGCCTCATTTTGCATAGGACCTTGCTACACAATATCTTTATTGCTGCTTGTACCGCACTATCCTCAATGGAGCTGATGAGAAAACCCTTTCCGCCAAGGATGAGCTGATATTTAGTTTTCATATCATTCTTGTCTTTATTTTCCCCCTCATTAGATAAGTATAGGGTCGGTTTTATTCCCTTCTATGGCAGACTGGTAATTTCTGAAATCAAGTCCACCGTCACCTCATATGGTTTGTTCAACCAAAGGTAGCCAGCATCGAAGCACACAAGTAGTTGCTTAACATACATGCCGACTGGTCCAGAGCGGCCAAAGTGGGGCATAAGGAGTAGGTTTAATATATCGGACTGCTCCAATCTGTGCACATACTCTAGTGCAAAGACAACATCTACCTCTGGTGGTTGGCTGGCTTTTACTTCCATGAATTGTTTTCTGGAGATATCTAGCTTCCGAGTATCATAATATTCAAACTTTAATACCTGGAGATTAGGCAAGATGGGATCTTGGGGTTTAGGGTCATCCTGGGGTTTTGTGATGGCGTTTGGAATAGTGGGTTCTTCTAGCAGCTCGGGAATGCTAACCATTACTTCTTTAGCACTAGGCTTTCTGGGCAGTACATAGGGCGGCAGTAAGTTCTTCTGCTCTTCAGTAAGTTCTGCTTCTAGTGATGATGGCTGAACTGGGTTGGCTCTACAAGCTTTAGGTATTTTTTCCCCAAGGACGGAGGAAATTGGGGGGTCAGTGTTCAAATATTGCATAGGGAGAACTCCCTGTGCTCCCATTGGTTGCACTAACAGTCGGGAGGCAGTTACCTATGTGAGCTGACTTCCTGCTTGTGATGGATGTGGCAAACTATGTAGTGGCTTTTTTTACTATCCTTGGCTTTGGGACTACCTTCGACTTTGCCTGAGTCTTATTCATCTTCTTGGGTGACCAGACCGGGTCAAGGTGCCTTTACTGGAGTGCTCACTACGGCTGGAATATTTTACAGAGTAAGGTATTTAGCTTTGAAGGATGGCTCTGTTTGTGCAGTGGCCTCGACTCTTTGTATCACTGTTTTAGTTAAAGGAACATAGAATTTTACGGTGAAAAACAATGATGGCTTATAGGCAGTGAGTCTTTGAGATGACTAGGTGGAGTGAAGGACCCTCTGGCAGATCACATGGGCTCGTCCTTTGCACGCTCAAGCTCCATTATGCATATGTCAAGGTAGTTAAGGCACTTTACCATATGGGACCAACACATTTGCCATCTTTTTCCTCGGGCCTACCGCTTTACTGCTACTTGAACATTTAGCGGTGCCGGATCTTTTTCAAATTTTCGTTGTCCTTATTGGCTGTCAGTTCCTGCCAGCTATTTGTCACTTTTGGCCAGTTGTCTTCTGAAAAAAAATCTATCACAGATTTTTTTTTTTTGCATCATGGATTTATGGGGTCGTGTCGCAGTCGTCACGATAGGGTTTTAATCGAATTCCATTGATCATGCCCACGACTGGCGTTCCATCTAGCTTATGTAGTTTTACTATGCCTACTTTAGTAATATGCGCAACTACGTATGGACCTAACCAATGCGGTTTGAGCTTACTCAAATGCTTGAGAAACTTACTATCATACATCAGAACAAGTCCACCAACCTTGAACTACTTTGTTGTGATGTGGCGGTCATGCTAGGATTTCTATCGCTGCTTTTCCACATTTTGATGGAAGCCTGCAATAAACGGTCTTCTTCCATTTGAACCAATTCCGCTAGCCTCTCTTCTACAGCGTTGGTATCTATCATCTCCGTTATTGCAGCAATTCGTAGGCTTGGGACAATATATTTTATGGGCACGACTGCTTCTTATCCATAAACTAAATGGAAAGGGGTGTATCCCGTTAGTCATTTTCATGTTGTTCTATAGGCCCATAATATTGCTGAGACTTTCTGGTCCCAATCATCTCTACGCACATTACATACTTTGGTCAATGCATTCTCAAGTACCTTTTTGAATGCCTCAACAGTTCCATTTTCTTGAGGATGGTAGGGTGTTGTTTTCTTGTGTTGGATTTGGAATTCTGTAGTAAGTTCAACAATTAGCTTATTTACAAAATGCGTACCTTGGTCGCTGATTAGGATTTTGGGACAACCAAATCTTGTGACGACATTCTCAAAGAGGAAATGGGCCGTAGTTACAGTAGTACAATCTTTTACAAATGTGGCCTCTACCCATCTTGTCAAGTAATCTGTAGCAATGATGATATAACGCGCACCAGTTTGTTTTCCTGGTGGAATGATGGGGACAACAAAATCCACTTCCCATTTTTCAAAGGCCTGCGATTTAATTTGTCATGCAAGTGGCATTTCGTCACGTCACACTAGTTTCCCCATTCTTTGACACTTATCGCAATTACGACACTATTTTTTTATATCCATATGTACTGTTGGCCACCAGAGTCCGGCTTGCAAAATATTGTGCACTGTTGCTTTCCCGGCATAGTGTCCTCCTGAGACACCCGCATGTGCCTACGCCATTACCCATTGTCTTTCATGCTCAAAGACACATCTTCACAGTATTTCATCTGGTTCCAACTTGTAGAGGTGTCCCGCTATTAGCGTGTAGTCTGAGGCCTTGACAACTAGCTATTTATTTTTCCATATTGAATAATCTTCGGGTGCATACCCTGTATTAAGTAAGTGTATAATCGCATCAAATTATTTATCAACAATCTTTGTAGAAAATAGCTGCGCATCCAGTAAATTGTCCTCTAGGCTGGTGGGTTCCTCTCCACTTTCAATTCGCGATTAGTGGCCAGGCCCAACATTTAGTTGTCCTGGCTTCACAATGACTTCAAAGTCAAATTCTTGAAATAGGAGGAGCCACCGGCATATTCCCCCCCCCCCAACCAACACTAGCTTATTGACTAGGTATTTTAGCACAGAATGATCAGTGAACATTTTGAAGTGTCCACCCAATAGATAATGTCTGAATTTTTGTAGCGCATAGACCATTGCAAGCCCTTCTCTTTCAGTTGTGGTATAATTTTTCTCTGCCATTGATAGTTTCCTACTAGCAAATGCGATCGGGTGGTCAATTGCGCCATCTCCTGGTTGGGTTAACACTATGCCCAGCGTAATCGATGAGGCATCAACATGTACGTGTAATTATTTTTTCCAATCTGGAAATATTAATATTGGTGTAGTATCCATTTTACCCTTTATTTTGTCCAGACTCTCCTGGAAACTTTTGTTCCATCCGAACTTGGCATCTTTTTTTAACATTTTCTCCATTGGGGCAGTTATCTCTGCATACCCTCTTATGAATTTCCTATAATACCCAGTGTTTCCCAATGTAGACTTAAGTTACGTGACTGATGTGGGCGAAGGAAAGTCTAGGATAGTTGCTACCTTCGCAGGGTCAACCAAGATTCCATCACGGCATACTACATGGCCCAGCAGTACACCAAAAGGTGCATAGAAGATACATTTTCTCAATTTCAATGCAATTTGATATTGGCGACACCTCTCCAGCATCATGCACAAATTTTCAATATGGTCTCTTACCAGACCAAAGACCATCTAGTCATCAAAGTATACTTCAAGAAACTTATGAATGAAATCTTTAAAAGTAGATACTACTATTCTAGAAAAAATTACAGGTGCATTTTTAAGGCCAAACGGCATTACCATGTATTGGTAGCATCCCCATTATGTTACAAAGGTTGTCTTGTGTCAATATTCTTGTGCAATTTGGACTTGATGGTATCCTATGAACCTGTCTGTGAAGGAGTACATTTCTTGTCCTCCAATTCTTTCTAAAACCTTATCCGTGAAGGGTGTAGGAAATGGATCATGTAAGGAGGAATCATTTATTTTCCTCAGGTCAACACAAATTCTGACTTCACCTGTCACCTTTTTGTCCTGGATGACTATGGGGCTTATCCATTCCGATTCTTCAACTGGTTCAATAATTCTTGCCTCCAACACATGATCCAGTTCTTCTTTTACTTTCTCCTTATAGCATGGGTTTAATCTGTATTGCCGCTGTTTCACTGGCCTTGCATCGGGTTTGAGGGGAATTTTCATTTCACCCAAATCTCCTACTATTCCCTTCATCTCCCTGAAATTTGTTGGGAATAGGTCCTAAAATTCATGTAAAAGATCAGTGATTTTGGCTACTGTTTCTTCATCCCAGTAGTCTCCAATGTTGGAAACTTTCGGATTGTCCTCCGATCCAATGTTAACCTTTTTAATATTTAGCGGCTTAATGAACTGTTCCCTGGAAATTCAGCGTCCTTCTACCTCACATGATCCTTCTGATTTAGGAATATTGATGTTAGTCGGATCATCGTCAGGGTCCCCAGAGAGATTATAGCACGTCATGCAATGTTGGACTATCTCACAGCATTGGTGGGAATGCGCAACACAAGGTTGAGAATACACAATCTCCAGTGGGATCTAAGCGAATATTTTTTTCTTGATAGTTTTCAGCGTAATATCAATTGTAGGTTGTTCATCTACAAACTGGAATGTGTAAGTGAATTTCTGCGCAACTTCTTCCCATTCCCTTGTCTCTTGACACAGCTCCATAGATGCATACCAACCTTGTGGCATCGTCTCAATAGTATGGATGAAATGATGAACCCACTCCTGGCGAGGGTAGTTCGAGAATGATGTGGAACAGTGTTCCAAATGTTCAACAGGATTGGATAACCCTGTATATCTTTGGGTTACAGTTGTAATTTCTTCTCCGAACCTTACTTCTAGCATCCTTCTGGATTGTGGCCATTCAATTATGGTTCTCTTATGTATACCCCACCATCTTGTGGGCGTAGTTTTTAATGCAAAGTCTAGTGCAGATAGTCGCTGTCGTTCTGTTACCAGTTCTTCAAATTCAGTCAAGAATGGTGCCAAGTTAGGTAGTCCTTCATATATGGGCAGTGGTCGTGACTGAGTTCCTACTCGTCTGACAGACTTAGTTATCCTAGCACATTTTCTCGATGAGACTTCATGCAATCGGTTCTGCCACTTCTCTAGTGCCTCTCCTGAGTCTAATGTACATGAACTCTCACAATTCCAACTTAGGTTACCTTCTGCAGTAGGATTAATATAGTCTTCCCGAATGGTGGTTATATTGTAGTTGGTTTCCAAGTGGTCACCATGCCCTTCGTTAAATACTAGTTCAACATACCTCAGTCCTTCTAGCGGGTCAAGGGGTGCAACGACCTGCATCTCATCATCTTCAAATGATAGGATCCTTCTTTTGAAATCTATGATCGTTTGGTTTTCCATTGCCCAATCAATCCCAAGCAACGCAAGGTATGGGGTGGTATCATCTACTATGTCTATGACTTCGAAGTCCACAAAAGTGTGTAATCTTTCAATGTCCACTTGAACTTGACCCAGCCTATGAACAAGGATGAACTTTTCTTGATTTGCAAGCCTTAATTGAATGCAGGACCATTCTAAGGGTGGCTTACCCATGATTTCCCACGTTTGGTGCGTTAAAATGTTGACATCGAATCCCAACTCGAGGATGATATAGTCCATATCATAATCACCGATTTACGCAGTCATCCTGAGTTTGTGTCCTGTCTTGAGCATGGTCTTGATACTGTTAACCTTCTTTGGTAGAGGGTCTCCCTCTTGAAGTGTCTCGATGAGTGCTTCCAGTTCTGCAATTTCTTCCTTATCCTTGATTAGCGCTAAACAACTTGACAAGAAAGGTTTAAGTTTACTAACCTTATCTGCAGTTTTGTCCGTACTTCGTTGTTCAAATATCTTATGGAATCTTGCAGGCATATCTTTCACTTGGCTTGAGGTAGATGGTTGTTCTGCATCGATGAACTCTGGACACACATTCATGAATATGTGCTTTTGTTCTTGAAAGTCAATTGGCACTTTCTTCTTTGTGGAAGGTCACACCTATGGTTGCGCAGGGGGTACAAAATTTACAATATAGGCTGGTGGGTGTACATATTGTCTTGTGAATAAATAGGCAATTAGTGTCCCGGTGTCCTCTTGTTTGGCATATATTACACCAAGGTATTCCTTGGCTATTCAATGGGCTTGGCCCACTGGACGAGACATAGTTCATAAATGCAAGGCATTCATCTTTGGTATGTCTGTTGGTCAGGCATCGAGTACACTAGAGGTCTTTGTGTGCTTCTTTTCCCCTTTTCATATCTTGGAGTTGGATAGTCAGATTATCCAAATGAGACTAAATCTATATCATCACTGCGGCACCATCCCCTATGAGCGAAGCCTCTAGCTTCATTGCTAACTCTAGGTCCTTCGTCTGGGTTGCAATCTTCTGCTGCATGAGTGGCCCTCTTATATGTGGTAGCAGTGCAACAATAAACCACTCTTTATGCTGTACATCTGACATCTGGAAGCTGACCTTGGCCATCAGTGTTTTAAACCATTGTTCGAAGTCCCATACTGTTTCTGCTGGAGCCTGCTTAATTTCCTTATTTCGGTAATACATTGGGACTCTGATTGGGGCTTTCGGAATTCCGAAATCATTGCCTACCGAATCTCCTCAAGAGTATTCTGTGGGGTTCCTACTAGTGTGGCACAAAATTTCATGAACCAATCTAGGGCACGACCCCTCAGAGTCGTGATCATTTGTCCCTTCTTCATATCGGCATTGTGTACTAAGCGTACCATCCAAGCAGCTTCACAAAGAAACCAATGTTGTTTTGGGTCTTCTGTTCCATTCCCATTAAAGGTGGGTAATCTAATATATGTCCCCGCCATTAGGGTGGCGTTGGGATTGTTCGTTGGACCTCTTGACTTTACAGGATTTACTAGGATTGTTGATGGGCTTTCTTGCTCACTAGTCCCGACACTAGGACTGCTAGTGTTCACAAGGTGTTCAAGTGATGGACTTCTAGGTCTCGCTCTGGGTGATCTCTCTGGAATCCTGTAGTCACGTCCTATTCTTGGTCATTCTGCAGACCCTCCTAATTCTACTCTCTCAGAAACCGAGCTATACTCCTCCTCTTTGCCACAGGATCCTTCATCTAGGTATGATACGCATCCATATTCACCCTCCCTTGGCAAGCTATAGGCCCTCCTTCCTCCTGTTACCTTTCTCCTCTTTCCTGACCAGAACCTTCTTCTGCTTCTCAAGAATCCAATGCCTAACTCATCCTTAGAACTTCCTGGGAACATCTCTTCTTACTACTTTCCATATTACTTCTAGCTCTTACACAGCATATCTGCTCCACAAACTGTGTGACTCATTCCTATGACAGTTCCCCTATAAAAATTTCTTGCGTTCGCCTCTCTTTTGGCAACTTCTTCTCACGCGAACATCAGCATTTTAGCATCTAGCCGATATTCTATCTCCTCCTTCATTGAGGGCCATAACATTTCCCTGATTTAATCATGTTGGCCAATTTTCCCCACTTGCGAGACCTAGGTTCTGCGCAACCCACTGATCCAACAACTACCCGAGATACCGGCTCGATAGAGCAAGCCCCATCGACAACACCTACGAAGCAGGTGTAGTCTCACCTGAGATATCTCATAGATGGATAACTTCTGGAACCATGTTTTCATGATTGTTGAGGAAGTATAGTCCCTTGGCTCGCAACCAAGGAGCTCAACAAAGGCAGCAGAGCAGCTGGACGGAGGAGTCGGTTGTGCGTGCATGAACATAACTTTATGTCATCCTGCACAGCCTGAATTTCCTTTATCCCTCATAGCTGGCGCAGCTGACTCATTTCAATCGGCTCTATAACTTAAGTCGAGATTCATAACATGAATTATATAGAATGATATATATTTATACAGTGTCAATTAAGCAAGATATTATGTTCATCCATCTACCAATTTGCAAGAAACCAATAGAAACTGAACCATATTGAACATTACACTAAAAGAAACTATTAATCATTCATATAAACATTCACCACATCAATCATTCATTTGGACATAAGAAATAACATGGAAACCCATCTGGGAAAAACCACCATGGTGCTCTTCATCTAGCATGAGAAAGGATATAGCACCTTGCAGTCTGCGAGATGCAAACTGATCTTGAGATATGTCTTTAAGTTCAGACTCATAGTTCTCATTTTCTCTGCCTTATTTCTACTAATCTACTGCTACTACCTACGTATCCACACACAGCCTGGATCGACTCTCCTAGCATTTGCACCACTCTAGCAAAGCTTTCTCCTTCCACTATTCTAATAATCTTTCTCTTAGATCTGCTCTCTACAACTATATATAGCTCTCATCTATCAAATCCATTCTCTAATTATGACTAACAAAAATCCAACCCTCTAACTATTACATCTTTCCTATTTATAACATTGTACATGACCACACTGGGTCGACTGCTTACAAGCAGTCTGTTGACTATCACCATCAGCCACCCCCCAAGCCATAGCTGTGGTGATCATGACTCGACGCGAGGCACTAACGGCCTCACTTACAGCAGTGTGCTTTCACTCGTGTGGCATCTGGTGACGTAAGCCGACTTTTGCACCCACGACTACCCTATCACTTTCCGGTCGTTCCCCCTATGTGCGCGTCCATGCTTGCCTTTCCTTTGCCGCGCACTTCTCTACTCTTCCTTCGCAGGTCATTTCCGTCCTTTGCGCTCTTCCTTTACTTCTATCATGCACACGATGCATTTTCCTTGGTTGCAGGTGTGAAGTTCCTCCTTATGCGCCTTTCCCTGGGCCAACAGTAACTCTTTATGAAGAGTTGCATTAGACACCCTTTAAATAATTATATACGGGAAAGTCTATCTTGTAAAATTTCATATCTATTTTATCAACTTTTATATATATTCATGGATTATTTGTGTTTTTGAAAGTGCAAGTTCGATAAGTTCCAATAAACGTATTTCTACCGTTACACATACTTCGTTGGGAGTTTTCAGACTATCTACATGGAAGAGTAATTCTCTTGAAATGCTGATACAAATCATTCTAAATGCTTCATCAATCATGTTGATGTACTTCAATTTCTCCACAACAGAGTTGGGTTTGGTCTCAATCCCCGTGGTGACTCTGAACAGGACTTTTTACCTCAGCTGGATCACCATTTAGTCCTTCCATTAGAAATAGTTGAATGGGTTCAGCAATACATGAGTCTGCTCCATTTTTGCTTGCGCATTGAGTGACAAAACTGTTGGTTGTACCTACAATGCAAACACTTGAATTTCTATAGAAAATTCCCTAAACAACAAATCAAATGCTCTAGTTTTGTTTTGCAGCTCAAAAGAGCTCTGCTACCATGTGACAATTGATTCACAGTAGGATCTAGGATCCAAGGGGATTCTCACAATTCGATATTACACACAATTATGCACTAAAACAAAAACAAGAGTGAAATTATCATACACAAATGTAGTCAATAACTGATATTATTATGAATGTCCAATGTGTAAATATGTCTATATTAGATTTATATTACATTAGGGATAAATCGTTAACCTTTGGAGGCCATCGGGATGCATACAAGTGTCATACTATGATTTGACCTCAAAACCCCCCTAGGTGGACCAATCATCTCACTAAGCATCCCAAACGGTCACGAATGCTAGTGTGAACATGGATAGAGCATGCTTGAACATAAATGAACACATGCTAGGTGTGGGAAAGCACATGGGTGAGTGGGAGTGGCTCTAGGAGGAAGGCCAAAAACCACCACAAACATGCACTAGCACCTATGGTCAAACATATTCCATGATTCAAGGGATGGGGGAGCACACCAAGACTGATTTGTCATTAGTGAGGGATCCCATAAGTATAAATGATCAAATTGGAGTGCTCCAACTATCAGAATGATCAAAGTGGAGCGCCTCAACTGCAGTAAATGATCAACATAGACTAAATCTGGACCATATGATATATCATGAAAGCTAATGAAATGTGTCCTAGGTGTATGATCATGCTACTAAGGTGGATTATTTCTCTAACATCCTTAAACCTAATAGTCATTATAATTCTGACTGAAACTGGATGATCTAGAAAGTGGAGGTATGGATTAGTTTTTGTTGCAATAAGTTTCTCTCAAGGGGAAGGAAAGTCGTGCTTATTCAAGTGGTGTTAAATGCTATTCTAGTTTTTTGGATGATCATAGCCCATATACCTAAAGGAGTATAGGATCAACTTAGGAAGATGTTCTATAAATTTTTGTGGAAAGGTAAATATGGAAAAGGTGGCCATTGGATAGCTTGGACATCCATATCCAAGTCAAAAGAGGAAGGATTTTGGGGCTTGAAAGAACTATTTAGGTTTGGAAAGTCTCTAGTAGAGAAGTCAGTGTGGAACTTTATTACTAAGGAAGGTAAATGGAAGTCAATTCTTATTAGAAAATATTTACAAGGGGAACCTATTTTGAGTTAGATTAGAAACCCAAACAAATATTTGAAAGGGGGTTCTTTGTTTTGGAAAGCGATTGTTCGGGATTTTCCAGTGGTTGGATACCTTTTGGCATGAAAGATTGGGACCGAGATTTAGTCTCTGAAAGGGAGGGACTATATTATGGGATGTGATCAATGGGTAAAGTGTCTGGATATTTGATGATGAACCTCAATTCCAGAGGGGTGATTACAATTTGGGATGTTGCTAGTACTTTTGGTTCTTGCAGAGCGTTACAAAGTTAGAAGACAACTGAGACATTAGATCTCTCTGGGAGTTTGAAGGAAGAATGGAATGGCTGGTTGGAATAAATGAGGAGGGGATATATTTTTCTCAATAATAATCCAGAAAGACTAATATGGATTGGAAACAAATTAGGGGGATCTTATTCAGTGAAATTGGCTTATAAATGGTTTTGGGTGGTTGTGGACTTTCAAATAGTTTGGTTGTGGAAGGTTGTTTCAAAATTTATGGATAAGGAAAATCAAATTATTCATGTGGTTAATTCTCAAAGAAAAAGTGCTGACATGGGACATGTTAAAAAAAAAGGAATATTGGGGGTACGAGCATCTTTGTTATGTGTATGAATGAGGAGGAAACTATTGAACATCTTTTTAATTAGTGTGAATTCTCTAAAAAAAATTGGGATGGCATAAGTGAAGGGATCAAAATAGATAATCTTTAGGAATAAGGAAATACTAAAAGAAATCTCAAAAAGTGATTCGAAAAGCCAGAATTAAAATCGATTAAATGCATTCCTTATCTAACTATTTGGGGTATTTGGAGAGCAAGAAACAAAAATATTTTTGAAGATAGAAATATTCCATACTTTGTGGTGATTAGCAAAGTTATTGCATTGATTAGCTCCTTTAGAGACAAAAAAGCAAATGTCAAGGTGAGGGATCCAAAATTTATCAGCTTCGGTCAGGGAAGCAGGGTTTTTTTATGGAGCATGCATAGACCATATTTGTGAATTGGGAAGTATTCTATTTGTATCTGATTCTTTTTCTGTAAGTTTTATGGCTAACGATGGTAAAGGAACAAATAATAGGGATGAAGGTTTAGCATTAAGAGAACTTATAACGCTTGTCTTAGATTAAAATATCAAACACTTAACTAGATATGGGGGCTTCGAACTATGGGTTGAATTCATGAAAGGGAGGGGAGATTCAAAACATCAATCTTCAAGGAATTGGTAATAGTCTTAAACATCTTGCTGGAGCCTTCAACTCATTTTGAATATGGCATACTTTCAGAGAACAAAATGAATCAATAAATTCATTGTAGAAGGAAGGGCTTAGATTACCAGTTGGTACAATCATAGTCTCTAAAAACATGAATGGAAACAATCAAGAAACTCAACGGATTTTGGACATTAAGTGAGTTGGTTGATTACATGATGTTTTTGATGTTTTATCACCATCAGACTAAAGGATCTAGGAGGGGAAGATTTAGTTGATTTCTATTGTTGAATATGGATTTTGTGCTTCAATTCTATTTCAATGGGGGTTTTTTGTTTTTTCGGTCAACAAATTAAAGTAGTTGGGAGATATCCCATTGATCTAGTTTTTGCTGAAGTTTTCTTTTAGCATCAAGTCAATTTGAAATAGGTCACGAGCTATTTTTCGTTCGTAAAAAAATTGGTTGGACCTCGTTTTGAGATAATGGAATATAGAAAATAGTTTTATAAATATTCTCAGTAAAGTTAAAATGTAATAAAACATTTCTCTTATATAAGAAGAGGTGACTTTTTGAGATGAGAGTTATGTAATTTAGGATTAGCCACGAAAGTGGCAAGAGTTTGGAATGTGTGACCAAAACCTCTAAAACTTTTTTAAAGTAGAGTGTACATTAAAAGTGTGTGATTTTTTATTTTGAAAAAAAAAACAGTGTATGAATAACATATGTTATAAAGCTAAAATAGACGTAAAAGAAAATTGATTGTATAAAAATAACGTAAGGTATTTCAAAATCATTTTAACGAATGTAAGGTTCCGATGTAGAGGTAGGTGTCACCGATGTTGTGTAAAAGAGATATTTGTGTTAATAACTGAATGCCAAAATGTTTAGTGTTTAGTAAAATATTATAATGAGTAAAATTATAAAGACATATTTATATGTGTATTGATGTATTAAAAGCATAGTAGCATAATTCGAGTATGAATATGGATTTGAATACGATTCGATATATAAAAAATAAATAACAAAAAAATCTAGTACTAAAAAAATACAGGAGTAGGTTGCTTATATATTTAAAAAAATTATCTTTCAAATTTAAGAAAATTTTAAAATATACATAAACTATTTAATATTTGTATGCACTATTAGAATTTGATGGGAAAAATGCCTTGTCATGGGCCATTTTGCTTATTAAATGCAATCTATATTTTATACTTCCTCTCACAAAAATAAAGAAAGAAAACATTAAAAAATCTATATAGTCTCCCAGAAACAAGAGTATTTTTCCAAATTCCTACCTTGCTTACATGTAACATTTATTTTTCATTAAAAACAACTTGAAATATAAATCTTGAAACATTTAAATCTAATAATGTTTTTATAAATTTATTTATAAAAAGATGAAATAATTAAAATACCAAATTTAAATTATAAAACAATCAAACCAATTTCTAATAATATTTTCCAAAAAATATTATAACAACTAATATCTAATATTATAACTAGTTACTAAACTTTATATTTATATTATAAAATAAATCTAATACAAAATCTAATCAAATATTTAAAACTAAACTATAAAACAAAATATATATTATAAATTTTAAATCTTTACACTTTTAAAATGTAAAACTAACACTAAACCAACTATGGAGTTACATAATGGGAAAAATTAAAAACAAAACAATAAAATTTAAATAATTCTTATTTTGAAATATGTGCCAAAAAATCTAGGCAAATTTACTCTAATAACAGTATTGTGCCAAATATTGGGCGATTTTCAAATTTCCTCTGAATTTTCGTACAAAAAAGTCCAATACAACCGAATTATGCTACTATGATTAAAAAATGAAATGAAAATATATATTCTACACATATATTAAGGAATTTAAAAAAAAGTTATGTTTCATTATAAATGAATGATTATTATTTTTAACTGTAAAATATGGTTTTACTTTTACATCAAAATAAATTCTTAAAAAATTTAATGATAGAATAATATCGTTATAATTAAAGAATATTAGCTTTACATCAAAGTAAACCAAATAATATAGTGATGCAATTCTAACTTTAATATTTATAATTGGGTGAATCCATGAAGATGGGTGTCTATTTTGGGGGGTTTTATGAGAAAATAAATTTGATTTTTTCTTGTTTTTCAACTTTGGGTGAATGAAAGTGATATTTTCGTTTAGAATTTCACTTTCAAGTAAAAACAAAACTTTTAGATAGCTTTCTATTCATAATTTTTTCAATTTTTTTATTGAGATTTGATATGTCGTTTCGGAAAATATTTGACAGTGTGTCCTTATAAAATGAAAGGACTAAAAAATAGACATGTTTGGTTGCACCCCTAAAATCATTGTTAAACTTGTGTTTTGCAAAAACAAAATATTTTACGACAATCTACACACAATATACTATTGTGATGACTATAAGTTTGTAACCAACGGATCTATATACTAATTATAATATTTTTTTGAATTCGATCAATAGGGAAACCTTGTCGATTTTCAACATGTGTTTGGTTGCGCCACTTTTCTCTGAATTGACTATAAAATTTAAAAATCTACGAATACCCTTTCGAAGTAGACACTTCAATTAAGTGCACCATATTTGTTTCAATTTTTTAGGTGTTGTATTTTTAAAGTTATAAATTTTTCATTTCATCGCATGTTGAAAGAAATGAAACGAAACTCGACACATGTTAAGAAACAAAAATAAATAAAAATATAGGATCTCACCTATACACAACAAAATCTATACCTAATGGTATCAAGTCCGACAGTCAATTTGTAGTGTAAGGCATCCATTTTACCTTCCGAAAATGGAGAAACCTGAAAATTGTGTAGGTTTCAGGTCTCAGAGGTTATTCGTCCGAAAAATGTTTTTCTGTTACGGAACCGTTATTTACAATGCAAACGCAAAAAAAAATTCGTCGGTCGGAAAAAAAATTCGTCGATCGAATTTTTTTTTAGCTCCCGTTCTTCTAGTTATCTACCATCAATGGTTGGTTATCTATTCATCAACTATAAGTTATCCATGCATAACAGTAAACAACAATAATACATTGCAATTTATCGTATTACTAGCACAACCACGAACAAAACAGGTACTCTTCAAGGGGATACACTAGGCTGAATATATCATTTGTCTAGTAACTCTTGTAATTGTATTCTTCATTTCATTAATTCTGGGATACTCATATGATATGGAGCTCATGATACTAGTGTTGAAAATGACATTAGATCTATGGTAAAATCTAAATATTGTTTAGGTGGTAAATACTGGTATCTTACCACAAAATACAACTTCAAATTCCTTTAAAATAAGAAATTGTTCCAATTTCATTTTTTGTTTTTTAGGCTCAAATTCTTTTATTTTGATGCCATAAAGTTGACACCCTTTCCTAATACACTTTTTTACATTATAGTGCTGAAATTGTTCGTGTAGATAAAGGTCTATAAATTTCCTTCATTGTATGATAGTTATCCTCCTCATCCACACTACTAAAAAATTTATGCAAATAGTCAATAACAGCTTTATGAGATTCTAGCCAATCCATACCTATCAAAATGTCATAGGATCCTAGGGGAAGTATATTTAAATTAACTGAGGTATCCAAGTCATTAAAACCTAATAATAAATCTTTAACTATCTCCGTAACTTTCCTTTTTACCTTTGTTGCCAGCTATACCAACCATGCATTTTTTGTTTTTTCTTACTAAGTTTACACTTTTCAACTACTTTTGGTGCAATGTAACTTAAACTAGATACTAAATCGATAAGTATAGAAACATGTATGTTCAAAATTTTACCTTCTACTTCTAACATGGTCGATTGATGGTCCACCTGTCGATATTCCAAAGAAACATTAACTATAGGGATATTCCTGGCTATGTCATTCACAGTAGAAGCTTCCTGCAACATGCTTACGGGTTACTATTCCATCCTCCATTGGAAGTTTTGATACTCTTTACCCCATTGCTATTGGTTGAACCTCGCTTGTTGTAATTTTTATCAGTATGACCTCTTGTTCCTTTTCCAAAAGATGAGGGTTTAAAACATTCACTCCTAACATTCCCCCATTCCCACATTCATTCTTAACATTCATTCCAAACATTCATATATTTGCACCTACCAAAACTTCTTAACATTACTAACATTAACTTTCTAGCATTCCTAACATTAACATTCTCATATTCATTTCCCATATACTCATTCTTAACATTAGATTGCATCTATCAAAACATTCACTTCTAGCATTCTTCCATTTCCACATTCACTCCTAACATTGCACCTATCAAAACATTCACTCCTAATATTAACATTCCCCATATATTCATTCTTAACATTAGATTGCACCTATCAAAACTTCATAATATTTCTATCACTCTCAACTTCTCAACAAGAAACATACATAAACTTAATAATTTACATACATTCATATATTTGCACCTATCAAAACTTCCTAACATTCCTAACCTTTACATATATATGTATATAATCCAAAAAACAATATCTAAGGTCAATGCACATTTATATAATCCAAAAAAATAATCATGAACATGTGAGTTCAATGTACATGTATATAATCCAAAAAAACAATCATGTACATGTGAGTTCAATGTACATGTATATAATCCAAAAATTATGTACATGTAAGTTCAATGTACATGTATATAATCCAAAAAGTAAGCTCCTTGATGTCCAAATCAACTACAATATATATATCTACATAAAAAGAACAATACAAATAATTCTTTAAATGGAAGTCCACCACTATCCTCAACTAGGGTCTTCCCTTGGACTCATTTCCCTTGGTCTCGTAACAATCTGCAACATGTATAAAAACAAATTATGAATATCATAAATTATTTAAAGAACTTTAAACCAAAATCAAAACATTAAAACATTAAACTAATATATCGAAGAACAATTCACTTATTAACAAAATTACCTCCAATTCTCTATCATCCAACGAAGTCTTCTCTTTGCCTCTAAAAAGTGGAGTAGACCCAAGCTACAATATATATAAAAATAATTTATAAATCTTACAAATTATTTAGACTATTTTAAACTAAATTCAAAAAAATAAAATATTAAACTTACAATTTCAACACTATTGTCCAATGGAGTCTTTCATTTGCCTCGAAAAGATCAAAGAGACCCAAGATTCAACATATATAAAAGCAATTTACAAATGTCAAACATTATTTAAACTATTTAAACATATATATCAGAGAACAATTCAATTATGAACAAAATTACCTTGGTGCCAATATCCACATTCATCAAAGAACCTATATCTTCACCTCCAATTTCAATATGTTCTCTTCCCTTAAAATTTAAATTTTGTTAATAAATAAATCATAGTAAAAGCAAAAAATATTAAGCTTAGCAATTAACTAGAAAACAAAAAAAAATAAAACATTAGCTCACAATAGATGGAAAATCATCTAAAAAGTTCGAATCTAATGAAACCTGCATAAATAAGTCAAATTAACAATAAGACACATAGTTAAATTTAAAAACAAAAAAAAATCTTTCAAACATAAATATAAATGTGTAAATTTTAAATATACCTCTCCAATATGCTCTTCTACATTTCCAGGATTTTGACTAGTGGGGACTCAAATTATGTTCATTTAACAATCGAGAAAACTAAAAACAATAAACATTTACGTAACGTATTTATTACTATACATCAAAAAATAATTTATCATGCATAGATATAATGTAACAAAAAGTTTAATTCAAAATAAATAAAGTCATTAATAGATTGAAAGTACACAAACCTCTCCTATACTTGACGTGTCATTAGATATTCTATCTGAAGCTATATTACGACAAAGCTTGGCATAGGCCTTTAGATCTTCAATGCCCATACAATCTAACTCATCATTTGTTTTGTAAACAATTTTTTTTCACATAGTGGCTCGAGCCCTCTCTCGACTCAATCCAACATCAACTCCTACAAATGCCGAAGTCAAACCTTCAGCAACATTATTCCTTACAGTTGTCCCAACTTGTGATGTGGGCTCCATCTCTGATTTGTAAGTCACAATCCTAGGTGGACGAGATATCGAAGGTGAAGGTCGAAGAGTACTGGGATCTCTAAGGGCAAATTTTTGATTACATATCCTCCCCTTTCCAACTCCATAAAACTCGGAATGAATATGAGTATAGTCTGGCTTCATTCCTAAAAAAAATTTAGCATAAAAAAACCTAGCAAAATAATTAGGAACCTTATCGTTCCATGGCAACCAACCATAGGATGCAAGAAATCGATCATATAAAAAATTTACAAGTTCAGGGTGCTTAAAATATTACACTTTCAATGCTTTTCTCTTTAGGCCTTCTTTGAAGTTGAACATTGAGTTGGCCTGTTCTCTAGTCACCCTCTCCTTCACAATAGCCCACTTATCTGGACCCATCACTTGTGTCTTTCTTCTTTGCATCAAGGAAACAAAATCATATGTTGTTGGTCCAAGATCCTCATATACCTCAATGAATTTTTGTAAAGATTTGAAAACCATCTCTATACTTTGTTTGTTCTCTGGAGCGAGATCTAAACTAGAAAGATCTTTTTGCAGCTTGTCATAGTGAGCCCTACAACTTTCACGGGTCGTTTGTTGAAGACCACTTTCCCATGGAATCTCCTCTGGTAAATCTAATGGATAAGTCGTAATGGGCGTACAACCCTCAACTAGCTGGACATGTTGGGTCCTTGCTCGACCTTCACCACCCTATGTAGGATGACGAGCCTCTTGTGAACCTTGATCTGCTTCCACACTTGTCTCCCGTACAGAAGGTCAAGATCCACGTTCACCCATAGATGATAAGGGGGAATCATCTCAACCACTATCGCCACGTCGATGATTAGATGAATGTGAACTGTACAATAAGCTTGAGTTTCGAGGTGAAGTTGATAATCTTCGATTTTCATTTAAGACACCAACTCCCGAAGAATGTGATGATCTCCTATGCTTCTGTCTCAAAGGCTACTCTTTTTCCATTGGATATGATATCTACAAGTTTACAAAAATATCAATTTCTACATATTAATTAATCAATTTCAAAGACCTAGCTACTATTAAAACTAAGATTTCAATGAAATATAAATAGAAAAACAAAGGTGGTACGGAGAAATAACATATATAAAGACAGTGAGGCTTCTTCGTGATAAGGAATATCCCTGAATCCACTAAATACACTGGTATATGATGGTTACTACACACGCTATATAACATTTTGACCCCAGCACATGCCATAAACTTGTTTTGGTTCAAAGGCCAAAGGTTGAAACGTAGAGTAATTTGAAGCCAAACATGCTAATCCATTAAATAATTTTGCAAGTCAAGAGGTGGAAAATGCGGGGAGATAGTGTGTCAGGCCTAAATATCCAGGCCTGAAGTTCAAGAGCCGTAATGCCTATGATCACTGAGGGCCTAACCTTCTACATGTTAATTAATCAACTTCAAAGACCTAGCAATTATAAAAACTAAGATTTTAATAAGGACCTATATATCACTAATATTATCTAATAGTTCTTTAAATGATTAAAGCTAATTTATTATCTGTTTCCATTTGATATAATATCTACAAGATTATACAAATCAACTCATATCATATTCAAATTCTACATGTTAATTCTTCATCTTCAAAGACCTAACCACTAAAAAACTAAGTTTTTAATAAAGACCTATATGTCATCAACATTATCTAATATATTAACTCATAACATATTCAAATTCTGCATGTTAATTCCTCAACTTCAAAGAACTAGCTCCTATAAAAACTAAGTTTTTATTACCTAGATGTCCCTAATGTTATCTAATAGTTCTTAAAATGAAAATAGCTACACTATTGTTGGATGTATGAGAAATTAACATAGCAATCTCTGTGTTTTTTATGTATTTTAGATTTTAAAATTAATGGAAACAATATCATCAAATATGAAATTAAAGTTACATTTCTTTATGTCAACTACAAAAATTTTCATTATTCCATAAAATCATAAAAAACCCTTATGCTAAGTAAATTGATCGGCGTCAGAGTTGATGAACTCTGCACGGACAGAGTTGATGAACTCTGCATGGACAGAGTTCCTCAACTCTATCCACATGGACAGAGTTATGTTCATCACTCCAAGTGGACAGAGTTCATCGACTCTATCCATGGACAGAGTATTCATTCATGAACTTTGTCCATGGGCAAAGTTGATGAACCAATATCTTCCTTATAATACCTATGAACGAAGATTAAAGTTTTAAAAAATGCATAATATCCTAATACAATAGTAAATATAAACTGATAACTAATAAGCATTATACAAGTTATATGTTTCTTTTATGATTTAGATTAAAAACACATAAGATCAAACAAATCAGTAATCAGAAATTTTGATGTTTTGTGTGTAATAATGTTTTTTTGTTTCTGATTTATATAAAACGTACTAAAATATATAGTGCTAAGTAAAGTTATCAAGGAAAGAGTTGATGAACTATGCATGAACTATGTTTTGCTAAGTATAAAATATAGTCTAAGACAAGTGCAAGTACTTACCTACTCTACAGACAGACACTACTGCTGGTTGCTAGCTACCTAGTCGTTATAGAGTTGTTAGTGAGAGCATCACTATTAAATATAGATAGAGCTTCTATTTCTTCTTTTGCACTCATGTTCAGTTTCAATATTGACTGCTATCAATCAGCTATTGTGATTTCATGGATTTATCACAGCAAATGGCAAGGACATATAGATTTCAACTTGGACTAAGGCGAGCGTCTAAGGACTGACTACATACACCTATGGATTCCCCCCCATTAGTCTAGCCTATCCCTATCATTTTACGTTACACTTCTGGTTGTTTTGGTCTCCATCCCCATAAGAAGATAAAGCAATTCTTTTTTTAAACTTGCCTTTCTCTATCTAACATTTTCTCTCTATGTTTTGGAAAAGTATGAAATGGCAATGGAACTTAATGCAATGCATCATGGACTAAGATAGTCATAAAGTGCCATAGGACTTATACTTTGTCTAGTAGTTGTATGGACTAAAGCAAGTAGTAGAGATTATGGACAAAACTATATAGTTATTACACTACAGTTGAAGTTGTAACTTAGGCAAGACATGAAATGAAAAGATTTTGAAATCTTGTCCTCTACCAACGAAAAAACATACAGAAATAAATTGTTTACATAGGGAGTTGATCAGCTCTGTCCATTTGGACAGAGCTGTTCAACTCTGTCCAAATAGACAGAGTTGTTCAACTCTGTCAATTTGGACAGAGTTCATCAACTCTGTCCAAATGGATAGAGCAGATCAGCTCTGTCCATTTGGATAGAATTGATCAACTCTGTCCATTTGGATAGAGATGCAACCTGTGCAGTCTTAAATGTCATTTATAGATGCGACATACTGCAGCTGCATTAATGGTGACATGAATTAATCATTGTATAACCCACCAAAACCCCCTAAAGTATATATTTATATGAAGTTACTTCCCTCCCACAGATACCTTACCCTACGTAGAAACACCCCCTGCTCTGCGGTCCATTAACTCCCTAGTTCCCTTAGTTTCCATGACATCCATTCCATCCCATATGTATATCCCAAGTTCCTATAAACACCCCAACCATGGATATTTTCTCTGGTGGAGTTATTTAAGCCTACATAACCATGGATTTTTTTGGACAGAGCTGTCTAAATATTTTATAAAATTTCATGTACATAGAGAATAAGAATAAGCTAATTGAAAAGTTATGGATTTTTTTGGACAGAGCTGTCTAAATATTCTATAAAATTTCATGTACATAGAGAATAAGAATAATCTAATTAAAAAATATAGAAAAAGAAAAAACATTAACAAATTTCAAGTTCTATGTTTAATTTTGTTTAATTAAAATCATTAAAATAAAGAATTAAACTTAAAGCCAAATTCAAAATCTAAGATCTTATATCAATAGTGCTTCATATGTTCTTTTAATTTTTTTTGCAATCAGCGATGTCCAAATGGACAGAGTTCAATGTCTACCAGATTGCAAATGGAACTATGACTAGTTGTTCCCATATTACAAATGAAACTATGACTTTTCTTTAATTACTATAAACATAAATTTTTACCTCACAGTCAAGGGGCAGCACAGCAACACCACACCACGAAAAGACCACGTACACCTCCATAAACAGACCTCCACACCGAGCAAACATGTCACAATATCTTGTTAGAAGAAGGCTTGTGTTATTTTAAAGGGTTTTGGATTAAAGATTTTTAGTTTTTAGTTCTTAATTTTCAGTTTTTTAATTTTTTTCCATTGCATTGGAAAAGTTTATATAGCTAAAAAGATATTAGTTGATTTTTAAAAGTATTACAAATTTTTATATATAAATATTTTTTCTCATGTTGTTTTAAAAACGCAAAAAGCCTATACGAACTATATATTTTATATCTTAATTTCATGTAACTTACATTGAACGTCCTATAATTAACAGATTTTCAAAATGGCAAACCTAACAGAATCAAAATTTTAAAACATTTAATTTTCTTTCCACATCTATTCCGATTATATTTTTATTTCCAAATAACAGATGCATATGTTGAAACAACGTTTTCTAATTAACAAAATTTCAAAAATGACAAATCCAAAAGAATAAAAAATTTAAAACATTTAATTTTCTTTCCACATCTATTCCGATTATATTTTTATTTCCAAATGACACGTGCATATGTTGAAACAAATCTCAGAAATTCTAGTAGGATTTTGGGTGTTGTCAATTTCCATGTTCGTGAAAACGAGAGGCGAAATATAAAAACCTAAGAAGCACTTTGGAAAAGACATCTACTACAACATGCCACCTAATGCATAAAAACAATTCACATTATACCACTTTATATATCAAGATTAGGTGGAAACATGCAGCGAAACTATATAATATCTATTGACAAAAACATCTAATTCAACATGTTTTAAGAAATGTGTATAAATATAGGAATAGGATAGTCAAATCATAAATGTCTCATGTGAGAGAGGTACACCAACTAATTTTGAATATCATAATAGAAACATTACATCTCGTCCGATAATTACATGGACAACTTTTATGATAAATACTAAACATATCTTACAACCGACATCTTAATATAATGAAAATCAATTATTATTTTATGATTGGAAAATGATTTATTTAACTATTTAATATTTTTATAATTGTATTGATAAAGGTGAGGTGTATTATAACATGAAAGAAGATAGGTAATATTTATCTTTAAAGTTGATATATATATATATATATATATATTTAAAGCTGTTATAACATATATATTATATAAGGCAATTCTATATAATAGATTAAAAAATTAAAGAATAATAAATTAGTGTAAAATTAAATATGAAAGGCTTTTGTTTAAAAATATATGTTGATAAATTTTTTCATAAAATACAAGAGTAACTAGGCGGTAATGGGTCCTTGTAAATTAGTTGTTTAGAAATTTGTATTGCAAATTAGTTATTTGAAAATATTTAAATTATTGTTTTTATAAGATTATATGACGTTATTATTATTTTTTGGAATAGTTATGAACTTATTAAAAATATATATTTGAGAATAGAATAAATGTGATATGAAGACGTAATTTTTTTTATAAATTTATATAAACATTAAGAATTATTTAAAATATATATTATAAAGTGAGATTTAAAAAAAATATGTATCAATTGTAAATAGAATACAAAATATGTGTTGTAAAGTGTAATTTTTTTTAATCATCTATAAATAAAATACAAGTATCAACAATTTTAGTTTTTTTAATAGTAAAAAAGCTTCTTGCTATTCATAATATGAATCAAGGAAACTTTTTTTTTCACACGGAAAAAATAGTTTTAACTTTTATAAAACTGTGTCTTAAATACGACACCAAACAGATTACAAAATTCAACAGTATCATAGACATACTATCTGATCAATCAAGCATATCAACAAGTGGAAATTGTCTAAAATGACAAAAAACTATCAAGTCATAGCCATGCAACATATAACTGGTACATAATACCCATTCCATCGTAACAAAAGTCGCAGAGGTCTTACTCATAAAAAAAAACATAACTGGTAACTCTCAGTGAAGTTCTATCGATCTAGAATCTGTCACGAAGCCATCGGTAAATTTCTGCCAATATAACACTTTAGTACCCAAGCCAATAGCCTTTTTTGAAAGGTCGTCTGCCAAAACCAGGGATAATTTTAGGGGCGAATTTTAGCCCAGTGGGCTATTTTTCCATGTTTTTATCCTCGAAAAGATTTGCCGTTTTGCATTTTTTGAAGCCCTGTTTCACCCAATTTTGATGGGGTAAAATTTTTTAACCCAAAAAATCACCAAATTATTATATAAATGATATAAAATCCTTGGAAATTAAAATATTTTTTGAAAAATATCGCCAATCATTTTATAGTTGGCGTTTTAAGAATTGGTAATATTCGCCAACATTTATACACTTTTAAATAAGTATGGTTCCTTAAAATCATCCCTGGCCAAAACATTATACTCCCTAACATGCTGGAAACTAAGAAAGCTGAAAAGTCTAAACAGGTCTTTTGTTCTGCCCAGTCAATGCTCCAGATCAATAGAATGGATATCATGTTTGCCAAGTGCCCAGTCAATAATGACTTTTGAGTCTCCTCCAATATGGAGGGCCAAGAAATTTTTATGAATGGAAAAAAATAGGAGCCCCCACAGGGCCAGTAGCTCGGATCTGATGTTCGTCCCATATCCCACATCCATAAGTAGTCTATAAGATTATAAACTATCAACAGAGATCACCATCCCTGCCCTGTAAGCTCCCCCATTAGTTGCTCCATCAAAGTGACCGACAGGCCCGTCCCTCAAGTCTAAAGGAGGGCAGATCTGTCTAACTAAAGCATAGATAGAAAAAGGCATTCGCAAGAAGGGAGAGGTACAGACCTTTGATAATATCCAGTGCTGAGAGACCGGCTCATCTTGAAAGATGTTGGCGTTGCAATCCTTCCAAAACTCCCACAAGAACATACAAGGTACAACAAGAGATAAACCATACATCTTCTGCCATTGTTCCATATTCTCGGCAATCGTGGGAAGCTCCCAATGCCACAGACCCCTGAGCCGAAGACACAAATATTGTCCAGTTTGTCTAAAATAAGTACAACTCGCAAAAATGTGGTCGACCGATTCCATATCCTTTAGACAGAAAATACATCTTCCAGGACCCGAATAGCCCCGGTGATGAAGGGAATCCTAGGTGAGAATTTTGTAATTAATAGCTAGCCAGCAGAAATATTTAATCTTACCTGCAATGTTTAGCTTACACAAAGCAGAATGCCACCATTGACATTCAGGTGCCTCAATGGATTTGAGGGACACTATATCAGGGATAATTTTAGGGGCAAATTTTAGCCTAGTGGCCCTATTTTTCCATGTTTTTCTCCCAAAAAAGATTCACCATTTTGCATTTTTTGAAGCCCTGTTTTGCCCAATTTTGATGGGGTAAAATTTTTTCACCCTAAAAATCGCCAAATTATTATATAAATGATATAAAATCCTTGGGAATTAAAATATTTTTTGAAAAATATCGCCAATCATTTTATAGTTGGTGTTTTAAGAATTGGTAATATTCACCAACATTTATACACTTTTAAATAAGTATGGTTCCTTAAAATCACCCTGCACTATATAGGCCAAGTCAACTTTTACCTCCCTCGATCTTTAATTTTCCTTCCAGATGATTCTATTTGGCCCCCATGTCATTGAGATCCCAGTCGCAAAGAGTCCATCAACGTAAAGATCCCATTCTGTGGCCAACACCACCGATAATCCCAAGTTCGCCGAAGACCGCCAATAAGGAAGAGCACCATCCAAAGGTATAAATACTTGTTTAAGTAAAAACAAATTTTGATAATGTAGCCTTGCTAGAAGTGGATTGGAAAGATTAGTATGCTGCATTCCCGAAATCGGGTCCCTTCCGATGTATATTAGGTTTCCACGACCAACTATCCAGCTTAAATTGGAAAAAATAATGTGCAAAGTGGATAGAAGGTTGCATCAGATCAATGAACCATTATCTGATTTAAAATTGGATCTATGAAGCCATATATCCAATGGCACCCTAGCCATATATTTAGATTTTATTAAAGAGCCCCACAGGCCTGAGTGATTCATTGCCCTCCACAAACTCTTAGCGCACAAAGATATATTAAAGTGCTTCAGATCTTTTATGCCCCATCCTCCTCGGATTTTTGGTCTTGACAATACTTTCCAACTGGCTAAATGGAAATTTTTGCAATATAGTATCCCCGTCTAAAGGAATTGAAACACTAATCTGCGGAACTCTTGAATAATCTGAACCAGAAGGATGTAGATGGGCATCCAGTAAACAGGGAGAGATTGGAGAACAAAAGTAATCAAAGTAACCCGACCACCCTGAGAAATCCAACAGGGTGTCCACTGATTAACACGATGCTGGAACGTTTTGAGTAACCAAGACCAATAACCAATATGGTAATTATTTGGCTTAAGCTTGAAACCCAAATATAAGATGCCTTCTTCAAAGGACTTCCAAGGATAAGGAAAATAACCAGCAATCTGATGCAAATCATCTTGTGAAATATTTATAAAACCAAAGGTTGATTTTCTGATGCTAACAGACATCCCATAGGCCTTACAAAAAAATATTTATTAATTACTTGTAATGCAACCATTCCAGTAATGTTCCATCTCCAAAGAGTAGGACGTCGTCTACAAAGAACGAGTGGGTAATACTAACCGAACTAGACACTTTTATGCCATTGATCTTCTTATCTTTTTTTGCATGTGTTATCAAAAGACTCAGGCCTTCAATGGTTAATAGGAAAAGGTAGGACGAAAGTGGGAAACCCTGCCTGATCCCCCAGGAACCCTGAAAAGACTCACAAGGAGCACTGTTAATCAAAACAACAAAATTCCCAAAAGTAACACAAGACATCACCCATTTAACCAAATTAAACAAAGGACCAATTTGTAAGAAAGTTAAACGAAGCATAGACCAGTTAACTTTGTCATATGCTTTCTTAAGATCAAGCCCGAGAGAAATTGCCGAGGAATGCTTCAATTTAGTAGAATGCATCACCTCCTAAACTACACTAACCATGTCCAAGATCTGTCAATCAGGAAGAAAGCCGAACTGTTCCGACGAAATATTCAAAACTAGATAAGGCTTGAGCCTTTCCGCTATAATATTGGTGATTAAATTGTAGAGGAGATTGCAGAGTGCAATCGTTCTGTAGTCTCTGAAAGTAACCTGCCTGTCTGATTTGGGAATAAGTGTGATATAGGTGTTATTTAGTGACTCGGGGATTGATCCTAATAACCGAGTGTCCTTTATAGCATCCACCAACTCCAATCCAAACATATTGAAGAAGTGGAGGAAAAATTCCACAGTCCAGCCATCAAGCCCAAGACTTTTATCTTTAGCAAAATTCTTCAATGTAGATTCCACTTCCTTAAGAGTGACCACACTAAAAATGCACTGATTATCCTCAATCGAGACATATGAGGGGAAGATTTTGATGATGTCAAGTTGGTCCTCGATGTTAAATGAATCTGGTTGTTTGTAAAGATAAGAAAAATAGGACTTGGCCGCCCTTTTGATAGAAGCCTTATAAAAAGTCATGTTATTGTCTTCGTCAATAGCCTCCCACACAGAGTTGGTAACCCTCCTCTTGTTCACGAATTGATGGAAGTATCGGGTATTCTCATCCCCTATAAGAAGGCAACAATCTCTGCTCTTTTGCTGAAGGGTCTCCTCCTTATGAGTAAGGAGCTTAATCCGGGTAGAAAGGCATTTTTTCAGGGACCCTGCAACACTTCCGAGCCATAATCATGTGACAAGTGGTTCTCAACAGAGATGATATCTCCCTCAAGTTGACAAATATCAAAGTTCATTGAGTTCTTTTTTTATTTTTCCCAAAGTTTGACAATCGGTTGAAGTCTTCGAAGCTTCTGTAACAAGGCCTTCATAGGACTGAGGGAGCCTGCATTAGAAGATGAAAGGAGATCCCATTCCTTTCTAAGCATAATGTTAAACTCATCCTCAATAAGCCATGTAGGATTAAACTTAAAAGGGTAGATGATAAAAGCCTTCTCGAAATCTAACTGAAGGGTGACTACTCGATGGTTTGATACCCCACTAGAATGGTGCCAAGTCTTGTAGTTTCCCAAGGAATCACAAAGGGAGTCTGGCAAGAAAAAATGGTCCAACCGTTTAGCTATAGAAAATCGACCAACTCTTCCATTGTACCAGGTAGGAGATAAGATAACCGGGATGATATCCAATAGATTTTACTCCTCAAAAGGTTTGGAAAAATAGTTTGCCAGAGGATTAGAATCTCTTCCCGCTCCCCACATTTCATCCGATTACCAAGTGAAATTCAAATCACCTGCCAAAATTAGATTTGGTAATGAGAGGAGGCCGCTAGAACTGACAGAATCCCAGAAAGCTTGATGATTCTCATAAGGCCCGTAAATGTTGAGAAGGTGAACAAACTGATGGAAACCTAACAAATTCCCATGAAGTAAGATACCTGCAACAGTGTTGAAAGAAAGGAATTCAACAACCAAGGGGTTCCAGGAAACTAGAGAGCCCCTAGAATGACCCACCGTGTCCTTCGCACAAACCCTCCAATTTGGCTTCAACTGAAGGAAGTAATCACAGGCACGGTCTCCCAGAGACATAGTCTCTTGAAGGAAAATAACAGCTGGTGAACAGATATTGAGAAGGAATTTTAGGGCAGCACGTTTTGGGCCTCCACTAAGCCCTCGAATATTGAAACTGCAAAGGCTCATCAAGTCACCTGAGGGAGGGCTGGGTAGTCTCTAAGAGCCCGAGAAGAGGAGTCAGATCGAGAAGACGAAGGAGGTATTCCTCTACTGGTCAAAGAGAGTACCTTAGGGCTGTTAAATGAATTTTCCTAATAGAGTCTTTCAAACCTTTCATATTGCCTTTGCCCACTCTCTTGGGTTTGCAGATGGAAACATTAGCTACACGACTAGTAGAGATAGGAAAAAAATCAGAGGTAGGGGAAGTAGCAGGGATATCCGTGCCATGAATTCTGAGAGGTGAAAACGAGGCCAAAGGTGGATTGTGCAAGGGTTCCACAGAGGGTAGAGGAAGGCGAGCCAATGCCAAATCGGGAGGAGGTTCTTCATCAGAAATTCTTATCAGTAAGCGACGAGGGAGATATGTTAAATAACAAAGCATCACCAAATTAAGGGGAGGAGGAAGACGGGGGAGCCTCAAGAGATCTAGGGTCCATACCCATAGAATCACCCACCAGGCTCTAGATCGCATGAAATTCAAAGGTTGCAAGTGTCTCCCCAATCCCAGAATCAAGAAGTGGCAGAGAAATATCGGAAGACAGGGGAGAAGGGTTCACACTCAAAATAATAGGGGCATCCAGAACCGTCGATGATGTTAGAGACGAGATAATTTCATCAGCTGATAGTAATTTTAGTAACAGAGGGATATGATGCATAAAATTACCCACAAATACACTAGCCGAGTCGTGATCTAAAGGAAGCGGGAAATAGATGTCCCGCAGCAACGACGAAGGAGACTCCTCTCGGCGTTCCACTTCGTTCCTTAGATTCGACCAAAAAGAAACCTTCGAGGGACATACCTCCTTTGAATGCCCCGTCGACCGGAAAAGGTGGCAACGGAAGGCTACCTTCCAATAGTCCTATCCCTTGGATTATATTCATATATGTTTTTGTACCTATTACAACAAAACTGAAATATATATACCAAACAATTTAATAAAAACAAATTTCTAAATCAGTAACTGACCAGATTCTTTTTCTTTCCATTATTTTTATTATTATTTAAATGGAATATTTATGTTTTCTTTCATTAATGATCAAACCCCCTTTCATGATTTTAGTCTCTACAATGCAGGAAAAAAAACCGATGAATTTTAATTACAGAACCATGTTTTTATAGAATGGGAATATCTTTATCTAAAAGAAATCATAGGATAATCCCATGAGTACTCCCCTTAAATGCTAGTTAATTTATTTGAGTCAAATAGTGGTTATATTATATTTTTCCTATTTCATGATATTCATGTATCTGACTGAATATACTTCCCTATAGATATTCACGTATCCCTCATGCCTTTTCTTCCTATTCCTATAGCAAAACTAGAAACATTTTGAATCCTTAGGGTTGAAAATGACTAATTAATCCTTGAACACAAAATTTCGAGTAAATGAATGGAACCCTTTTTTTTTAGGAAAGCAAATAATTCAAAATTTGTAGAGTTCAAAAATAAAGTGATGAATATTGCCTACATTGCCATCCATGGAGTTGATTTTCCCAGGATTCCCGAGGAAGGTAGAGAGTGGCTGCAATTTACTCAAGAAACCAAAGTTAGTGAAAGGATTTTATTTGAATACCATACAGTAATCAAAGATTATGTTTTTTAAGGAAATCCATATAAGATTCCCACATTCCTGACAGTAGGTATTCTATCCATGGAGTATGTCAGACAAAGGTTCTTGTCAGATGAATTTCACTTTGGAGGCTTCAAACAACATAAGTCTTTCCATATCCCCAAAGATGTGGGTCCTTTCCATATCAAATCTCTCAATGTTGTTAAATATATGGAAGGATTCCTAGTGCATTTTAGTTTAGAGAAGGATGAAACAGTGGCCTATGATCCACACAAGGTCATATAAATAAAGAGATTAGAGAATAAAAATTCATCCTATGAAACTACTCTCGGACCAAATTTAGAAAAGATTGCAAATAAAGACAATTGGGAGGAAATTGAGAAGATTTTGAAATTTGCAGTAGAGTCAAGTCTTCCTAAATAGGTAGAAAGGTAGAAAGAGGAGTACAATACATGGAAATATACCAAAAGAGAAACCTCCTCAAACCAAAACGACATGAACTGACCCAATAGAGGTATCCAAAGCATTGGAAATAATGGAGATATAGGAAGAGGTATCCAAAAAGGTTAGTGAAATAAATAAACAAGCAATACTTCTAGGAAAGACAACACAAAGGTTTATTCCTTACCCATATTTGGAATTCACATTCCCACAGAAATAAAAATCCCTCACCCCAACAGGGCCTTTCCTAATCCAAACTAATTTATTATATAATGTATAGAGCATAAACAATGACATGGAATAAGATATTCCTGCTCAAAAAAGAACACTAACTTTATTAGATAGTGTGGAGGACAACTTCAGGTATGTTGTGGTAGATCATATGGTACTAATCGCCACCAGTTTTAGAGACTACAAAGCTAAAGAGCATATAATCAACTACGGTTTTTTTTGAAATCTGGACAAAGTAGATTTCTTCAAGGAAGCAAGTGATATGATATGTGCATAGGTAGTAAAAGATACCAAAGTAGCCTAAAAGGAGTTTGGAGACTTGTTAAAAGAAAAACAAATGGACTACAATAGCCAAACAGGTAACCATTGAAGAATTGGAAGAGAAAATAGTGGATTTAAGTGCCAAGCCTGATGATGGTTCCCAATTTAATTCACTGATAGCTAAGAAAGACAATGAATTAGAAAATTTGAAGAATTAGCTTAAAATACCAAATGTAAATCTAGTGCAAATAGTAGATATCCACCAAGTGGAGAAAGAAAAAGAAGAACTGTTGTCCACTATGGTGAAGTACAAGGGGTTTGGAAAAAAGATAAAGAAAAAGGATCAGCTCAGAGGTGGCATAGCATACACCAATTCATACATAAGTAGAGAAGAGTGTCTAAGATACTATATCTCAACCACCAAAAAATCAAGTGGTGGACTTGGATACAATAGAATAAGATCGAGTTCCAACTAAACCTGCTAATATTGAAGAAGATTTACAAATTGAGATAAAGGGTATAGAAGATTATATCACCAAAAAAATTAGAGTTATTGAGTTGGCACATGATGTTAGAAAAAATAATGATGATATCATTGACCTAAAAAGAGAAGTAGATGGTCTAAGAGGTCAAGTTACACCATTGAATATATATTCTCAAGGATAAGAGTTTCTAAGGAGAACAAATCAAGAAATATGGGACAAGATAGCCCATATTTTCAATGAAAATGAGATTTTCTATATTTAATGACTGTTGAGATGGAGACATACAATTCAACAATGGATGAAATGAAGCAAGTAGTTGTTACCTTGGGAGACACGCCCACCAAGGAAAGTGAAACCATTGATTACCTAAATAGTAGGACCAACAAACAATTGGAAGAATTGCAGCTAACTAACATGACACAATGGCATGAATAAATGAAACAACATTCATGGCATAAGAAAGGTCAGGCCTAGAGTGTGTCAGATACAAAAAACTACCAATCATTTGTGGGTAGAGTGTAGAATCCACCAACGGTGTAGAATCACCATCCTCAAGACTGATTCCTGCTAAGAATGGGAATGGTACAGCTTTAAATTTTTCCCTATTGAAATTATTGAGGAGGTACAAAGAATATTTTTATTGGGATATCATGATCTCATAAAAAACCTGAGTGATTTCGAGACCAAGAAACTGCTTCAGCGGGCCTAAATCACTCATATCAAATGCTTGGTGTAAAATGGTTTTTATTGTGCCGATCAAAGCAAGACTATTTAATGTAATCAATAATTCATAAACATAAATTACAATGATCATAAAATTACCTTCATTCTTCTTTGTGTACACATTAGTATCTGATTTTCATCTCACAAAGTTTTGCTATAGAAGAAAGGAATCCATATTTGCATACCATGCTCTTAGGGCCTGTTTTAAACTATATCATAAAAAATTTCATTAATCTACAAACAAGTATTGGATATGATATGTAATATTCAGGTTGTTTCATGTAGATATCTTCTTGAATATCCCCATGAATAAAGGAACTCTTCACATGAATGTGGTGCACCTTTCAGTGCATGGATGCAGAAATTGCTAAAACTAGCTGAATTCAGCCCATTTTTGCAATCGATGCAAAAGTTTATGTCTTTTCCACACATTGGACTTGTGAGAAACCTTTTTCCACCAAAATTTATTTTTATTTTCAGTTTTAACCATCAATATAAACCTTGGTTTTGTATACCCATTCCCATTGAACCAATTTTTTCCCGGGTGGGAGTGGAACTAGCTCCCATGCTGCAATTTTCTGAAGAGAATTGTACTCTTCATCCATTGCAGATTACCATCTCGAATCATGGTGGGAATGGTAGTATGATTTTGTGTTTGAACCAATCATCATAAAACACTTTTCAGATATCAATGGATCAGCATATGAAATAAATACCTGCTCTTTGAATGTCTTCTCGGGTTCTTCTTGGATCGACCGGATTTCCAATGTTGGAACCGACATATGTGAGAGTCTTTTCTTCCCACATTGGAAACCGAGGGGAATCATTTGGATCCAACTCTGAACTTGATTATTTGTGTTGATTAATATCAGATGTAAAATCAGAAATATCATAGCATAAACTTTCAGTATCATCTCCTGAATCTTCTTTTGAAAGAGGAAGCAATTTGGTAGTTTCTTGCTCCACTAGTTGTACATCATGAAGTGGTTCTTCAAATCAGACACTTATCTCGATGAATATTCTTTTGTATATTATATACATGATTTTGTATACTTTGTATTATTCAACATATCCAATGAGGATGCAATCAATATTTTGTGGTTCCAAATATTTTCTCTTATCAAGCAGAATTCTAGCCCATGCGGTGGACCTGAAAACCCTGACATGTGACACATCATGCTTGTGACCAATGTAGGATTACAAAGGAGTTTTAATTTTGATATATAAGTGTTTAAATATGTTCTAAATTTATGTAGAAACATTCATTTCATTATCCCAAATATTTGAAGACAAACCTTTCCACTCAAGCATACAAGTAGCCATCACTTTCAACGCTTAGTTTTTTCTCTCCGCTACACCATTCTACTAAGGTGTGTAGGGGATTGCTTGTTGGATTTGGATTCCATTGTCCACACAATGTTGTAACATATATTATTTTATATATTCTCCACCATTATCATATCTAATATATTTTATCTTGCTCCTAGTGGCAGTCTCAACAGAAGCCTTGAAAATTTTGAACGTTTCAAACACTTCCGATTTGTTTTTGAGAAATCAGACCCATGCGAACATGGAAAAGGCATCAATGAATGTGAGAACATACCTTGATACATTAATGTATGTATTTTTTAATGGACCAGTGGTATCACTGTGAATCCCCCAATATACAAGAAGCCCTGCTAGCTTTGCCTCGATCAAATTTGTGCTCAAGATGCTTGCTAGTTATGCAACCTTTGCATATCCCTTTTAAGGATTTAATGCTAGGAAGGACTTCAACCATGGAATTATTTGTAGCAGATTCAAATACTTATAATTAATGTGTCCAAACATCCCATTCCATAGCTGGCTAACCTCATTTCCATGACTCGGAAGGGAACTTGGCTTTGAATATGGAAAAAAATTGGAAAAATTATATGTTTTTGCAATATCATTTTCCTTTCATACTGCAAGGAGATTTACAGTGGTAATTTCATAAATTTAATCATTATTAGGGCTGAATAAAACCTTATTGGTAAAATTGGTATGTTTCGTTTGATATACCGAAAGCATGTTCGAATCTAGAGAAGGGACATACAAGACATTTTGAAAACTGCTATGTTCTAAGTGAATTGTACCTTTTCCTTTCAATAAAATTTGTGAATAATATCCCATGTGGATGGAGATGCAAATTTTAGAGTCCAATGATGAGAAAGAGTCTTTTCTTGCATCCATATGATTCAAAGTTCCTGAATCTATGACAATATATTTTGAATTCGAAACACTTTCCATGAGTGCATGACCTCTTTCTGGATGATCATTCTGATCTCCATTGTCCTTCTTCCTTGCACCATATGGAAGGGTGATATTATTCTTCATGCATGAGCTTTCAGGATGAAATCCCCTGCCATAGTAAGAAAACTTTGTCTTCCCCTTGCCCCTTTCTTTTTATTTCTTTGAGCCCGAGGGATCATCTAACTGTCTGGTATTCTCCTTATGCTTAGGATGATCAAACTTGGTATTCTCTTTATGATTTGGATTTCCTTTAGCATTTGTAGCCTTGGGCCCTCCAACAAAAATGGCTTGATCCTTGGAGGATCTCATGGACCCCATCTGGAAAAGCTTGTCATGATATTTGGTTAAGGACTCAATGAATGCATTCAAGGATGACATCTCCCAAATTAGAATGGTAAGTTTTCCCAAATGAAACATAGATATAAAAACTAAATAATATGCTCCTAGTTTTGAAAGGATTGAATTAATCAAATGATCATCTTTCTTCTCCTCACCACATTGCTTCAACTGAAGCACCAAATTCTTGAACTTGGTGAAAAACTCATTAATGGTTTCAAAATTTGCAGGATTGAGGGAAATCAATTCATTCTCTAACTGATAAACCCTCATTTCATCCTACTTTTTGAAGAGTTTGACAAGGCGTTCCCATAATTTTTTTGAAGACTTCAATACACTGAGATGGAAGAGAAGATATTTCAAAACACTGAGACATAAGAAACCATAAGATTCATCAAGCTTATTCATGTACTTGGAATTCTCTACAGTTGCATTAGGCTCTAGTTCTATTCCCATAGTGACTTTGTAGAGTCCCCTCGATTGCAATATGATCTCTGTATCTTCCTTCCACTGGTGATAATTGAAGGGAGTAAGGAGATTGTTTGAAGAAGAGTCCATATTTATTTATATCGAATGCAATAGGAGGATTTTGAGAAACCTGCAGACACAATAAAAAAAATTTAGGTGAAACAACCTACACTTTTGAATTTGTGTCACTCCTTGCATAGTTTATTAAGCAAGCTTGATAAAGCGGATGCAAAATTATCCAGGATTTATGTGGAAAACTTTTCGCTTCTGGTGTAGTGTTGGAATATTTTTGACCAATTTTTCTCAAACTTCATCAAAGATCCATCTAAAACTCTGTAGAAGAGATGCCTTGTCTTGATATGGCTCCAATACCATATAAAATTCAAGCACAATAGATCTATAAAATAAGAACAATTTTTACATTAGATGCAGGTGGATCTTTACATCAATGAGTGCCAAAATACTTATGCAAAAGGTTTGCAATAGTAATTCATTATCATTAACTCAAAAGTTAGATTGCAATTATAAACAATGGCATGAATAGCTGAGAAATTTGAATCCTAGAGAGGCCATTTGAATTCAATGCATGATAGTGGCTTACTAGTCAGTTAACACCACTCAAAACATTAGATAACCACTTAATTGCAGTGTCGTTGACTCTAACAGAATCAGAGGCATTTTAAACTCAGCCTAACTAAGTCATAACTCAACTACATGCCAAAAATTAGTTGAGGGTTCCTTTATTTCTCCAGTTAACTCAACTGAATGCCAAAAATTAGGTGAGGGTGCATTTATGTCTCTAATTAACTGATACTTAGGTAAAATTGTGTCAAATATGGTAGAAGGGTGACTTTTTAACTCCTGTTAACTTAAAATTAGGCATAGATTCCCCCAATGGACTGATTTGGGAACATTAATCATGCAAATCATCCTAGTTAGGTTCCCTGAATGAAGGAGGAGCCCCAAATAACTAGAACCGATGATACACTAATGATGTAAGCACATATTGAGTCAAAATACTTAGGATAAGTGGTAAATTAGGCTGTTAATCCCAAATAAATGATGTGTAGTCGGAAATGACTCCAACAATATTCTAGCTACTCTATGTATGGAAGATTTATGTATATTTTTCTTTTATGAAATGTGTTGCTACTAAATATATAAAGATCTCATGTTATCCCTTGCAAATTGTAATGAATTACTGAATTCTGTTCATTACAACTCAGTATGTTTGAAGCTTGTCTTCCATTAGGAAATTCTCCTATTAGTGCTTCCTAATGGCTTAAGGATTTTTTTCATCATTTCATATATATCCATTTCTCCATTTGTTCTGCTTAACTCCATCAAATTCCTCTATTTAATTTTCCTATTCATTCACAATTTTATTCACAATAACCTATTAAATATTTAGAGCATTCAAGAAATGACTCAAACCATAATTTATACTTTGATATAGCTCTAATATTATTAAAATTTGAGCCCTGACATGCCTATGCTTTTTCAACTTCAACCTAGGACAACTATAGGACTAACATGAGAAATGGAACCATTGTTGGGCAGCACAATTAAAGAAAACTATTCCTTGGGTATGGAATTGCAAAAGATCTGATTTATGTATGGTGAAAAGGAGTCAAATAACACAGGTTGAATTTTCCTGGAGACTCTATTAAATCAAGGTGGATCCTGGTAAGCAGGACATCGAAAAGGATCCAAAGACAAAATATATCCTCATCCTTCTAGATTCAAGAATTCATTGGAGGAACTTAAGGTCACCTCAAGGAGGAGTTATTCTACTTTTAAGTTCTCCTTTAATATCTACTTTAGTTGATAATCAAGATATACTTACGGATTTAAAAAATCAAGAAAGGACTTGTAATTTTCATGAAACTCCTTTAGATCCAGTTCTTGAGCCACATTTTGCAATTCTAGCTCATTCAATTAGTATATCTAGCTCTCATCAGTCTTCCTTAAGACCTTAAAGACTTTTATTTATCCAAGTTGTACAACTTGAAGTCCCACAAAGTCCAGTTATGGTAGGAAGAGGTCATGGAGGCCCACCACTAGTTCTTAACCAATGGATTGCATATAGATATGGTCCTTTAAACCTACCTATAGATTTCAATGATATTCTTGATCATTATTTGAAAATATTGCCAAAATATAATGGAGAAAAAGCTATTTCAGTTGAAGAACACATGGATAATTTTCAAATTTTCACTGATAATATTTTGATAGAGGATGATGATGTGTATATGAGATTTTTTTTACAAACACTTGAAGGAGAAGCAAGAAAATGATTTAGAGCTCTACCTGCTAATTATATTGAATCCTGAGATGCTTTACATCAAGCTTTTAAGAGACACTTTGGGGGGGGGGCGGGGAGGGATAACTTATACTACCTCGCTAAGTTTTTATCCCTAAAGAAAAGGAATGAGGAAACTACAACTAAATTTAACAAAATATTTAATATGTTGTATAGTAAAATTCCAAATGACATAAAACCTTCACAAGCTGCTGGAAAGGTCACCTATGTAGGGGCTTATGAATCTGACTTTGTTATGATGTGAAGAGAAAGAAGATCTGCAACACTAGAAACCATGCAAGATGGTGCTCTTTATGTAGAGGGAAATATGATAGCTGCAGGTAAGATAAGTCATAAGAAAGACTTTAAGAATAAGAATACTAAACATGACGTTGAATCCTGAAATAAGAACAAGAATAAATAGGATCAGGAGGATAAGATAGAGGAAATGACCAAGTTACTGAGAGGGTTGTCAAACAAATTGGCCAGAATTGAGATTGAGGGAAATAATCAAATATAAATCCTCAATCCACGGGACAAAGAAATCCAAATTACTTTATAATACCTTTCAATCCTTAGATTCTAAATAGAGATAGAAGAAAAGAATATCTCCCCATACAACCTCATGTTATACCAAATGATGCAAATCATATCATATATTTTCCTCCTTATGAAGAATTTATTAAACCTCATGAAGGAATTAATTGGTTAAATGATGATAATCAAATTATACATATAACTCAAAATGAATATGATTTTTTTTGTATGAAGAATCATGTCAAAATGAAGCTGATACTCAAAAGAGATATTTTCTTAGGCCTAGGAACCAATGTGAAAAACAACCTAAAGCTCCTATTCTTGAGAAAACTCCCAAAGAGACCAAAACAATAAAAAAAAATCAGATAAATCATCCCTCGTTGAAAAGCCTCTTGCTATTCAAAATAAATATGACCCCCCATCTAACTCTAGAGTAAAGTTCACACCTATTGCTCCTAAAAAGACAAATGAAATTTTGCAGCCTAAAAGATTTGACTCTGAGAAAAAAATCTAGAAAATCCTGTACAACCCTTTGAATTTGAGCATTAAATGTAAAATTTAAATATTTCCATACTACCTCTCATAAATTGCAAAGAATCTTGCATACATGAAACAAATTGAAGAGGATTTAAAGTTAAACAACCCTAGCAATCAATCTGATACTATAAATTTAGTTGATGAGAGTCTTGAAATTGAAGTAGGACATGTTGCTGAAGATGAACCATGTAATTACACTCCTCCATTTTACATAACAATGAGTCTACATGGGAAATTAATACATAATTGTATGCTATATTATGGAGGATCACATAATCTCATTCCTAAAGTGATATTGGATGAACTAGGATTGGAGGTTACTAAGCCTTATCATGACCTTTACAAATTTGATTCCAGACCAATGAAGTGTATTGGCGTAATCAAAGATTTAGTTGTGACCTTATCCCAACTTCCATCTAAGAGAATTTTGCTAGATGTTGTAGTAGCAGATGTTTCCCCAAGATATGGAATGCTATTATCAAGAGCATGTGCTAAGAGAATGGGTGAAACCTTGCAAATGGATATGAAGTATGAAACTATCCCTTTGTTTCTAGGATAAATAAGAAGATCGTACAGGGAATCCATATATGCTTATGTATTAAGTTAAGGTAGAAATCCTATAAATTACCAAATATATACTGTTGAAGATGATATGGGTTGTTGTATGTTCATTATGGGGGAGATTATGATAAATAATATTATCCTCTGATGGTTGTGAAAGACACAAAACCCACTGTTAACACTCAAAATGTACCTCGGGTTGTAAGAAGAAAATCTCAAGGTAACCACACAACCAAGCTTTAGGTAATAAAGATGGCTTCTTTCTTTCCAGAGAGGGATCTCTCAATGATTGTTTGACAAGGCTAGATATAAAAATAAAATAGAAACCATATTGTTGTATTGGTTGAAAGAGGACAATTATACATTGGGCAATGGAGTCAAAATAAATATATATATCAATCACAATGTTGTTTGCATGGAAATTTCTAACAGGGGCGGGGTAGCAATTTAGTCACAGTCAAAATGCTTTGGTCTGGTGAAATAGAAGAAATAAGGAACAATCCATAGACATGGGCATCTAACAAGGATGAATCCAATGTTAACTTCAATGGAAAAAGTTTTGTGAATATCTGAAATTCATAGGAAGAGCATATACGTATGAATTATGTACTATCAAACACTTATTTCATACATGAAAGAAGACATTATGGAAGTAATAACAGGAAAAATCATTCACATAAGAAAATGAAATACAGGATCTAACATAAAAAACACAAGAATATCTACAAATGCTAGCTTTGTCTCTTTGATTTTATTAAAAATAGGTTTCAAATTACAAAGCTCAGTTCTCACAGGCTCCAACCCTTTTTTCATTGCAATCACTAGTTCTTATACAAATTTCTCCATGAGATAAAATAAACAAACTGCTAAAAATAGGCATAACTACCTTTACATGTGTCATTCAACACTTATTAACTACTAACTAATTCTAGAAAGTAAACTAAATGCCTATCTAACTAATTCTTCAACAATAAATCTTCGATGATCTTCAATATCTTCAGCTATGTAACGTATACTTGGATCTTCCATATTTTTCCATTGTTTTCCAATCGGTCCATGGATGGTAAATCTAAAGTAATCATTTCATTTGGCAGCACGCATAGCTCCACATGATCCATGTTTGAGAAATCTGGCAATAGTGCACACGTGTCCTTGAAAGAAAAAACCATCTCGAAATCATCTGCCAACTTTTCCACAATTCTTTTGCTAGATAATGATTGTTCTATGTTTGAAAATATTGTATGGTCCAATCCGCATTCAATTAATCTGTTTTGATATTCCTTTTGTGTCATCATATCACCTTTTTCTTCCCAAAAGAGTGGAATTCCCTTCTTAAAAACAGGATCAAACATATCTCTGAACAATTTCATCTGATGTGCCATATAAATATCTATCCTAACCTGGACTATATCCAAATGTTGATGCTTGTTGATAGCCTTTCTATCCCATGTTATGATAGATATCATGTCTTTGATATTAGCAGTCTTTATTTCTTCCTCTGTTAACCCATTTAAAAAATCTGTGGTGTTCTTGGCATAATCAATGGGTTTTTTATTTAGCCTTTCTTTTACTGTTGTCACGCTCTTCTTTGTTGATTGGATTACAACCTCTTTATCCAGAATGTATTCCAAGTAAGGCCTTAATTTGGTTGCTTCTATTATGATTGCATCCCACAGTATGTGTTTATCATCATGTACTAATGACTCACCTGTAACCTGTTTCACCAATTTATCATTCTTACTTTGCAATTCCTGGAACTTTTCTTCCTATTCCTTTTTCTCGTGTTCTCTCTTTAAAGCCAAACTTTCCATATTTTTATTTTGGTTCTTTAATCCAACAAGTTCCAATTCTTTCAAACTCACTTGTGACATACCTTGAACAACGAATTGTTCACCAAATTTAGTAGAAGGAGGAATGATTCTACTTTCAAGCTCTTTTTCCTTCTCTTGCAGTTTCTTTTCTATTTCATCATATTTATCTTTGAGGGTCTTTTCACTCTCAACCACAATATAGATATCTCTTTGCCACTATTTCTCTTTTTCAGCAAATTTTAGTAATTTGGCTTTGCAATATGTTAACTCACCATCCAAATATTCCTTTTCTTTTTCAATCTGTGTCAGTTCAGAAGCTTGTATCAGCTGAGTGGATGGGATCTCTAGCTTCTTCTTTAGTAATTGGATAGTGTTCTTCTTTTCATTCAAATTTTTTTGTGTGGAAGACCCTTTGTCTACTTGGCTATCAACATCCAAAAAATATGTTTGTAGCTTCTTGATTTGTTCATGGTGGGCCCTATTTTCCACCTTCTCCTATCTGAGTTGATTTTCAATCTTGCTCTTACTAGACTGCAGTCTAAATACTTTCAATTTTGGATTCAACAAATTAATATAAATAATGTCCCCGGTTTGCTTATGCAAGTGAATCGTATCAGGAATGGGGATATTTTCCAATCTCATTTTCATCTTAGCAACCTTATTCTTTGTTGCTATATCCAAATTCAAAGTGTTTTGAGAATGATCCCTAACAGTTACTAAGGACATATCCTTGCTAGATATTTTTCTGACCTCTGCATGCAATTTAAGAGCTTCATATAAAGCTACATCCTTATCATCTTTGTATTTGTCAAATAACTCTAATATGCTCTTGAATTGTGGAGTGGACTCAGTGGGTGTTTCAGCAAAAGCATACTCTTTGACCTCAAATGCAGGTCCTTTCACTTTCATTTGCTTCTTTTTCTTTCCCTTATCCTATGACACTTGGACAAGCTGCCCTACTTATTCAACCTTTTGTTTCTTTAGTGTTCTTGTTGTATCTTCCTCCTCTATGTCCATGGCATCAAAGAAGTCTCTTTTGTTGGTTCTCTCAGAGTAGATGGATATTGGTGTAATCTTATCTGCTGTTATAACCATGCTTTAAGCACCAAGATGTAGTGATTTGACTTCCTTTACTGAGGAAGTGGAATCTTCTTGCATATTGACATCCTTTTGAGTTTAATGGGGGTAGTCCAACCAATTTGCAGTCTCAAATAAACCTGCATATTCAAAGTGTTCAAAGGGGTTATTCTTATTAACTTGTCTTCTGATAGAAATAATATGATGGGGGCTCATAGCTTATAGCAGCCTTAGTTTGAAACCCCATTTCTGTCAGCAAAATTTCAATCATTGGAAGTGCATACTTGGTTTTAATGATAAATGGGTCTACATCCTGTGGAAACTTGATCTCTGAAAAAATTTTAAAATTAAGGAAATGCTCGTTCTCCACTATCAATTTCTTTCTAATCAGCTCCAAAGAAAATAATCTAACAGTTAAAAATGCATGAAGCATGTAAGGTTGATGAACAAACCCATATAACCTTATCATTGTACCTTGTTCAAATAGAAACTAGTCTCCTATTATCTTTTCAGAAGGGAACTGTAATATATCTTTCATCTATGGCAAAACCCTGGTTAATTTCTTCTGAAAGAATGCACTATAAGCCTCTAACAAAAGAAAATCCATGAACTTGTTGTAATCCCTATTCATTTCTTCTATGAGTACCATTTCAGGGAATTATAAGTTTTCTTCATTGAATGACAGGAACATCTTCATCAGATAAGATTGGAACATAAAGCATCTCACTTTTTGGAAATACACTAGCTAAGAATGAATATTTTCAGCTAGGAATTCATCAAATTTAAGACAAGAAAACTAGACTGAATGACTTGACTCTTCTGACTAATCCTGACCAGTTCTAAGGGAAAATAATAGACTCATTAAACGTTCTATAACATACCTATCTGTATCCAACCCTAGAAATTGACTCATGAGGGAAATGATGCATTGGGTTTCTTCATTAAATAGGTTCAAATCAACAAGGAAAGATTGGTTCTATAATTAGATATCAAGTTTAAAGGAAATCTTGAAGAAATCTTGCTTCTGTTCAGTAGTCGACTCTCGATAGTACTGGATTATGGCTTCTTCGTTATACTCTTTGAAATTTTGACTAAACTCAGTAGGAATTGAGAGGGTATTTCTGAACACGAGAGGACTACCTGGACACAATATTTTATACTTAGTGGCATCCAGAATTACCCTCTCAAAAGAGGAGTAATTAGTAGCGCACCAGTCAACAGACTCAAGACAATTTAGGGTTTAGTCTGTAGAAAATAATGAAAGTATGACCTGTAAAGACTATGAATATCCGTCCCTTGGTCCTTATGGAGTTTTAGTTTGTTTTTAACAGCTTCTATAGGTCCATTTAGTAGTATTGTATCAAAAATTTATGAATCCTTATCCTCAAGTGCAATATCATGCCCAGTTAGTCAAATGCAGGTTAGACCACAGGAAATTTGAAGACATGCAGTTGTCTCTGTCAAGGAAAAAAATAGTAGATAAACTATTTGAATACTTTGAGATATTGAATACTTTCAGAGCCACTTGTGCACAACTTCCAAATATTTCTTATGTGGACCACATGGAATTAAGGGTGATGGAAAAGGAAATGGACAACTTGGAGCTACCAACTATCGATTAATGGAAGACAGCTGAAAAATATGGTAAAACTAAGTATAGGCTGCATGAATGAAGACTTGTTGAATACCATTTGAAGATTAATTAGTTAACAATTTATAGTTTATTTATTGAGCAATTATTAGTTAGAGAGCTAAATGACAGATGTAAAAAGGCGGTTATGCTAATTTTTAGCGTAGTGTTAGTTATCAACTCATGGAGCATAATTTTGTACTTAAGGAAGTTTTTAGATTGTAACAAGGGTTGGAACCTGTGAGAGATTATGTATTGTAACAGAGATCCAAATATTAATAAAATTGCAGATCCGAAGAAGGCCTTTTGACAGAGATTCCTATGTTATCATTTTTCAGTCTATACTTTCTTTCCTTATGTGTATGTGTTTCATGTTTGAACTTCCATTTTGTTTTCCTTTCATGCTTAAATGAGTTTAGAATGATTCATAATTTATATATATATATGTTGTGTTTCATTTATTTTAAGCATTCGCAAAACCTTTCTTCTAAAGTTAATAGTGGATTCATCCTTGATAGATGCCCACATTGATGGATTGTTTCTAATTTATTCTATATCACTAGAAAGAAAGCTTTTTTACTGTTAATAAGTAGCTACCTTTCCTGTGTTAAAATTCCTTTGCAACAACATTGTAAATTTTTATTGTCCTACATGACTCCATGCCCAATATCGAGCACTTGTTTCAACCATAATCAATATTAAATTTTGTTTCTTGTTAAATATATCTGTCCTTTGAGACAAATACTAAGAGATCCCTCTATGGAGAGAAAGAATCCCATTGTATTTCCTAAAGTTTGGTTTAGTGGTTACCTTAGGATCACCCTTTCACAACCAAGGGTAAATTCTGAGTGCTAACAGTGGGTGTATAATGCCCTGTTTTGACTTTATTCCCTAAAAACTATCATTACCTATTGTATGTGTTATTATTGCAGAACTTTGTTAGTTTGATGACACTGTGGACATATGGATTTATTATTTTTGTGGAATTTATATGTGTGTGTGTGTGTGTGTGTGTGTGTGATGTTAATATTATGAATTATGATCATGTCTTGATTATGTATCTAGCAAGGAAATTTAATACATAATAGTACATGGATACCAATTTAAGTTATGTATCGAGTAAATGATTATGATGCTAGATGCATGGTACAAATGATTATATTGTTGTTATTATAAACAAAATATGTATATATGTGTCTATTATTGCATGACATTTTGTTATGAGACTAACCGACAGGTTTAGAAGAGTTGAGGGATATCTGATCCCAACAAAATGAAAGTACCTCGACAGTATGGTTTCCAAAAGAGATATGGTATCTTAATGAATCATTATTGATTGTGTATGATTATTGGTTTATTATCATGAGGTGTGGGTAGATGCAGGGTTTCAGAAAAACCTAGCTACGCAAATTGGTTATTCGATTACAAATCCCAAGTACAACAGTCGTAACACAGTCACTATATCGATGTAGGAATAGTCCCTTATTCCATTAGGGGGGTGGAGGAATTACCCACAGTTTATCCTTGAAACCTTGAGTCATGGGAAGGTTGTGCTATGACACACTCCCCAAGGTGTGTGATCATGAATAGTGGGTTCCTGTTGGGGAAGCTTGGTCGATGGAGTCGAGACTTTTGCTTATAGGTTCTAACTGGAGTTAGTTCATGTAGTTGATGCTCCAGGGTAGTCCAACAAAGGAAGTATACGATGTGGAAGTTAGTTTTCAATATTATAGAAAGAGGTATGTAGATAGCAATGTCATAGACATTTTAGAAGGGAAATTGATTAACTGTGTGTCGAAACCATTTACTTGATTCTTGTCTTGTGTCCAATATATTATGTTGGTGTCATAGCTTACTATGATATGAATTAGTGACTAGACATTTCAAATTCATGTTTAAGTATGTGTCGTTAGACAGTAACTTGTGTGATTTTGTGTGATGTGTGGTCAAGTAGTATTGGTATACCTACACGATTTATGTAAGAATTAGCTATACTTACATAGATCATCTACATATGTTGTATGAATTGTCTAATGCACAATAAAAAATATGGCTTGGATGCATAAGGTTGTGAATGGTCACATTATAAATAATATTACCTATCTTAGTTATGAAATGATTGATCTAGGTATTGAGGTGCATGACAAGGAAAACAATTTGATTGAATCAATCGAGTATTGTTATGGAGGAAGCATATTAAGAATCAATAAAGCATGAAATACACTACCCACACATAAACATATATATACAGAAAAATGAAATAATTCTAACCAATATCTATTGTTTCATTATTGTTGTATTATGCTCAATACAATGCTTCTATATTACAGTAGTGTACATGTTTCTATAGAGTGTTGAGATCACTTGGGTTTCTACCTATTATGTTCAGTTACAAAGAAGTTGGAATGGTTTGAAAGTTCAACAGTTATAGAGGACTGGAAGACAGAGGAACCAATCTATCGTATTCGTGTCAAGATGTCGATGTCAACGATGCATGTTGAGGTGCTAAACCTATTGAGGTTGTGTCTAGTTTTGGACTTGTCAAAGTTTATATTTAACATGTCGAAGTCAATAATCAATGCCAACTGTTGGGTGGAACATTCCTCCTTAATTAAGAAATAATGGTCCCCATTTCCTGCTTGTTCAGATGAGGAAAATTGTTAGTGACTTCAGGAGCAGAGTACCACTTTCCTTGTGCTGGGAGTTGTCCATTTTAGCCACCTGAAACAAGGGGATCATGTTCATCCTTGCATGGCATATGTGTTGTCCCATGATGATGTCACAAGGAAGATGCTCCTGAACATTTAGATGGATTTATTCGGGTTCTATTGTCTGCAAGTTGTTCTATTCCAATAGTGGTGCATGGTATGGTCGAAGTAGATCCGCATTAAATACTAGATGCAAACCTAAGCATGAAGGAATGTCAAGCTAGAAAGATTTTTCTCCACTCTTCTTAAGGATACTATACGAACCATATCACAAAGGCTTCAACTTTATGTATGGACCAGCGAAGTGCAGGGATGATTTTAAGGAACCATACTTATTTAAAAGTGTATAAATGTTGGTGAATATTACCAATTCTTAAAACAGCAACTATAAAATGATTAGCGATATTCTTCAAAAAATATTTTAATTTCCAAGGATTTTATATCGTTTATATAATAATTTGGCGATTTTTTGGGTGAAAAAATTTTACCCCATCAAAATTAGGTGAAACAGGGCTTCAAAAAATGCAAAATGGCGAATATTTTGGGGGATAAAAACATGTAAAAATAGCCCATTGGGATAAAATTCGCCCCTAAAATTATCCCTGGCGAAGTGTTCCTTCTTTATATGCAACTAGACCTGATCCCTAATTTGAAATGAATGAGGAGTATGATGCTTATCATGTTAGGAATTAGCTTTCGCATTAGCTCATTGCAACATTTCATGTGCTTGTTTCTGGATGTTGTACATTTGGTCTCGAAACTTCAATTCTTTTTCAAATTCTCATTAGTAAGAGTCAGTGTCATTCGATTGTGTTGATGAACTAATCAAGTTGATGTAAACTGAGGGTTGAAATCCATAACAAATATTGAATGGGCTCTTTCCCGTAAAGTTGTGCTAAGCACAATTGTAACCCTGTTATATGTATGGGAAACTTTCATCTCATGTCTGATGATGCTTGTGGTTGTACATGCGAAGAAACTGTACTACCAAGCGATTCACAACTTCCATTTGTCTATTAGTTTGCGAATGGAAAGCTGTCAATAAAGAGAGTCACATGTTGACTCGTTTCCAGAGATTTTTCCAAAAGATGCTGACAAATATGGAATCTCTGTCGAAAATGATGGTCGTCAGAAGGCTATAATGTTTCCAAACATGTTCGAAGAAGAGCTGAGCAATCCGTTGTGTTATCGTAGTCTTCTTGCATGGATTAAGAATAACCATGTTGGAAAATATGTCGATTACAACTAAGATCGCGTCATGCTGATGTTTGGTAGTAGGATACCCCGTCAAGTATTCCATAGAAATAGATTCCCATGGTAAACTAGGAACTAGAAAAGGCATGTACAGTCCTTGTCGTTGATTCGACAACTTAGAAATGGCACAAACCACACATGATCGAATGTACTTGATGATGTCAGATTTAAGTGAAGGCCAGGGAAGATGGCAAGGGTATTTTCTACTTCAAAGTTTGTTGAAATCTTGTTGCATTGCACATCCCAAATGAGCTTCTTTTGGTGCTCACCTATCGGTACGTAAAGGTGTCCAAGCTTGTAAAGTAAGGTATCTTTAAAGAAGTAGTCAGTAGGGGATGAAGGGTTTGTTTGAAGATATTGATAAATTGCATAAAAGTTGCAGCCTACCAAATACAATACAGGCCAAGTAGTGGTTTCATATCCCTACATACTCATCACTGTGAAAAGTAGAGTAATGGGTGATCGATTAAGACAATCAGTTGCCGCATTGGATTTATGTTTTTGATACTTAATTACCAATTGAAATTGTTGTAGGTAATTAATCCACTTGAGTTATCAAGTTGTTTGTAACTTCGACTGGGATGAAAGGAACTGTAAGGGCTTTTGGTTAGTAAGGATGATTGTTTCCTTCCCAAGGATGTAATGTATCCATTGCTTAAGGGCTTGCACAATCACATACATTTCCTTTTCATACATAGAATACCTTTTGATAGTGTCATTGAAAGTTTTGGAATGAAAGGAATATGGGTGACCAGAATAAGTGATCACTGCACCTAAAGCATAGTCTGATGCATCCATATCAATCTTAAAAGGATGATGCAAATCGAATGACACAAGTATCAGTGCAGTACAAAGCTTGTGTTTGAGCTGCTCAAAATCTTGTTGTTGAGTTGATGTCCATTTGAAGAAATATTTCCCATTTCCCTTAGTCAATTGATTCAAAGTCCAGTCTATGCGACTAAAGTCAAGTATGAACTGTCGATAATAATTCTCCAAACCAAGAAAACTTCTTAGTTCATGAATGATTTGAAGAATGGGCCAATATTTGAGGATTTGTACTTTTTCTAGGTCGAAGTGAATGCCTGTAAAGTCAATTGCATACCCAAAATATTTGATGTTGTTCATCACAAATGAGAATGTGTCCCTATTCAAATAGAGTTGATTTTGTTGAAGAGCGTTGAGGACTTGTCGAAGTTATTGGACATCTTGTTCCCATGATCTACTGAAAATCAAGATATTGTCTAGGTGGAAAATGACACACTAATTTCCAATGAAAGGTTGAACAATTCCATCCATATATCACATAAAGGTCGCAGGTGAACTAGTTAAGCCGAAATGCACGACGGACCATTCAAGCAATCCTTCCTTGGTTTTGAAAACAGTTTTCCATAAATCGGTGGGCTTGATCGGAATCTGATGATATCCCAACTTGAGGTCAATCTTAGTAAAGAAATTGGCACCTTTCAGACAGTCAATGAGTTCGTCTATCCTTGGAAGAGGGTATCTATTCTTTACCAAAATTTTGTTGAGAGATCGATAGTCGATGCACATGCGCCAAGTCCCATATTTCTTTGGTATGTGGACAACCGGACTTACATAAGGAGAGGAGCTCATTCAGATGTGACCTTTATTGATAAAATACTGAATCTGTCTATGAATATATTCATTCTCAACAATGGATATTCTCTAAATATATGCTTTAGGTAATGAAGAACGAGGAACATGTTCAATGGAGTGTTTTACCTGGAAATGTAGAGGTACTTCGTTTGGCTCTTAAAACACGTTTCGGTATTACTCAAGAATGTTGTCAATATGTTATTATTGTCAGGGGCTGCATTGGTTCGTCAGTCGACTAGTTACTACAATATTCCTAGAATGTTGAGACTTAATCATGATCAATGAAAATTTATGATGATGGTTAATAAGCTTCTTTGTTTGTTTGGAAGATACCATCACAACCGTTGATGTAGTTCGTCGCTCTGGTATGTCATACCATTGGTTCCATAATTTTACAATCACCTTCTAAGGCCGTGAATGATAATTTCCATGTTGATCCCATAAGTAAGGTTTCCCAAACAAGGCGTTGGATAAAGAAAGCGGTGCCACATTACATAGTAATTCATCTTCAAAAGGCTTAATGAAATAGGAGAGTCTACATTGGAGGGTGATTCTTAGTTTATGTCCATTGTTCATCCAACCGATGTTATAAGGTTGAGGAAATGGAGTCATGACAAGACCAAGTTTCTTCACAAGATCTTCAAAAATGAATTTCTTTTGGCTACCATTATCCACAATCAGATGCAATGAATTTGTTGAACCCATATCGGTGTATGGAATAGGAGTTCTTGTTCCTCCTCATTTGCGATAGTCGAGGCTGTCAGAGTGGTCAATGTCAATGCCAAAAGGGTCTATGCTTCTGGGCCTGATTCTACTAGTTTTTTTTTAGACAAGTTGGAGGTCAAAATTTTTTCCAAAAATGTCTTTCGAGCCTAGCATTCAGACGTATCATGTCCTAATGAATTGTGATAATCACACCATTTCCTGGTAGGGGGTTGTTTGCTACGTTCCCTTTTGTCTTTCTGAGATTTATTCTTGCCATTTTTGGGCTTTGTTAGGGTCAGATAAGAAGGATGTATTGACTTGTCAAAGTCGACTTGTGATTTCTTCTCGGATGTTCAACCTATCGGCTTGGTTGCAAAACATGATTTTCATTTTTGTCTAGATTCAAGGATGTTGGCGTAGTGGAATGCATCCAAAAGTGTACTAACATTAAAAAACTCCATATCTTACTGAATGTATGGGTAAAATTCGCTGACATACTTCATAACAAACAATGTCTCTTCTTCTTGGACACCAATTCTCTCCTTGATTCGATAGAACACGTCGATGTAACTCTACACGGACTGGTCTTTCCATTTCCTTAGTTTCTGTGACTTCTTATATTATTGTTCAATGTATTTGGGCAAGTAGAACTCCTTCTGGATGTACTTAAAAAAATTCTCTCATGTATCTATGGGGTCTCCTTATTTCTCCATCTTTATCTATAGGTTCTCCCACCAGCAGTTGTTGGGGCGCATACTCCATAGGAGGTAACTCCGCGGTTAATTAGAAAATTTGTAAGCGGAGCTATGGGTCAAAATAGTCTTAGGGGTGTCAAGGTAAGTCAAAACCCTCCCTTTTTGTAATAAACCCATGGTTTAAATTCTGGGTTTAGGGTTTATGGGTGCCCATGGTTTAAGACCAGGGTTTTGTGAAACTGCGCAGTATAAATAAGCGCTTATGTAAAATGGATAGGTTAGGCTTTTTGATGTAAGAAAAGATAAGGCAAGTAAGGTTGGTTTTGTAATGAAAGGACAAGTCCCAGCTGTGTGCATGGACGACCTCTGCAGCTGTGTGTGCAGAGGGTTTTTGTAAGGAAGAAAGAAAGATATGCAGCTGTGTGCGTAGAAGCCTGCTGCTATGTGCGCGGCTGTTAAGAGCTGAAGGAATCTGCAGCTGAGTGCGCAGATAAGCTGTGGTTTTGAGGAAAGAGGAATAAAACGCAGTTTGTGGACGTAGCCCCTACACTGGGGGTGAACCACGTTATATGTGGTGTTGTGGTTTTGTTGTGTTGTTTCTGTTTCTGTCATTTTCATGCATTAAACTGAATATATTTGATAATATAAGATCTCTGCTAATACTAAGCTTCGCTGTGGATTCCCTGTAGTGGGTTATGCAAGTTTGGTTTGTTTATTATGATGTGAAGTTATATGTGAATGAATGATAAGTTAACAGGAAGTTGAATAATAACTGTTTAGAAAGGCTAAGGTACAGTAATCCCCCTCTCTGCATGCAGAAACCTGATTCTGCGGCACCCCATTGCTGTTTCGGGTGAGACTGCAACCTGCGCGCAGGTTGTTGCCGAAAGGGCCAACACAGTGGGTCTTTTGTTGGTGCGACGTATGATGCGTTAACCCGGGTCTGCCCAAGTGCCCAACAAATTGGTTCCGTTGCCGGTTGAACTCAGTACCTGCTCACGAGGGGTTTACCTTGTACCACAAGGGCTCTGTTCTGGAGGCCCTCGGTGAAGGACATCAGTAATTGGTTCACTGAGACCTGTTTGCAATTCGCGCAGCAAGAAAATACGAACCCGTGTCGAAGCGCAAGTGACTTTTTTACAACGAAGTTTGCCATTGATACAAGCACTTCTTTCCGTGACGCTGAACGGCAGTATTTCAAAGATCTCCGTGGTAAGTTTTTGAATTTATTAGGCTTAAGACTTAAAATACTATTGGCTAAAATGGGTATATTGCTGTTTGAATCCGATTATTAGTTTAGTCGTACTAACATATGTTTGCAAGTGCCACTCTCTCGGACGAGCAACATGGGTTGCTGCGAAACGGGAAAAGGTATAAGCGGAATTTTAGCCCCTCTTCCTTAAGCCAGGTCACCACGTCCACCCTTGTAAACCTTGAAGAGTCGGACTCCGCACACAACCCTGCGGTTGAAAACCCGCCGGCTACCCCGCAACGCCGCTCCGCTACCCCTGGCATTCCGCCGCAGTCTGAGAGTCAACCAGGTTCGAGTATTCCGACCACAGGCCAGTCTACCCGTGCAAATCCCCCCCCTTCCACCGCCAATCCCCTTCCCAAAACCGCCCGAAATTCCATGGCCCACCTCATTGATGATATTAAACTCCCCATCTTTAAAGGCATGGGCTCCAAAGACCCAGAACAGTTCTGGTTTCTCTGCGACGCGGTTTGGACCGCGAAACAAATTACCGATCCAGATGTGTGCGCCACGCAGCTCATTACATCTTTTCGGGACAGGGCTCTGACTTGGTTCATGAAATTTTCTAGCACCAAGAACCCTACTTTAGGTGAAATCAAGGCGGCCATTATCAAAGAATTTAAGAAACCTAAATCGGAGTCGCAGAGCATCATTGAACTCAAAGAGATTCAACAGCGGCGTGGCGAATCAGTCTGGGACTTTGATCAGAGATTCAAAGTTCTACTGGACCAGGTCAGTTTTACCATTAGTCCTGCGCAACACAAGGAATGGTTTATTGCCGCATTGTTACCACATATCCGAACTCCACTCATGCAACAGAAAGTTGCTGACCAGCAAGAGGCTCTAGAAATCGCAATGAAACTAGAGACTGCCCCTGTCCGAGATGACTCGGGGATTGCTCAAATCCAAGCGCAGTTAGCTGCGATGGCCCTGGAACTCCGCGAGATGAAAAAGGGGAAGTCTGACTGCGAAGCGGGGTGGTGTACACAATGTCGGACTGAAGGACATGACAAGGAATGGTGCCCTCTAATAGCCAAGTACCTGCAGACCGGCGCGCCGAACCCCTTTCCGCCACAGGTTCTCTATTGTGAGCTTTGCAGAATGACAGGCCAACATCGACCTGAGAACTGTTATTTGCTGCAAAGGTATGCGCAGGGACCTAAGAACCCCTACTGTAAATTTTGCAAATCTATCGGTCATAATGAAGAGGAGTGCCGCACCTATGATGCCTACAGGGTGCACACGGAAGGCCTACCTAACGACAGTTATGGCTACCAGAGGGGTGCCTCTGGCCGAGGTACCTCTGGAGGTCGTGGCGGCATGGCTGGGCGAGGCCGAAACCAAATTGTGTGTTATAATTGTAACCAAGCCGGGCATTTGGCTCGCGACTGTCGGAACCCAACTACGACGTGTTGGTATTGCCGCGCCATCGATCATGTGATTGAACAGTGCCCTCAGCTGATCGCTAAAATTCAGGCACGACAGACTATCCCTACTCAGAACCTTCAGATGATTTCTGTAGAGCCCCGCCCTATGGCGACCATTAATGTCGTTACACGAAGTGGACTCACGACACATATTCAGGAAAAGCTCTAATTCGTAAGGCCCCTGAAAAAAGTCCTGCATTTGATATCCTCAGAGAAAAAGAGACATTCATGGCGGCCAAGAAAGATTTTGCTGGCCCTAGTCTCCCCAGTGTCCCTGCGCAGCTTCATTCACCGCCATACGACACATCGATGGATAAAGAAAGTGTACTATCTACCTTTCTGCACATCTGCCTTAAACTTTTAAGAAATCAATCTGCTCTGAATGAGCTGCAGACCATCCTTACTACCTGTGAATCTTTGCAAACTGGTGCTCAGGACAAAACTATTCATCGAGTCAGCAGGACCGGCAGGGAAATGCGATTGAATGCTCAGATCGGGGCATATGATATGACCGATGTTATCCTAGACTTGGGATCCGATGTCAATGTTCTAACCAAACAAACCTGGGAACAAATGGGGAAACCTACCCTTGCCTGGTCTCCTATATAGTTGCGGCTGGCCAACCAGCAAAAGATTGTACCCTTAGGAAGATTCCTGGATCTCCAAATAGATATTGACGGAGTTAGTACCTTCGCGGACTTCGAAGTAATTGAGATCATTGATGACAGCAACCCTTACCCGGCCCTATTAGGAATTGAATGGGCAATGGCAAATGCCGCAGTGATCAACCTCAAAAAGAGACAGATGGTCTTCGAAGGGAAAGACTTCAGGGTCATCTTGCCCCTGGATCCTTCACAAGGGGAACGGTATACTGAGCCAATCTACCATAACGATCAGGCTGATGTGAAACCTGTATCTCCTATAACGGCGCAGGACGAAGGTAACGCAGATTCCCCGACCGCAGGATGGGAGTCTGGTAGCTCCTGTATGATGGACCCTGAAGAGGCACTCGAAAATTGGCAACACCGATTGTCTGAGCTCCATCGGGGCAGCAATGCCTGCTTTACCAAGTCTATCAGATGGATCGACTCACAGACCCGACATATCCCTGTGTATGATGGTTCGAAAGATCCGGCATCGTTTATCGCACACATCTCGGTGCAGATACCTGCCCTAAAAATCATGGAAGCCCTAGAGTCAGCATTCAGAGCTACCGCAGTCAGATGGTGGACGAGCCATAAGAAGCAGATCCCTACCTGGGAAGTATGTCAGAAGCTCCTTCGCCTACGGTTCTCGGATCAGTTGGCCACAGTACGAAGTAAGTTTGATGGAAAAACTTGCCCCCAAGACCATCTCAGCAACTGCTACGAGGCATGGAAGTATGTCCCTCAGGATGAGTGGGTGCATAGATTTGTTCACACGCTGGGACCATTGGCAAAGAATTGGTATGAGGAGGCTGAACTTCGCCGAGATACTGTAAGTTGGGATTGTCTTGTTCATAGCTTTGTCAATACTTTTTCTACTAATGATTTCTGTCCAGCCCTAGATGCAGCTATCAGGGTCATCCATACTAAGGTATTTAATGATCAAGAAGTGACTGAAAATCATCCCGATTGGGCCGCACAAGAAGCCTTCGCAGTCGAATGTTATAATTTCACAGTCGACGAAGAAGGGGATCCACGCAGTCTTGCTATCCCAGAAACAGAAGGATATTGTGATGTGCATGGACCGGCAGTCGAAGTTCCCGAAGTGACACAACCCTTGAAGACGCGCACAGTTAACATTGGATCCGACGCTCAGCCTAAGCTCGCTACCATTGGCGACTATTGGGACCACGAGATGGTAAGCAAGGTAACTCAATTACTCCAGGAATACCAAGATCTGTTTCCGACAAAGTTCTCTGAAATGAAAGGTATCTTGGGAGATATCGGGGTA